>JAJPUD010002104.1:207174-322595 GCA_023553655.1 Myrmecobius fasciatus | reverse complement strand
TCTTCCCATCTAGGGGTGAGAATAGGGGAAAAGAAGAAAAAAAAATTTGGAACACAAGGTTTGACGGGAGTAAATGTTGAAAACTATGCATGTGTTTTGAAAATAAAAGATTTTTAAAAAAAACCACAATGGACATAATTTACTTATATGAAGAGATAATGAATTCACTGGAATTCCCTAATCATCTCTGCACTTATCCTGGGTTTCAGCTAAGAATCATTTTTATTATATCCTTTCAAAGTTGAAGGTCCAACTTTTTGGTTTAAGAAAAAAAAAAAAGAGCAAAATAAATATACCTATGCTCTACTATCTACCTACCTACAAGTAGTAGATAGTAGAGCACAGGTATCTATGCTATCTCCTCACCTATTCTCTGAGGATTCTATTCCTTCAATGATATTCCTCTTATTGGAATATAAATTTAAAAGTTTTTTTGTTGTTATTGTTGTTGTTCTATAGCATTAATCACAAGATAAGAAGGTACTAAGATTTTTGGACATTTCTTTTTTTAAATGATTTTTTCCCATTGCATATAAAAACAATTAACACTTGATTTAAAAAATTTTGAATCCCAAATTCTCTCCCTCCCTCATTTCCTTTCTTTTCCCCTCCCTGAGAAGATAAGTAAATTTATAGAGGTAATATACATGCAACCATGCAAAAGCATATATCCATATCAGTCATGTTATAAAATAGACAAAAACAATGAAAAATATAATGCTTCAATCTGAATTCAGGTTTCATCAGTTCCTTCTCTGAGGGTGGATAGCATTTCTCATCATGAGAATAGGCACCAATCCTTTAACCTTAAAAAACAACTGTATTATTACTCAGTAATTGCAAATATCTACTCTTCTAAATATCTTAATAAAAAAAAAACCCACAAGCAAACAAACAAAAAAAAAAAAACACTATTTGATTTTCTTCCCCAATTACACATCAAGACAATTTTGTATTTTTTTTTTTTACAAGATTTGGAATTCCAAATTTCTCTCTCCTTTCCTCCCCCTCCTCTTCTGAAAATGGTACGCAATTCGATATAGGTTACATACATGTGCTATCATATAAAACATTTCCATATTAGTCACAGTTATAAAAGAAGAAAACTCAAAAGGAGACAAACACATACACACACACACACACACACACACACAAAGTGGAAAAAATGCTTCAATTTGCATTTAGACTCCATCAATTATGTCAATGTAGATAGCATTTTCCTTCATGAGTCCTTTAGTATGGGTCTTGGTTCACTATGTTGCTAAGAAGAGCTGAATCATTCCTAACTGATCATCACACAATGTTGTATACAATGTTTTCCTGGTTCCGCACATTTCACTTTCTATCAGTTCCTGCATATTTTCTGAAATCTGCCTGTTTATCATTTCTTATTGCACAATAGTATTCCATTACATTCATATACACCACAGCTTGTTTAGATTAGTTCACAACCTCAACAGTAATGCCTTATTAACCCATTTTCCCCACATCATCCTCAACATTTATCATTATTTTTTCTTGTCATCTTAGCCAATCTGACAGGTGTGAGGTAACAACTCAGAGTTGTTTTAATTAGCATTTCTCTAATCAGTAGTTATTTCTAGCATTTTTCACATGCCTAGAAATAGCTTTAATTTCTTTATCTGAAAACTGCATGTCCATCTCCTTGTATTCCTACAAATTTGATTCAGTTCTCTCTCTCTCTCTTTCTCTAGATACACACACACACACACACATACATATATATATGTATATACATATATATATACATATATATTTTTTTGGAGAAACGAGGTCTTTATCACAAACAATTGCTGTAAAGAATTTTTTCTCAGCTTACCATTTTCATTCTAATTTTGGTTGCACTGATTTTGTTTGTACAAACCTTTCTTATTTTAATATAATCAAAATTGTATATTTTACATTTCATAATGTCTATAACTCACTTAGCTTCTTTAAGAATCTGAATACTGGTATTTGTGGAAATATGCATCAAAGAATTGAACATGTTTAAAACATATATTGATTACCTGCCATCTAGGTAGGGGGTAGGGAAAAGGAAGGGAAGAAATTTGAAACACAAAGTTTTGTAAGGGTGAATGTTAAAGATTAATCATGCATATATTTTGAAAATAAAGTTTTAAATTAAAAAAATAATAATATGCATGTTATACTTAATGAATATATGCTTAATACTGATATTGCTTCACTGTCTATGGTACCTTTTAGCAATACGTAGCTTCCTTCCTTACCTCTTTTAATTGGCCCTATTATTGCCTTTCATTTTTGAGACCAGGATTGCTACCGCTGCTTTTTTAATTTCAGCTGAAGCATAATAGATTTTGCTCCAGCCCCTTACCTTAACTCTGTATATGTCTCTTTGTTTCAAGTGTGCTTCTTGTAAATAAGATGTTGTAGGTTTTAGTTTTTTTATTTGTTTTGCTTCTGCTTCCATTTTATGGGAGAGTTCATCCCATTCACATTCGTAGTGATGATTACTGTTTATTTCCTTTCACTCTGTTTTTCCTCCTGTTTGTTCTCCCCCATTCCCTTCTCACCAATGTTTTGCTTCTGTCTACCACTTCTGCTGATCTGGCCTCTTCTGTTAGTGGTCCCTTCCTTTCCTTTCCCCCCACTCCCTCTGCCACCACTTAATCTCTTCCCCTCTTACTTCCCTGTCAGGTAAGAGAGATTACTATATTCAAACAGAGATGTAAACAGTTCAGCTCTACTGAATCCTTTACATTTTCTTTTCCCTTTTTACCTGTTAATGCTTCTCTTCGGTCTTGATGTTGGAAGTCAAATTTTTGGTCTAATTCTGGTCTTCTTTTTATGAAAGATTTTATTTCACCAGTTAAGTGAGTTTTGGTTGTAGTCCTAGCTCCTTTGCTTTCTGAAATATCATGTTCCATGACCTCTAACCTGCTAAGTTCTGATATTTGAAGCTCCTTGATACCTGAATTGTTTCTTTCTGCCCACTTAAGACTATTTTTTTCCTTGACATGATAATTCTATATAATTTGGCTATAATGTTCCTTGGAATTTTTATTTGGGGATCTCTTTTCTGATGTGATCAGTGGATTCTTCCAACATTTTCTTTTGGCTCCTGGTTCCAGGTTATTATGGAAGTTTTCCTTGATAATTTTCTTTAAGATGTTGTCCAGGTACTTCATTTGATTATGGCTTTCAGGTAATCCAATGACTGATGATAGTCTCTCCTGGATCTATTTTCCAGATCAACTTTTTCCCATGAGATATTTTATGTTTCCATTTTGAATTTGTTTAATTGATGCTTGTTATCTAAAGTGGTTAGCTTCTACTTGTCCAATTCTAACTTTTAAAAAGTTGTTCTCCTCAATTAGCTTTTTGTATTTTCTTTTCTATTTGGCCAATTGTACTTTTTAAGGAGCTGATTTTTTTCAGTGGATTTTTCTATCTTCTTTTCCCAATTCTGCTTTTAAGCAGTTTCACCCCCTCCCCCAAGCTGCTGATTCCTTTTAAGGATCTCATATCACTCTCATTTCTTTTCCCCAATGTTTCCTTCTATCTTTCTTATATGATTTTTAGGTTCCTCTTGGAGCTCTTCCATGAGTCTTTTCTGCTCAAGATCACTTCCTGCTTTTCTTTGAGGTTTTGTCCATATGAATTTTGACATGCCTCTTCTGTGTTTGTATCCTCCCAGTCATCATAATAGTTTTCTATGGTCAGATTCTTTCTTTCGTTGTTTTTTACTCAGGTTTTTTTTTTAAAAACTTTTTCCTTTCTTTCTGAAGAGTTCTAGTCCCACAGTGAAAGGAATATTGTCTCAGGCTTCTTGTGCTAGGAGTTGCAGATCTTGGCTGTTTGCCTAGAACTGCACTAATGTTTCCCTGAGGCCTAGGGGAAGGGGGTGAGAGGTATAGGGAGAGAAGAGAGTGGGAATAGGACAGGGAAGCCTTGTATCTAGCGCTGCACTGAGGGGCTGGAAAGAGCCTAATATGCTAGAGGTCATAGGGGTCTGGCAGCTTATCCAGTGCTGAGATAGGATCCTAGTGCTGGTGTCTGGTATGTGCTGAGGCCAGTGAAATGTTTCTGCATTTTCCCTGAGATAAAGTATGTAGTGGTCTGAACACAGACATCTAGATGCCTATTTGCACGGGGTTACATTACACTATACTGAAGTACATGGCAGTTCTCAGAGCTGGAGTCTGCCCAGTTTCCTGGCTATGCTGAAGTACATGAAGGTTTATGATACTGGCATTTACCTGCTCCACTATACTGGAGCTCAGGATCTTCCACTGGTTGGCTAACGTGCAGTTTTGCTACTGGCCTGCTTGGACACTTTCTATCCTGAACTGTGTTCCCCTCTTCCTCCAGTAAGACACTTTTCCTGACAATCTTCCAAGTTTGTTGGATTAAAAGACTGTTTCTTCCTGTCTTTTTTTTTTTTTTTTGCAGGTTTTGTTATGAGGCCCCACTTAATGGTTATTTGGAAGTGACTATTGCAGTTATGTTGATTTACTGCTTACTCCACCATCTTGGCTCCCAGAAGTCACTGAGAGAACAAAGTTAAAATCTGAAGCAGTAATAAAATAGATTTCTATATATTCACTCATTATAATCTTGCCCTTGAATGCACCCTCCAGCTCTTCCTTGTCTTTCCTTATTGAAATCAACTTTGAAATTTCATCTCTAAAGTTCAAGTTACAAGTCATCACAAACTGAAAACATGTTCATCCTGTCTCAAAATTCTAGCTATTGCTACTTCAACAAGTTACTAAATGTTCAGAATGAGGTCCAGAATAAAGTTTATCAATTTTTCTAGCTTTTAAAAGATGAAATTATTTGGAAACCAAGTCAGTAATTTACCAAATTCTCTGCTTTCAACATCTTCAACTTATGATGTAGTAACTTGAAGTAGCTAGATGGCACAATGGATTGAGTTTAACAGAAAAACGTCTACTTTAGACACTTTACTAGTTATGCTGACTCTACTCTGAACATGTCATTTCAGCACTACCTCACAGGGTCGCTCTGAGAATCAAATAAGATAACATATATAAAGCACTATGTAAATGATATCTGCTATTATTAATATTATTGGGTTTTTTGTTGTTCAGTCATGTTCAGTTGTTTTCAGTTATCTCTGATTCTCCCATTTGGGATTTTCCTGACAAAGATATTGGCATAGTCTGACATTTCCTCTGCAACTCATTCTACAGATGAGGAAACTGAGGCAAACAAGGTTAAATGATTTGCCCAGGATCACAGTGTCTGAGACAAAATCTGAACTCAGGAAGATAAGTCTTTCTGAGTTTAGGCCCAGCACTCATCCACTATGCCAACTAATCTGTAGCAAATTCCCACCATAAGAGGGCTTACTTCTCCTTTATTCAAAATTTTCTCTACTTTGCTTTACTAACATTTATGAATTTCTAGTTAAACAAATATGTTTTTACTCAAAACAAATACTTTATTACAATCTATTTTCTTCATATTGGTCTTTAGACATAGGAGCCTCATGTACTAGTTCTACTATTTTTTCCCATCATTGCTATGCCTTGTGAATAACATCTAATCAATAACATGATCCAGACTACCAGTACCATTGAATCTGATGAAGTCTACTAGGGTTCAGGGAACTGAGAATGAGGAAAAGCAAAGAATGGGGGAAAGAATCCAACATCTGATTTTCCATTTTAGGGAAGGTCCTAGGTGAGCCTTCATTTTTCCTGGATCTGCTTCTGACTTTCCAGACTTTGAACACAATGCCTACATACTCCAGCTTTTTAGCTTTTTCTGTATTGTCTTCCTCTTTTTAGAATTAAATTCCTTTGACAGCAGGGTTATCTTAGTTTTTGCTTATATTTCTGTATCTCTAGTGCTTGGCAAAGCAATCAGCATACAATAAGCATTAAATGCTTAATAAATGCTTATAGATTTTCACTAACAACTGCCAATTTTCTTGTCTTTTGTCATATGTTCAAGTCCCAAAGGATAATGATATAGGAATGGGTTAATAAAAAACACTATGATACAGGTCAGAAGTACCAAATATGTTGCCTGTAGGCTGTATGCACTACCAAATGCAGCCCAAAACAAATTAAAATGTGGGAAATTTTTAACAAATAAACAATATTTTAACAAATAAAAAGACAATAAATGTGGTTTAGTAGCCCCCATTTCTAATTAAGTGTAATACCACTGATCCAAGTAGTAAAGATTCTAATTAGGTTTGACATCAATGATCCAGGTTTCAAGTCACTGAGAGAACTGAAAAATTCACCTAGAAATCAAAACATAAAACTTGGATGGACCTCAAAGGAAGAAATATATTTGAAGGTAATGGTAGAAGAATGATCTGGAAATGACAAATGATGACTTAAGAAGAATATTCACCTTACTCCTACAGATTAGGGGAAATGGGAGGAATAGATTCCAGTGGAGTAAATTTTAAGTGACACTGTTTCATATAAAGAAAAGAGGAGGAATGTTGGTTGAAAAATTCTATAATATAGTTGAATTTGTTGAAAATATAGTGTGATCCCAAAGGACACAAAGGAATGGTAAACCAGATAGGAATGAGAATAGTTAAGAATAAGGACCATCATAACCAAGATGAGGTCAAAGGAAAAAGTAGCATGGGGCATACTGTTCATATCTACACAGTGAGACTCTATTACTGGGATTGGAAAACAGCAATAGGTTGATTGGCATGACATATTCCATTGGCAAAAATTTAACCAAAAGCACCTTCCTGACATTTGAAATAGGATGTGAAATGCTTGTTCTGAGGTGTTGTGAAGCACTTTGTAGCTGTTTGATTAAGTTATGCTTGTCATTTGGAGGGAAAGGCAAAGCTAGAGATGAAAGGCAAATACATTAATCCAAAAGAAAGATTAGATCTACAACAAGGCCATAGACTCCAAAATCCAAGATGTTGATATTAGCAGTGGATCAATTACAAGTTTAAAGCCAAACCAATACAGTAAATTTCAGAAAGCTTAGCTTCAGGAAATAAAACAATTTAATTAATAATTTAATTTGAAATCAAGCTGTTAACCAATAGCTTACATCTTATTACTCCAAAAGCATATGTATTCCACTCTGGCTAACAATGACATCCTTCTTATGTGATTGCACACTGGTCTTGCACATACACAATTACCTCCTAATTTAATTATTCTGTTCAGTATAGCCTCCACATGGTGCCACTTCCACCTGTTATCCTTTAATTTCACAGGATGATCTTGTGACCGTCAAGATATCTCTCATACAACTCCCTGAAGATGTCTTTTATAACTCTTCTTTTGAACAATTCATTACTCCTAAAACATGGATACTTATACCCACAAAATGTCTTTCCATTATCTTTAAAAGATCCTACAACTTCTGGTTCTTATGAGATAATGGTATTTCATAATTTATAAGCATATAAGAATTATAGTAAAAAATGGCTGCAAAATACAATTAGCAATTATAATCTCCCTGACAATCCTTAACTGCCACAACACAAAGAGAAGTGACTTTTAGTTTTCTCTGAAAAGCACAACAGGAAAAAATTCTAAGGTCCCTGAACTCCTTCCTTTTGGTACTTCTTGAATCTTTGAATAGCTAAAAGTTAAATTTCTATACTCTCCAAGCAAAATTTCCAGAAAAGGACGACTTAAAAATAATATCTTTAACAAATCTTGTTTTTAATTTCCATGTAATCTTACATTTTATATATATATACTATGAGGCAGATAGAAACATAAGAGAAGAAAATTTTGCCTGAATTTTACACCTAAGCATACAAAATTTGTCTCCTATCACTAACCTAATAAGTTTAACTATCACACACATGCTGAATCCCCAAGTATTTAAAATTTTCTGTTTCTGATAAGATTTAGATTTTATATAGAGAATTGTCTCATATTTATAAAAATTCAAGCCATTCTCCAATCAATAAATGGTCAAAGGATATGAACAGACAATTTTCAGAGGATGAAATTAAAACTATTTATAGTCATATGAAAAGGTGCTACAAATCACTATTGATCAGAGAAATGCAAATCAAGACAACCCTGAGGTACCACTACACACCTGTCAGATTGGCTAAAATGACAGGAAAAGTTAATGATGAATGTTGGAGGGGATGTGGGAGGACTGGGACACTGATGCATTGTTGGTGGGAGCTGTGAACGGATACAGCCATTTTGGAGAGCAATTTGGAAGTATGCTCAAAAAGTTATCAAACTGTGCATACCCTTTGACCCAGCAGCATTTCTACTGGACCTATATCCCAAAGAAATCATAAAGGAAGGAAAGGGCCCCACATGTGCAAAAATGTTTGTGGCAGCCCTTTTTGTAGTGGCAAGAAACTGGAAACTGAATAGATGCCCTTCAATTGGAGAATGGCTGAATAAATTATGGTATATGAATGTTATGGAATATTATTGTTCTGTAAGAAACGACCAGCAGGACGATTTCAGAGAGGCCTGGAGAGACTTGCATGAACTGATGCTGAGTGAAACAAGCAGAACCAGGAGATCATTATATACGACAACAACAATACTATATGACAATCAATTCTGATGGACATGGCTCCCTTCAACAATGAAATGTTTCAAACCACCTCCAATTGTTCACTGAAGAAAGCCATATACACCCAGAGAGAGGGATGTGAAATGTGGACCACAACATAACATTCCCATACTCTTGACTGATGTTTGCTTACATTGTGTTTCCTTTATCTGATATATCTTTTGTGTAGATAATATTTTTCTTGCACAACGATAAGTTTGGAAATATGTATACATATATTCGATTTGCCAAGTATTTTAACATAATTAATATGTAGTGGATATCCTGCCATCTAGGGGAGGGGTGGGGAGTAGGAAGGAAAAACTTGTAACAGAAAGCTATGTAAGGGTTAATGTTGAAGAATTACCCACACATATGTTATGCAAATAAAATTAAAAAAAAAAAAAGATTTAGATTTTAGCAGAGGTTGGGAAGTATTTCCCTTTATTTATTGGAAAGTTGGAAAGGATTTCAAGAATCATCTATTTTCAACCAAAACCTGAAAAAGAATACCTTCAACGAGAGTAACAAACCACCTCCTCAGGCATATATTCTACTTTTGAACAACTCTTACTATTACAAAGTTCAATTTCACTAAGAATAATTACTTCATAGGTCTAGCAGCTTGAACTGAATAGCCTTCATAGCCCCTTCTAACTCTAGGATCATGACTGAAGAAATGTATAAATGATCATTTACTAGATTGGTCTGCCTGTCTCCCTATAAATCCTGCCCAGCCCTTGTCTAGTTTAACTAGACATATTTAATGACAGCTATTATTTTCTCCCTAAACTTCTCCAAGAAAAATCTGAACTATTAACTACTTGGAGGCAGCATAACAGTGAATAACTGAGTAGTCTTTGAATCAAGATCTAAGTTTCAGTAACTCCTCAAACATTTACTGACACAATGTGTTACCCTGACCAATTCATTTAACTTCTTTCAGGATCGCTTATTCCTCTATAAAATGGAAATTAAGTATAACAATTGTCTCACAGGGCTATCAGAAAGAATATATAAAATTATATATATAGATATGGATAGAACCATATGTCCCTATAAAAAGACCAATATAAATCTATCTACATCTATATCTAGTTAACTAGATCTATAGTCATATCTCTATCTCCCTTTACAAACTTGAAAGCTCTATACAAATATGAGTTATTTTCCTTTCATAACCAAATCTAAGAAGGAACTGTCTACCTTTACTGCTTCCACTTTCCTCTCACCTACTAATACCTTTAAAATCTAGTTTCAAATCCTAACAATTGCAACTCAATTGCAACACTTTCTCCAAAGTTACCAACAATCCCTTAATTAAAAATGTGAAAGCAATTTCTTGGTCTTCACCCCAGCATGGCAGGCACTCAAGACATTTTACCATGCTGGCTGTCCTACAGAGACTCCTGTTACTTCTCAATTACCCCTCTAAAATCTATTAATGAGAACTGTACACAAAACTCCAGACGTGATCTGACCAGGGAAGAGTTAGACAAGACCTTCCTAGTAATAGACACTCTTGTTCTTCTCAATGCACTCTAGAATTACATCAGTTTTCTTACCTGCCATGATATACTGTTTTTCAAACTGCAATTTAATGGTACTTCCTTGACTTGTAAGGTGATTTTTAAAAGCCAAATATAAGATTTCAGACTTAATTCTATTAAATTTCAGTTCACTGTGTCATTTGGAAGCTTGATAAACATGCCATCAAAAACTTTATCTAAGTTGTTGATAAAACTATTAAATAATCAAACACAAATTCCTGGACCATTCTACTGGACACCTCCTCCAAAAATGACACAGTACCATTAATAACTACTCTGTAGAACCAGCTAGTAATTCAATGAGTACTGAATCCATCAAACTATAATTAATGTTTTCCAAGCTATATAGCTTCATTTTTGTTCAAAAGATTTTAGAAGGTATTTGCTAAAGTCTAGGTAAACCATCTCTAAAATTTCTCTAATATTTATTAGCTTATTTTAAAAAGGAAATGAGGTTCATCTAACATGATCTATGTATGTCTCTTTGTGATAAACATTCTTTTCCTTTATGTTCATTTACCATGCCTTTAACAAAACAAGCTAGGATTTTGTTAGGAATAAAAATCTAACTCAGTGGATAGTTTCTGAGTTGAAGTGGAATAGATGTGCAGAAGAGGGTGTTTAATAAATAATTATTGAAGAATACTACTATGCTATGAGAAATGTTGAAAGATAGTTTCAAAATATAAGATTTTTACAATCTGTTGAAGAGTGAAATAAATAGAAGTAGAAAAACAACTTATAATATCAACACTAAAAAGGAACAATTTCAAAAGACTTACTAAATCTGACTGACAAAATAATCAACTATTATTCCATAAGACTGATGATGAAGCATACTACCCCACCTTCTGAAAGAGAGGTGATGGATTAAATATACAAAATGAGATATAAATTTTTGGATATGAACAATAAGGAATTTGTTTCATTTCATTATGTTTATTTTTTAAAAAGAGCTTGGTTTTCCTTTTTCCCCCCACAATGGGGGGAACATGTATATGCTTGTTTGCTGAAAAAACAATAAATAACTATTAAAAAGAAATAGTGACAGAACATAAAGTTACAAAGAGCTCAACTTTCTTCAATTAGTATATAACAAAATTCCTCCCAAAGCTTTCTTTTACGGAGAATAGAAACTGAACTCTCGGCTAACTCCATTTTGCATCCTGCTGCTCTGACTGGTTTCAACTCCATGGAACAAGACAGCTTCTGGATTTTTCTCCCTTTACTCTTTTCCTTCCCCCCCAACCCCACTTTCCTGCCTCCCTTTATGTACTGTGTTCTCCTTTAGATTCTAAATTCCTTGAGGATATGATTTATTTTTAGTAAGTATATTCCTAGCACTTACCATCATATTTCGTACATAGCAGCTACTTAATAAATGTTTACTGGATTGGACTTGACAATTTGATTACTTTTTCATAGAAAATGATTATTCCGTGGACAGGGAATAAATAATCTTATACAAGATTTGTTATAAAAATTATCTAATTCAATAATATTCATTATGAATTTACCATATTAAAAAAAATAACTTACCAGGTGTTATTCACTGTGCTAGTTATGGAGAACATGAAGAAAAATGAAGCACTAGTTCCTGAGAATGTTGGTTGGTTCGTTGTGTCCTTCATTCTCAAAGAGGACCAAAATGACTTCATTATTTTAGAGTTGAGTTACAGTGTGTCCAACTGTGGCTGATTAGACCAATATGAGCTCAGAATGTCTGCCACAGGTTGGACATAAAAAGTTCATGTGAACATTTGGGGTGACTTCTCTAACTTTGTGCATCTCATGTTCCCTTTGGGCTAATTCAATTCTGCTTTGCTCATGGAGAACAGCACCTTCTCTGATGAGGGCATCTTGTATATTATACATTGTGCTAGCCACTGGAAACATGAAGAAAAATGAATCACTAATCCCTGAGAAGGTGGGAGTGAAGAGTGAGAAAGCAAAATAAAAATTAACATGTGTCTTTTGGAATGTGGATTTCTTTCAGTATTCTTTATCTAAAGTACAATTTGAGTAATGCATTTACATAAAGCAACATCTTCACCACAAAAGATAAAGAGAACATAGTATCCAATTTGTAGAGGTAGCAGCAAATTGCACAAGATTAAGGAAGATAAAGACTACTCAGGAAAGGGTCACTAAATATAGTAAAGACAATGTTTCTCAAAGAGTGTGATGTGGGAGACAAATGTTCTACAAAACTTTGGATATCATATTACTGCAAATAAATTTATCTGCAACTGCCTTCTCAGAAATACTACAGGACTTCAACATACATGGTAATCCATCAAACACACTTAGTTCATAGTTCCTTAAATTACTTATTTCCCATAACCTACTTCTCCAATTTATCTCAGCCACACCAAAAATAAATATATCCTGGATCTTGTCTTGATCCAGAATGAACCACTTTCACATTCATGAACTCTAAAAATTTCCTCATCTGATCACAATCCTGTCCAGGAATCTGAAGCACTTTTATTTCAGTCAACCATGACCTTCAATCCCTCAACCCCTCAGCATTTTCCTAGACCATCACCCCTCGACTAGTTATACTATCCTCCCTTTCCCATTCTGAGTTCTTGATGACTTATTGAATGAAAAATTGATTGATATAAATCTTACTTAACCAGCATATGTAATATACTAAGTACAATATTAACATTCAAGTAAAACTTATTTATTAACATACATAATCTCAAAACTTATAGATGTTAAACTCACAACTCAACAAAAATAGCTGCTCTTATTGAAGTGAAACTATATGTACAAGTCTCAATCATCCTATATTGGTACAAACATTCAGTGTATTATGATTCCTCAAAACAAAGAGTTACTGTGCCATGAGCAAAGAACTTCTGAAAATTATCAAGTTAAGAAAGCAATGGTCAGAACACATAAAGATGAACAAGGAACAAAAAAAGTCATTAACTGTGATTTATATTGCCAAGAATATAAATTAGTCTTACGTCAAATGAACTACTAGAAAACCAGAATCCTATTTGGCAGAAATTAAGTTTAAACCAACACCTTAAAACATATACCACAATAAGTTCAAAATGAATATACGACTTAACTATTAAAGATCATGCCATAAAAAATAAAAATTAAAAAACTAAAAGAGAACCAAATCAAGTACAAAGGTCATAGAGATGACTTAATCAAAACAAATGAAAGGGGCAATTAATTACATTAAATAAAACTGATTAATTTTAATTACACAAAATTAGAAAGCTGCAGCACAAATAAAATGAAGGGAACTAGGAGGAAAGCTGCTGATTGGGAAGAAAGGCCCTATTATCAAATATCTCCAAAAAAGTTGTTATTCAAGATATATAAGAAATTAGCATTAAGAACAAGAAACAATCCCCAAGAAATAAATGGTAAAAGAATATAACAAGCAGCATTCAAAAGAACTGCAAACTATTAAAAACTACATGGAAGATTGTTCCAAATCATTAATACTAAAAGAAATGCAATCAAAACAATTCTCAGGTTATTTTGCCTCACATCTGTAACTGGTAAAGATGAATAAAGACAGGAGCAGTTAATGTAGACAAGGATGTAGAAAGACAAACAAACTAATCAGTTGTTGGTGGAGCTATGAATTAGTCCAATCAATTTTTTAAAATATTAGGTATTACAATCATTTGTTAAACTGTCCGTTTCCTTTCATCTAAATATTCCACTGACAGATATATACTTCAAGGATATCAGAGAGATCACATATTCCCCAAAATATTCTTAGCAATTCATCTGGAAAAACAAAAGGTCAAGAATTTCAAGGGAATTAATAAAAAAAATGCAAATGAGGGTGGCCTAGCTGCACCAGATCTAAAACTATATTATAAAGCAGTGGTCACCAAAACCATTTGGTACTGGATAAGAAATAGAGTAGTGGATCAGTGGAATAGGTTAGGTTCACAGAACAAAATACTCAATGACAATTGTAATCTAGTGTTTGATAAACCCAAAGACCCCAGTTTTTGGGATAAAAACTCACTATTTGACAAAAACTGCTGGGATAATTGGAAACTAGTCTGGAAGAAATTAGGCATTGACCCACACCTAACACCATATACCAAGATAAGGTCAAAATGGATTCATGATCTAGGCATAAAGAATGATATTATAAACAAATTAGAACAATGTAGGATGGTTTACCTCTCAGACCTGTGGAGGGGGAAGGAATTTGTGACCAAAGAAGAACTAGAGGTCATCATTAATCACAAAATAGATAAGTTTGACTATATCAAGTTGAAAAGTTTTTGTACAAACAAAATGAACGCAGACAAGATTAGAAGGGTAGCAGTAAACTGGGAAAATATTTTTACATCCAAAGGTTCTGATAAAGGCCTCATTTCTAAAATATATAGAGAATTCACTCAAATATATAAGAATTCAAGCCATTCTCCAATTGACAAATGGTCAAAAGATATGAACAGACAATTTTCAAAGAAATTGAAACTATTTCCAGTCACTTGAAAAGGTGCTCCAAGTCACTATTGATGAGAGAAATGCAAATCAAGACAACTCTGAGATACCACTACACACCTGTCAGATTGGCTAAAATGACAGGAAATGATAATGATAACTGTTGGAGGGGATGTGGGAAAACTGGCACTGATACATTGTTGATGGAACTGTGAACGGATCCAACCATTCTGGAGAGCAATTTGGAGCTATGCTCAAAAAGTTATCAAACAGTGCATACCCTTTGACCCAGCAGTGTTTCTACTGGGCCTATATCCCAAAGAGATTTTAAAGGAGGGAAAGGGACCCACATGTGCAAAAATGTTTGTGGCAGCCCTTTTTGTAGTGGCAAGAAACTGGAAATTGAAAAGATGCCCATCAATTGGAGAATGGCTGAATAAATTATGGCATATGAATGTTATGGAATATTATTGTTCTTTAAGAAATGACCAACAGGAGGTTTTCAGAGAGGATTGGAGAAACTTGCATGAACTGATGCTGAGTGAAATCAGCAGAACCAGGAGAACATTATACACAGCAACAAGACTATACGATGATCAATTTTGATGGACATGGTTCTCTTCAACAATGATGTGATTCAAACCAGTTGTTCTGCGATGAAGATAGTCATATACATCCAGAGAGAGGCCTGTGGGAACTGAGAGTGAACCACAACACAGCATTTTAACGCTTTCTGTGAATATTTCCATGCATTTTGTTTTCCTTCTTAGGTTGTTTTTTTCTTCTTCTCTTTCTAGATCTGATGTTTCTTGTGCAGTAAGATAACTGTATAGATATGTATACATGTATTGTATTTGTCACATAATTTATCCTATCTAGCATGTATTAGATTACCTGTCATCTAGGGGTGGGGGGTGGGGGGGAGGAAAGGAAAAGCTTGGGGAAAAAAAAGGTTTTTTGCAAAGGTCAATATTGAAAGGTCACTCATATGTTTTGTAAATAAAAAGCTTTATAAAAAAAAATAAAAAAAATAAAAATATTCTTAGCAGCAAATTTTTTTTCATGACACAAATACTAGAAACAAAGTAGATGTGTTATGGATTGTGGAATGACTAGACAAATAATGATAAATAAATGAAATAGGATATTACAGCTATAAGAAAAACAATATGAAAAATACAAAGTAGCATGCAATATGAACTGGTGGAAAGTGATATAAAGTCAGGAAAAACAATATGACAGCAGTGTAAAAGGAAAGGATAAAAAACAAAAACAAAAATCTGAATACCATGTAATTTTTAATGACTAAGTTTGACCTTAGAAAAGAGATACAAAAATTTATCTCCCTCCATTCTTTTTATAAAGGTGGGGAACATCAATATGTCGAACACATTTTATGCTGGTTGGTTTTGCTGAATTACTTTTTTCCACTCTGTCTACTTTTTTACAACAATTAGATTCTTAGGTAGAGGGAAGGGAGGCATATATTTAGAAATAAAGGGGATGTAAAAACAAAAGTTATGAATAAACTCTTTAAAATAAAAAGAATTGGTAATCTTTGAGAAAGCAGTTTTAGTATATAAATTGAGGCAAAAACCAGATTTGCAAGGAGCTGGAAACCGGGTATGAGATGAAGAGTAAGAAGTAGAAGAAGCAGCAAGTAAAAATAACTCTCAGAATTTACCCATGAAAAGATAGAAAACAACTTGATGTGATGAGGCAAAGTCAAGAGAAGGTCCTGGTAGTGTTTTTGTTTTTGTTTTTAATGGATAGGGGAGATATGGTCATATTTTTTAAGCAGAAGTTAAGGAGCTAGAAGAAATTAAAAATTTAAATGAAAGAGAAAGTATGTGGAAGTTCCTAGTAAGTCAGAAGGGGCCAGGCTAATGGGCACAAGAGACAGTTAACTAACAAAAGGAACAATTTTTTGCTTTTCCTCAGAGAGTATACAGCAAAGGTAGAGAGAATCAGTGGGCTCTACAACCAAATTTTCACTTCAATTATGCAGGGCTGGTAATAACATTAGAATTAAATGCGAATTACTTATATAATCTGAATATAAACTTACCTGGAATGTTTCTTAGATGATTATTGAAAGTTGATATACAGGCATCTCTATTACTTAGCCTATGCTTTATTCATCCTTAAAGAACTATTTTTATATTTTATTATGAACTGTTAGCCACTCAAAAAGCACCACTGTTTCCTTTATTCTTCTGTATCTTTAAAATGACCTTACATGCTAAAGATATTCTAATTCATTCTAGTAAAACAAAAGTTTTTGAACTGGAACTTCAGAAAGTCAATGTCACATTTTATTATTCATTATAAAAGAAAAGTAAAGACTTTAAAATATAAATGATCTTACCTTCCAACCACTGCCAGCTTCTCTATAATATGGGAAGTTATCACAAATCCACTGATAAATCTCACTGAGAGTCATTTTCTTTTTGGGTGAGCTATTAATGGCAAATGTAATGAGGCTGGCATAACTATATGGTGGCTTCCCATCTTTGTGCTGCTGGACTTCCTCCTGGTCCAATGTTGTATTTGGGTCCAGAAGTGCATTCTTCTTTGAAATACCTGTTCCATGTACATTTTGTGTAGCATCAGATTTTTGGATGGCTGCCCTCATGGTGAGCTGTGGTAACCAGTCCATAGATGTGAGGCTGCTCTCCAGTTCAGATGTCATCCTGAAGGCAAATAGACTCCTTAGTCAATATCAAGGAAAGAACCCCTCCTTCTCAAAAAATCCAATATTCACAAATCTAGGAGTTCCAAAGTGAGGGAAAGCCTGAGTTAAATCTGGAGGAAAAAGATTGAGTATGTTAATGACCAAACCAAATATTTAAGGGCTCAACATTTCCAATCTTTTTTTCTCTTAATTTTTTCTCCTCTCCAAAATTCATGAATAAATTTTCTTCTGAAATGTTATAGTATAATACATAAAGTGATTTATGATGCCAGATTAATGGCCTTTGCCTTTAAATAGGATGGTCACTACAGTCCCTCAATCTGCAAAGCCTATTCAACATTTATTTTATAACAAGTCCCTCAAATTCTTTTAAAAGCCTGTAAACCACAACACATCTGCCTTATGGCACTGCTTTCTTAGTATTTTTGGTGACAAGAGACTAACAGAAATTATAAGTCACAAAAGAATTAAAGTGGTAAAAACAAAGTAAAGAGAGTGGTAAAGAAGGTAAAAAAGAGTAGTAGTAAAACATAAGAAATTTTAAGAATGTGGATTAAGATCCAGTAGAAGGAGGGGGAAACCAAAGCAGCTTGCTGGACAGGAAAAGCAAGGTAGCCCACCAGCCTTGGCATTCAGGAAAAAGAAATTGTGCAGAAACTAAAACACTAGCAAATTAGACAAGGAAAAATAAGATAAAATTCCCTCCAATCCTCATCCCCATAAAAGGAAGAAGGTAGGGAAGGAGGAAACAAGCCACTGGAGAGTTGAAATGAAGAGTTCAACAAAGTACAGCAGAGACCAAATCATGTACAGACAGCAAGGAAAACAGGACCATAATGGAGTTCACCAGTTTTCAAATGCATA
The DNA here is from genome assembly GCA_023553655.1 of Myrmecobius fasciatus. Taxonomy (NCBI): domain Eukaryota; kingdom Metazoa; phylum Chordata; class Mammalia; order Dasyuromorphia; family Myrmecobiidae; genus Myrmecobius; species Myrmecobius fasciatus. The sequence continues at coordinate 304,499 of JAJPUD010002104.1, read as the reverse complement.
TATTTGCATTACAGAAGGAAGATGAAGACAATAAAAATCTGCTCAGTTAACACTGATGCATAAAAGGGTGAAATTCCCTCTAGGAAGAACTAGGAACAAAGACAGGATAACTATATCTATGTTCATATTAGAATTCCTTAGGATTGAAATGCTACAGTTCCTTTAATCCTGAGATCAAAAGTGAAGCAACAGTAATGTTAGCAAAGGTAAAAAAATAAGAATTAAGAAATAAGGAAATTAACCCAAAAGTGTCATTTCTGATGCCAGACAAGGAACAAAGACAAGAAAAAAGGAATGGGAATATGAGTAGTTTCTCAGGCATGTTGAGAAGTAATATTATATAACAAACACTGGCTTCGATATGAGAATATCTGGGCTCAAAACCTGACTATAAATTAGTATCTGTTTGACCTTGAGTCACTTACTCTCAAAAGTTTCAGTTCAGTTCCCTATCTATAAGGTGAAGAGATTGGTCTATATGCACTTTAAGGTCTCTTCTAACTCTAACTCTATATTCACATGGTGTAAATTAAAAATGCTAAAAAGTAAGAGAAGAGACAATAAAAGGAGACAAAGTAAGAAAGATATATCAAGGAAGACTAAAAACTGCCTTTCAGCTATAATTATTTAAATAAATATGAAATATATTAGCTTTAAAGAAAACAAAGACAGGAAAACAGTTGAAATAGGCCAATACAAAAAGTAGATCTGCAATAAAGGCATGTAATTTTGAAGATGTTTTTAAGGAACATATTTTCAAACTATTTGAAAAAAAAGGAAAGTAATACAATATCTCAAATATAATTACCAAAAAAAAAAAAGGCAACTGAAAAAAATATAAGCCTACTTGTTCTACAAACTAAAACAATTTATTTTTTCCATTTCTAAAAAAATTTAGGAGACTAATCTCCACATGCATCAAGGGCATTCTGAACAAAGAGAATGAAATAGATAACATTCTTGCAAATTGGAGTCCATAGGAGACCAGATATTTAGTCACACAACTGACTAAAAGGTATAGAGAATATAACTGGGAAGTATAAACGAGAATTTATTTAAGGACAAAATCTTGCCATAAAGGTTCTCTCTCTCACTAAAATGTCTCCCAAGCATATGTCAAAACTATTCAAGATTCCTTAAAAGGTGTAACAACTTTATTCAATAATCTCTTGACTAAAGCCATTCTCCAATGGATAAATGGTCAAAAGATATGAACAGACAATTTTCAGACGAAGAAATTGAAACTATTTGCGGTCACATGAAAAGGTGCTCCAAGTCACTATTGATCAGAGAAATGCAAATTAAGACAACTCTGAGATACCACTACACACCTGTCAGATTGGCTAAAATGACAGGAAATGATAATGATAACTGTTGGAGGGGATGTGGGAAAACTGGGACACTGATACATTGTTGGTGGAACTGTGAACGGATCCAACCATTCTGGAGAGCAATTTGGAGCTATGCTCAAAAAGTTATCAAACAGTGTACCCTTTGACCCAGCAGTGTTTCTACTGGGCCTATATCCCAAAGAGATTTTAAAGGAGGGAAAGGGCCCCACATGTGCAAGAATGTTTGTGGCAGCCCTTTTTGTAGTGGCAATAAACTGGAAATTGAAAAGATGCCCATCAATTGGAGAATGGCTGAATAAATTATGGCATATGAATGTTATGGAATATTATTGTTCTGTAAGAAATGACCAACAGGAGGTTTTCAGACAGGATTGGAGAGACTTGCATGAACTGATGCTGAGTGAAATCAGCAGAACCAGGAGAACATTATACACAGCAACAAGACTATACGATGATCAATTTTGATGGACATGGTTCTCTTCAACAATGATGTGATTCAAACCAGTTGTTCTGCGATGAAGATAGTCATATACATCCAGAGAGAGGCCTGTGGGAACTGAGTGTGAACCACAACACAGCATTTTAACGCTTTCTGTGAATATTTCCATGTATTTTGTTTTCCTTCTTAGGTTGTTTTTTCTTCTTCTCTTTCTAGATCTGATGTTTCTTGTGCAGTAAGATAACTGTATAAATATGTATACATGTATTGTATTTGTCTTATAATTTATCCTATTTAGCATGTATTAGATTACCTGTCATCTAGGGGTGGGGGGTGAGGGGAAGGAGGGGAAAAGCTTGGGAAAAAAAAAGTTTTTGCAAAGGTCAATGTTGAAAGGTCACTCATATGTTTTGTAAATAAAAAGCTTTATATAAAAAAAATAAAAATAAATAAAAATAAAAAAAATAATCTCTTGACTATTAATACTGTATATAGCATAAAAAAGAAATGTATGCTTGTCAAAGATATCTGCTAATGTTATAGAACTTACAATGAAAAAGGACTTTCCAATTAAACCAAGAGGTTCTACCAATGCTGTTTGCAGCCAATATTGTGCCAATTTCTAGTCTTACAAAACTGCAAATTCTCCTGAATGAGATACATAATCAATAAAAAATTTGGCCTATGTTTCCAAATGGAAAGAACAAGTGGATAAATACTGCCTATTGTCCAGATTAAGGTGTACCATGTACAAAGAACTCATAAAGCTGGTCAATATATCTATCTTAACCAGACACTATAATGCATAACAAAACAAAAAGGGCCAAAATCAAACAAAATGAAAAGTACGCTATAGTGTATTTGAGATGCTGCAAGCCATGTTTTCAATGATCCCATCTGAAATAAAAGACATATTTTCAATATCAATATGGCTACATGAAATACTAGTCTCCAAAGACTTTAACTGAGACTATGGAATGGAGAGCCCATTTATGCCACTGATATCCACTGCAATGTCATGAAGAAAAGTGGATGGTCCCCAGCATGTTGAATGGACCCTCTCTGGATAATTTACTGGAGAATATAGGTAAGAGATGTACAAGAGGAAAAGGCATGGAGAACTACAATCTGTACCTCTGGACTGCACCCACAACTAGAGGATCACAGAATCAAAGTATAGTATGTTCCTTAAGTGGATGACTCTAAGTTCTTACAGAACGTACAGACAAAGGGCAAGCTCTAACAGGTCTAACCAAACTGGAAAAATTTTGAGTACTAGCCTGCTAAAAGACAATGCATTTGTTGTTCAAGGGCTAGTCTAAGTTCATAAAGGCAAATAAAACGATAACCAAGTAAGTTTTTAGTTTTGGGGGGGTTTGGTTGGTTGGATTTTGGGGAATTGGGGGAAGATCATGCATTTTTCAACTCATTGAGACCATCTACTTAAATATGAAAAAGATGTATCACTGACGAGAGTCCCAACATTCAAAAAACATGAAATATTCATTCTAATTTGGAAAGAGGAGATGTGAATGTGTGAGGATGGTGCACAATACCAAATGAGTATAGAAAAGAAACTTTAAATCTTGCAAGGTACTGAGTGAGGAAAATTTTTATAAAAGAAAAATCCTATTTAAATATACAAGAAGTCAATGGTAACTTTACAAAAAAGCTCCTCAAAGAACCATGCAAAACTGTAAGGAAGATCAGATGGTGAAAAAACAAAAAGAGTAAGGTAGACTCCTAACTTGAGGAAATAATGTAAAATGTCAGGCCTCATCACTTCACGGCACAACTAACTTCTCTCTCTTCATTTTCTCTCAGTTCCCACTAATCCATTCAACATATTGTTGTCATTCAAATTTTATGTAAACACTGCTTTAATCAGGATTTTCTTTGATCAAAAACATTCAATGGCTCATTTGTTAAATCAAAGTTTCTCTGCTACCCTAACTATTCCAGTCTTTATCACTTCAAAAACTCCTTAATTCCTACAGCTACCATTTATCGTAATACCACATACACAATTAAGCATTTAATTATCTAACTTGTATCAATTTATCAATCAACACGCATTTTTTAGAATATAACAAGAGCAGCCAGGTGGATTGTATGGATAAAGTGCCCAGCCTAGAGTCAGGAAGATTCAAATTTCTGAGTTCAAATCTTGTCTCAAATACTAGCTATGTGACCTTGGGCAATTCACTTAATTCTGCTTGTCTCAGTTTCCTCATCTGTAAAATGAAGTGGAGAAAAACCACTCTATCATCTCTTCCAAGAAAATTCCAAATGGGATCATAAAAAGTAGAACACAACTAAAAATGACTAAACATGAATAAGAACTGTACTAGGTGCTAGGGATACAAAGACAAAATGGTCTCTGCCTTCAAAGCAATTGATGCAGAGGAATATGCCAAGGAGGGAGGGGATATATATACACAATAGGAAGAATATACAAAATAACAAGGTTAATGGGGAAAGGGAGAGTGGCTAACAGCTGAGTGGATCAGAAAAGATCCCTAAAAAATACCATCTGAACTAAACTTTGACAGAAGCTAGAGACTCTCAGAGGCAGAAGTAAATTGGGAATGCATTCCAGGCAGAGGAAAAATACTGTACAAAGGAATGGAATCAGGAGATAAAAATGTCTCATGTAAAACCAATTTAGTTCAAAGACAAAATAAAGATATGTACATAACATGACTAAAAAGATAAATTAAGAGTCTGAATGTGAAGGGCTTTAAATATCAAGTAGAGATGTTAATATTTAAAACTAGAGGAAAAAGGGGATCACTGAGGTTTATGAAGCAAAGGAAGGACATAGTCAAACGTACCCTAGGGAATCACTTTGGCAGTTGTATAAAGGACAAGAGAGGGGAGTCTCAGGACCAGCCTGAGCTACCATAGTAGCTATGTGAGTAGAAACCAAGGGATAGATTAGAAAAATGTAAAGGTAGATTCAAAAAGTCTCAGAAAATAATCTGATAGGATGATTTCAGAGAGGCCTGGAGAGACTTACATGAACTGATGCTGAGTGAAGTGAGCAGAACCAGGAGATCATTATACATGGCAACAACAATACTATATGACGATCGATTCTGATGGACATGACTCTCTTCAACAATGAAATGTTTCAAACCACTTCCAATTGTTCAGTGAAGAAAGCCATATACACCCAGAGAGAGGGATATGAAATGTGGACCACAACATAACATTTTCATGCTCTCTATTGATGTTTGTTTGCATTGTGTTTCCTTTATCTGATTTTTCTTTCTTGTAGATACGATTTTTCTTGCACAACAATGATAAGTGTGGAAATATGCATACATATATTCAATTTGTCAAGTATTTTAACATAATTAACGTGTAGTAGATATCCTGCCATCTAGGGGACAGGTGGGGACTGGGGGTAAAATTTGTAACAGAAAGCTTTGTAAAGATTAATGCTGAGGAACTACTCATACATATGTTATGCAAATAAAAAATTAATTAAAAAAAAAGAAAGAAAATAATCTGTTATCTGAGGTAAGAAAGAATAGTGGTGATCTTAGCCAAAAAGGGAAGTTCTGAAGGATGGGTATGGGGAGAAAAGGAATTGTTTTAACTATGCTAACTTTTGAAATATTTACAACACATTTTAGTTCAAAGTATTCATTAGGCAATTGCTGATTTCTTGGAATTCAGGAGAGACTGGGGCTAGGTACATAGATCACTACATCATAAACCTAAAGACAATCATTGCTCCGATTGTTCTGTAAGTTCTATCTCCCCAATTAGACTCCTGTTTTAAGAACAGAGATGCCTTGTGATTATTTAGTGTCCTTCACAGTGCCTATCATAGTGATCAAATATAAATAATGTACATTCACAATGTAAGTAGAAAGAACAACACCACAAAACAATTAAAATTGAAATTTGCAAAATTATAAAGAACAAGCTTGGCCCCAAAGAAGAAATCAAAGATACTTCCTCCTATAATTCTGCTGAGATAGGGATCCACAGATGTGGAATGCTGAATGAAATGTCAGCTGTTATTTTTAATGTGTTGATTGATTCTGATCATTTTTTCACTTTTGTGTTTAAATTTTTTTTTCCCTAAGTGATGACTCTAGGAAGAGAAGATGGATATTGGAGAAAACATAGGTAATAATTTAAAAATCAACAGAATTTATTTTTAAAATAGGATATAATACACTTTAAAATACTTAAGGATGTAAACACTGTATGGTTAATTGTATTTATCAAAAAATATAATTATTTTATGTTGTTTCAACTAATTTGCACACCATTGTACTAGGGTTTAAAAACTCTGAGTAAAGGTACTGTTGGGTGAATACTCAAAATTTCACAGCTTCAGCTGTGGAATTTCCAGGTAAGGTGATTTAACAATATCCAAATCAAGACAAATGGTCATTCCACAGATTTTTTTTTAAGTCTTTCTTACTAATTTTTTCTTTATTTTTTCAAGAAAGATCACTATTTCAATAAAATGACCATCTCAGCAGATAACCAGCAGGCATTAAGGTTTAGTACAGACAATACCAGACCAGATAGTAATGCTTCCCAAGGTTTATCTAGAAAGAAATGTGAACTTTAATTCACTGTAAAAAATAGCAATAATTAATACCAACCACTATGTAGGGGGGGTTTAACTCTCATTATTGTTAGAAACAAAAAATTTTGAACATGAAAATCTAGCTACTTCTTAGCAAAAATAAATTGGTTATTATTCCCCTCCCAAAAAAAATTATTAAAATGTAAGTAAAGCTGTTAAGAGTGCCGTTTTTTATTTTTAACTCAATTTCAGCAAAACTATATTCATGTAGGCCAATTCCCAATTTACAAAGAAATTGTTTCAAAAGTTCATTTGTAAGTCAGTTGTTTGAAATTTGCTATGCATTTTCCTACAGAACTAATTTGCAAACTGTGTTTTAACCCAAAAATGTAGCTCAACTATAATACATGATAATAGTTTGAAATCTGGGGAATAAGTAACTGTGGTAAAGCAAAAGGAGAAAAAGTGTATTAACTTTATCTTTTATGCTTCCCATCTTCCCTCCCCAAACAAGTAACCTCAAGATCCCCTAAGGTGTCTCTGAGCAATAACCTTTTTAGAAGGCTCAGCTTTCCAAAATTATTTAGTACCTGATTTCTCCCTTAGAATTCCCATTCTCTTAATCTTATCCACATTTATGTATGAACAACTGAAATCTTCCTCCTTAGCCCTCCTAAAAGTACTAATAGTTTTAAAAGATAATTTTGAGGTCATTAAAAATTTTTTTAATAAAAAGATGTGGAAATTTTCAAGTAGTGTAGGGAGAAGATACTTTTGGGGGAGAGAGGTGATTCCCCCAAAAATAGGTCAGTCAACATTCTTTGAGTTTCTCTTCCCTCTTTTATCTCTTCCTCCCTGCCAAGTCTCCCTCAAATGTTTCTGATTTTCACACCTTCTTGAAAATATTTACTACTCAAGAGAAGAGAAAAGGAAAAATAAGAAAGAGGCAGAAGAGAGTTAGTGCTCAGATGATCATTTGATTTGGATTATTAGGAAAAGGTAGGTTCTTCACAATGATCTAAGTCACCTCCAAAAGAAAAATCAGGAAAATGCAGTTTCTTGCAAAGTATACTCTAAGTCAATGGGAATGAATCTTAGACTTGAATTTTCAAGAATGTATTTATTATAGTATTCTAAGAAACTTTTTAGTGACGTCTTTTACAAATATCAGACAAGCTCTGGATTAAGCATGATGATTGCTCAGGACAAAGCCAAAAAAAAAAAAAAAAAAAAAAAAGGGAGAGGAGCTCCCTAGAACCAATCCAAGTTATATTAATTTAAAATATGTATAATTAATATATATTAGGGGAGCATGAAGATAAAGAGACCATAGGACTCTAAGTAGAAATGAAGTACATATTCCAACAATCACGAATCTAAAACAAATCCCAACTGTAATAATATTAGACATTTATCTCCCTAACTGTCATCCCAATATCAGCTAAAGGTAACTGAGAAAACATGCTGGTTCCTGGCATCAAAATTTCAATTCTGTTTTGGCAACATTAAGTTTACAGAATATTTTTCAAAAACAATAAGGAAGCATGTGATAAAAGTTTAAAAAAAAGTTTCATAATTTTTTACCCAAAAATCTTCCTACTAGGAAAATAACCTGAAAATGTTACCAAAACAAAAAAGAACCATCTGTTAAAAGATTTTCGCAGTAGCAATATACATAATTACCAAAAAAAAAAAAAAAACCAACCCTGCAATCTAAATGTCCAACAATGAGAATACCTAAATAAATTGTGAAACATTTACTAATATATTATAATGAAGCTAACAAATAATAAATATAGAGACCTGGAAAAATGTACAAAAAAAAGGCAAAGTGGAAAAAAAAAACCCCAGAAGCTGCTTTTTGCCACACCATATGAGATAACCAATCCTCTCATTACACCTGCTGCCACACCCTCCTAATCCTGAAAAGAGCATCATTTGCTTGCCTATGGCTCTACTCACTGTATTTCTCTGAACTCCATCCTTCCCTGGTTACCACTCTTCTACGTACATTATCTCCTCCCATGAGAGTACAATTCCTTTAAGGGTAAGGAAATTTTAATTTTTGTCTTAGCATCACCAGCACTTAATAGTTTTGGTATATGGTTAAATGCTTAATAAAGGTTTATTTTTCTTTCATTCATTTATTCATTCATTCAAATAAAAGAATGAAGTATACATTGGCGACTGGTTGTTGTCCTTTTTTTCAAAGAGGATCAAAAAGACATCACTACATTAGAGCCAAATTACAATGTGTGATTGATCATATACAATCATATATCAATACAAGCTTGAAAGGTTCCACCACAAGTCGGGTTCAAGCAATCCATGTGAGCATTTTGAGGCAGATTCTCTAAATCTGCACATCTCAGTAATTCTTTTGAGCTATTTCAATTTTGTTTTGTCTTCTTTGATGAGGGCACACCATGTTGGCCAGTCCTGTGCTAGTGTCTCCCATGTCATGCAATCAATTCCTAAATTCTTGAGACCTTGAGAGTGTTTTGTATCAATGATTCTGATCTCCATGTGAGAGCTTGCCTTGTGAGATCTATAAAAAATAATCTTTTAGCCAAGCATACATTTGGTATTTGAACAATATAGCAGTCCACCAAAGTTGCACTCTCTGCAGTAGCATGAATGTTTGGCAATTTAGTTTGAGAAAGCAACTGAACTGGTATCTTATCCTGCCAGATGATCTTCAGAATCTTCCTAACACAATTCAAATGATAGAAATTCAGTTTCTTGTCATGGCACTAATATACTGTCCAAGTTTCACAGGTATAAAACACAAACCTTCAGTTTTGTGGTCAATCCACTACCTCTTCTCTCCCACACTTTCCTTTAGTCTCCCAAACACTGAACTCGTTTTGGTAATGCATGTGTCAACTTCATTGTCAATGCGAACATCCCTAGAAAGTATACTGCCAAGGCAAGTGAACCTATCCACAGCATTTAAAACTTCTCCATTTGCTGTATCTAATAGTTCTACATATGGAGAGTATGGGGCTGGCTAGGGAAGCCCTGTGTTTTCTTAAGAGTTAACTTAAGTGAAAATTAGCACAAGCAGCAAAGAATCAATCATATTTTGTTGCATCTTCATTTTCAGCTTTGTTGCATCTCAGTGCAGCATCAACCAAGAATAAAAACTTATGTGCCAACTCTCTCTCCACATTAGTCTTGGTTTATAGCCTTTTCAAGTTAAATAATTTACCATCAGTGCAATAGCTGACTTTGATGCCATTTTTGTCTTCAATAAATGGGAGAAAGCACAAATCCTCGTTTCACTTCACTGGTGATTGAAAAAGCACGAGAACAGTGTCCAGAACCCGAGCAAGTATGCCATCATGGAAATGACATACGATACTGATGAACTTCACTGGGCAACCAAATTTTGACATAATTTTTCATAAGCCCTCATGACTGACACTATCAAAGGCTTTGGCAAGATTGGCAACTGTTGTGTACAGAACTCTGTTCTTGGCATTTCTCCTGGAGTTTGGGGGCAGCAAACACAAACTGAGCATTCCTCAACCCTTTCTAAAGTCACATGGGCTCTCAGATAGATGCCTATCTTACAAATAAAGGATCCCCTTATTAAAGAAGACTAGCAAGAATCTTGCCAGCAAGGACTGTATGCACATTACATGCACTGAGAGTGAATGGAATCATCTTTCCAGAAGCTTTTGTATTTTTCCGGTATTTTGGCCATAGGATGGGATCCCTGTCTGATACAATAAACAGGCCAGACAGCTTTTAGGGCACCTGTTCTAGCCCCTTCCCAACACCAGACAGGCTTGTAATTTTGGATGACTTTAATGCTAGAGTAGGCTCAGAATGCCAGGTATAGCATGGAGGTCTTGGGACAAATAGGGGTGGAAACAGCTACAGCAATGATCACTTACTATTGAAGACCTATGCATCTCAGGACCTCATTATAAACACTATCTTCTATTTACTTAAAATGCAATAAAACTTTGTGGATATATCCTTTTGGCAGTGCAATCCTTAAAAAGCTGCTGAGACATCCAGGGGACTACTGCATTCTACTGCTGCTTCCAATGAGAAGACAACGACTTGGGCCACCTGTGTGCAGTTTTATAACTACAGCTTCCAGTGTATCTGCACCTGCTGCTTTGTCACTTGGCTGTCGCCACAGTACTTTGAGATAGATAAAAATGGTAAGGTGACATGGGTAATATCTTTGAGTCATGCATAAATTGGATTTAAGTGAATCAGAGTTGCATGAAGTTATTAATCTCACTCTCTCTTCCAAAGTCATCAGTCCAGTGGCAGGACAGGCAGAGATGCAGTGGATGACTTTGGCATCTTCCATGGCTGATCAAGCTTTGAGTGGTCCACAGTATCTGCTTTAGCTGCCTTTGTGACTACTGGAATAGATTGTTTTCACTCACCCATTCCACCAGGGAATGTCTTCACATGCTTGGGATAGTAGTCACCCTCCCACCTTACCAATAAATTTGAGACACCCTAGTTACCCTCAATCTTGTTTAGTCTCTCTGCCAAAATGGTTTACCAGCAACGTGACCATTGTGCACACTAATTTTCTTGGAATCACAGGCTGAATTAGACGTATCAAGTCGACACCAAAAGGGGATAGCAATCCTGAAAGGACTTGGCAGTCCTCACTGTGGAGGTATTTGTCTTCTCTGAATGTAACAATGTTAATATTGCAAAAGATGAAATGGGGAAGAGAGGGAGGTACATCACAACAAAGCACATGACAAGAAGAAGATGTCAGGGTGAAGTATGGCCAAGACTTGGAAAGGTTAAATTAAAAAAAATCTCACCGATCACGCACAGTCCTAGAGCAAGAGGTATACTGAATAGCCATGTCTCTATTAAATATATTTTCAAGTAATACTTCTAAACACTACTACTTCAGGGGTGTGGATCTTCCTTTCATACTTAATAGCCTACATGAGTTGTTGTTGCCAAAATTAAAACAAAAAAGTCATCATCAGCTGACCAACTGTTTGGCAGTAAAACACTTCAAACTCTATTTGGCTGGTCTGATGACTAATGCTGTCTATGGTGTCCTCTCTTCAAGACTTCTCATCCTAAGAGGATCTTCCAGAACTTGTTCTCCAAAGATATAATCTTTGAGAACCCAGGGTCACCATACCATACTGAGCTATAGAAGGAAGACTAATGGAAGGTTCATTTGTTATTTGAGACACATGAAGGCATTTTATCTCACCTCATCCTTATCTACTAATAAACTAAATTCAGCTAAAATTATTTTAGCACTCTAATTTTAGGAAAAAGCTGAAAAATCACAATGAAGAAAGCTGATAGTACAAATTAAGTCGGAAAAAGCAACATCCAGATTCTTTGATTCAGTATACTTTAAGCCCAATCTCAAAATCTCTACCTATGGTACTCCACAATAACAAATGAGGTTCAGAGTGATATTTCTGAGAGCAATTCAAGTCCTAAACAAGATTCTACCATGTCCAGAACATTCTGCAAACAAAGATGGGGAACTTCAATATGTTCTATAATGTATCAATAATCTTTAGAAAGATTCACAAAGAAAATTTTTGATTAATACTCAGATAAAAACTTCAATTGTACAGAACATCTCATTTCCTGTTTTAATCAGATTAAGGTTTCTTATATATATATATATATATTTTTTAATAATTTTTGGTGATGGCAATGACAACAAAATAAATTTAATATCTTAGTATACAGGCTGTTTTTGTTAACTATCTGGGTTCATGAATCACAGCCAGGCTCAAATGCATGTTGTCAGTAATCTCTTTACCCCTAAAGCGTCAAAGGGCTAAGCAACTAAAAGACACTATTGAGAGCTTAAGAAACAAGCCAATCTCCTCAACAATGAAATGTTTCAAACCACTTCCAATTGTTCACTGAAGAAAGCCATATAGAACCAGAGAGAGGGATGTGAAATGTGGACTACAACATAATATTTTCATACTCTCGATTGATGTTTGCTTACATTGTGTTTCCTTTATCTGATGTCTTTCTTGTAGATATGATTTTTCTTGCACAACAATAAGTGTGGAAATAAGTATACATATATTCCATTTGTCAAGTATTTTAACATAATTAACATGTAGTGGATATCCTGCCATCTAGGAGAGGGGTGGGGAGTAGGAAGGAAAAACTTGTAACAGAAAGCTTTGTAAGGGTTAATGTTGAAGAATTACCCATACATATGTTTTGCAAATAAAATAAAATTAAAAAAAAAGAAAGAAACAAGCCAGGAGAAAAGTCTTTCAATAACTATTTCAAACCAGCCTTTCTGTTGCCCTAGGACCTGACATTACTGACAAATAGCAGATAAATCATTGTATTCTACCACTATAAAAATATCTCCATCTTTTGAGGGGAGGGGCACTTGAAGAGAAGCAGGATCTATAACTGATTTCATCAGTATAAGGAACTACTGCTATGCAAATTCCCACAACTAATGTAGTCGTAACAGCTTGACAATTAGTCTATAGCTTAGTCTTAGAGATGCCCAAGAACAAAAAGCTGACTTTCAAGTCACACAAGTTGTATATTTAGAGGCAGGACGTGAACTCATCTTTTCCTGACTCCAAGACCATCACTCTAACTACTATTCTGCCTTTCTTATATTCTATCATTCATTTAAATATAAATGTATTCATATTAATATATCCAAAAAACATTTGAATGGCATGAATAAAAGTTGAAATAACAATAGTTAAAAGAACTAGAAAATTTCAACTAAACTAATAAATAAAAATTAAAACAAATGGCAGTATCCATTATTAAAGTGTAACACAAAGAAAAAAAATTTTAAGATGTTGGGACTGTACATAGAAAGAGATACAGTCATGTACAAGTGACAATAAAACTTGAAAATCTTTTGGAAAGTAATATGGCCATATGCAACAAAAACCACAAAAATGATAATAGCTTTTTACTCAGAAATCCTATTACTGAAATGTCCCAGAAGTAACTCAAAAGAAAAAAAAAAAAAAGCCTAACTGTAAAATGATGCTTCCAAGTATATTATATTTAACACCAAGATTGCAAAAACCCCAAATGCCCTTTGAGGAAGGGCTAAGAAAAACTGCACATTAATGCAATGGAGTTTTATATTGTTATAAACAGCAACAAATATATGAACTAGCTCTCAAACTGCTAATGCCCTTCCTTCTTAAACTATCTTGTACTTAACTTTGTATTTTGTTGTTGAGTTATTTTCAGTCATGTCCAACCAACTCTTTGTGACATCACTTGGAATTTTCTTGGCAAACATAATAAAGTGGTTTGCCATTTCCTTCTCTAGCTCCTTTTATAGTTGGGAAAACTAAAGCAAACAAGGTTAAGTTATTTACCCAAAGTCATACAACTAGTAAGTGATTTGAATTCACAAAGATAAAGCTTCTTGATTCCAGACCTGGAACTTTTTCTACTGCCATCTACTGCCCCTAATTTTGCATTTATTTTAATTAAATTTATTTTTTTATGTTTAAATATGTACTTGAATTTCTATTATGATGTATACTCTATCAAAAGGGATTGTTTTATTCATTATATTTGTATCCTCAGTTCCCAACACAAGGACAAAGGTAAAGGTGTTTAATAAATGACTGTTGATTGGCTGATATGTGGAAATGGGTCTGTGACCAAGTGAAAAGAGGGATCTTTTCAAAGCCATGAAGAACATGGGTTTAAATTCTCATTTTAAATATATATTAGCTGTATGGTCCTGCCCAAGTTCTTTAACCTCTCAGCAACTGCAGGAAGCTTCCTTGTAGAGAATACATCAAGGATTCCTTAAGACTGCATGTAAGCACGCTGCATAAAAGGTGTCAATCTGCAGCAATCAATGGAGTTTCCTCACTGAAGAGTTCCTAAATCAGTGAAATCACAGGACTAGCTCCCTATTCCGATGTGGAAAATTGGTAATGATCTATGTAAACCCAAAATATGATTGAAAAAACAAATAGCATACAAAAGGCAGAATTCAGAATACATATACACGACTTACTATTATATATTTATTTATATATAATATGATAACAAAATGTCATTTTATTATTACTATATTGTAAAAATAATAAAAATATTTATTTAACCATATTATAAAACTTTTAAAAGAATATGATTTCATCCATTTACTGATGCAGCTCATAAACCTCAATAACTGAATAGGAGGACTTTGTAAACTGTGGCCAAAAACTTTTCAACATCTATTGGCCAACCGAATGATAATAAACATTGTTGAAATTGGCTAGGTTTGTCTTCAAATGACAGCTGACCCAGGTTTCTTGTACTTCAAGCCCTGCTAGCATAATAGGACTAGCCAAAGTTTGCCAACACCATATGCCATAATGAGGCATTGTATTAAGATTTTAATGGAAGCATTCAAAAATAAGGACAGAACAACATTGAAGAGGTAGTCATTATTCTACTGTTGTTGTTTATTTTTTAAATAAAGTTAAAGCTGATGAGATATAATTAAAATAAAGACCCCCACTTCTAACTTTTGACAAGACTCCTTTGTGGCAAGGCTAGCATTGACAAGATGATCTAAATATCAGTACCAAATTCAGCAAGCAAAGAATAATCAAAATTGCTAATGGTATTCAAATAAGAAATGTGTGAGAACAGGTGGGCAGGCCAGAATTTACTGGAAATCCCCAAAATGGGCAACTAGATGACACAGTGGATAGAATGCCAGCCCCGGTGTCAGGACAGCCTGAGTTTAAATGTGGCCTCAGACATGTATTGACTGTGTGATCCTGGCCAAGTCACTTAACCCTGTTTGCCTAAGCTCTTCATCTGTAAAATGAGTTGGAGAAGGAAATGGCAAACCAGTGCAGAATCTTTACCTAGACAACTCCAACAAGGTCACACAGAATTGGTTACATGTGAAAAAACCCAACAACTACTCTCAAGATGTTAAAATAAAAGATCTTCAGGGGCATTGGATAGATCTTCCATGGAACATTATTGAAAGACAATGCCAAGGGGGTAAAAAACAATTTATAACCTTTTATTATGCATTTACTTAACACAGATACTGTGGTAGATTCTAGAATATAAAGAAAAAGAGTCTTTGCCCTCACCTGCATTCTAGCAGAAAAGGCAAGCTATATATACGTGTGTGTTTGTATATGTTGGAGACAGGAAAACATTATCAACAGCAGCTGAGAGCAGAAAGTTTCATGTAGAAGGTAGGGCTTGAGTTGAGTTTGGATGGAAATAAAAAATTCCAAGAGTAAGAAAAGATTCCAAAGTAAGAAAATATTACAGGCATGCAGGACTACCAGGACCAATGAATGGAAACAAAAGATAGGGTAATATGTGATAAATAGCAAGAAGGGTAGTTTGACTGAACTGCCTTTGGCAAGAAAGGTATATGCTAGCTAACAGAGAACAAGAACATGAACTAAGTCTGGAAAGGGACAATCTATGAAAGGCTTTGGTATCTATATTGTATCCTAGAAGCATTAAGGAGCTATTCCTTTAAACATCACTCCAAATAAGAAATAGGGGGGTTGGAGGAAAGAACATTGGCATCAGTTATGGGAATATGCACATCAATGAACTTCCAGATTCAAAGTCTCAATTATCTAAAATTTATCAAAAGAGAAAATCAATGTATAGAATGGTTGGCTGCATTGTTTGTTGGGTTGTCAGATTCTTTTTATTTAGGTACATATATATTAAATACTACATTTGGATATTAGTCCTGATAAGTTTTTCAACATGTGCTAGTGTTTATTCAATATCATACAAGTATTCAAAATTTTTACTACATATATGTCAAAATATTCTTTGTTAAGCATATCTGACATATTACATGGGATTTCTTATCAAACTGAATTTGCCCCTCTCTAGTTATCAACTTTTTCTTCTGTATAATTAACTAGATGGGACTAGATGACCTCTAGGATTTCATCCAATTTTAGTAATCTAAGAATGATGTATTAAAACAGAATTTCTATATAACCCCTGCAATAGAAATACCTTCATCACAGAAAACCGGAAATTACAAATAGGATACTACCTATACTATCTAATGAAAGAATAAAGTACTGCCAAGGGCAATTTTATAAAGGATATAGCATCTATACCAGAAGAACTTTTGTACTGGTCTCATTCATCTATTTGAACATAGCCTCAAAAATGTAAATTTCAGTTTTTTCTTCAAAGTCCACACAGTTACCCATGGCATGAAATTATACCACCTTAAAGTAATAAAAAATGAGCCAATATTCAATACCATTTGAAGGAAATAATGGTTTCCCCAAAGAGTGAGGAAAATGGAGTTTAATTCACTGGCTAATCATTCTCTCCTACATTTCTAACTTCTGCTATCCTTACTGTGGCCTCTACTTTCTCCTATATATTAACCCATATAATCACTTCCCTTGCCAACCTTTTACATTTGTGCCCTTCCAATTATCTTACCCAACTTGTCATTCCCTACCTGAGTCTTATACTTGACTTTTTGGGCACTAAAACTCACAATTTACTTAGTCATCTGCCTGATAGGCATATTTGTGTATTTGTGGGTGTGTGTGAGTGAATGCAACAACACGAATACATCTCAAATTATTTCAAGTATTCTAACTTTCATATATTTGATACCTACTTGGAGAGGGCTATTTCATAGGTAGGGGGGGTTGAAAGTAGAAACTATATTACTCCCCCCAAATTACTCTTCTCTTTACTTCAGGCCCTTTGTTCTTGTCCTCAACACATTTCTGGCTTGTATTCTGAAGAGTCAAAAGGAAGTAGACCAATGGTCTGGAAACATTAGTAACATGAGATAGAAATATTATATTAGAGAAATATGACTGCTTGAGTCTAACATTTTCCAAGGCTTTTCAGTTTATAAATTGCTATACTTAGAATTAAATCCAAAAGTTTTAGAATCTAGTATCACACATAAAAAATTAGAACACAGTGAGTAAATGGCAAAAAGAGTCTATCTCATGATCAAGTAATCGGAGTGCTTTTCCCTCTGTCAGTGCAAAAAATGAACAAAAACAAAGGTTCACTTATAACCCTTTCCAAAAATGATTCTATGAGAATGAATAATTACTGGATACTAATGTTATCCAAAGTCAAGCAAACTTTTACTTGAACTTAAAGATATTTTCCCATAAGTGTTCAAATAAAATGGGTGAAAACTCTGCCAAGAAGCTACCTGGATTTTTTCCCTTCCTTTTTCTTTCACAAAATCACACACTTTTCCCTTGTGTTTAGAAAGAAGAGTTAAAAGTAAATTTAAAGAAAAAAAAAGCATTTACTTCTTAATGCCATTCACTTCCTCTGCAGGTCTCAATTCCCTTATCTATAGTATGAAGGGACTAATCTCAATTGGTCTTTTACATCCCTTCAAATTTTAATAATTTATGATTTTCGAAGGAAAGGGCCCCACATGTGCAAGAATGTTTGTGGCAGCTCTTTTTGTGGTGGCTAGAAACTGGAAACTAAGTAGATGCCCATCAATTGGAGAGTGGCTGAATAAATTATAGTATATGAATGTTATGGAATATCATTGCTCTGTAAGAAACGACCAACAGGACGATTTCAGAGAGGCCTGGAGAGATTTGCATGAACTGATGCTGAGTGAGATGAGCAGAACCAGGAGACCGTTGTACATGGCAACAACAGTACTATATGAGGATCAATTCTAATGGACATGACTCTCTTTAACAATGAAATGCTTCAAACCAATTACAATTGTACAGTGAAGAAGGCCATATACACCCAGAGAGAGGGATGTGAAATGTGGACCACAACATAACATTTTCATGTTCTCTATTGATGTTTGCTTGCATTGTATTTCCTTTATCGGATTATTCTCTCTTATAGATACGATTTCTCCTGAACAAAAAAATGATGTGTGGCAATAACTATACATATATTCGATTTAAGTATTCTAACATAATTATCATGTAGTGGATATCCTGCTATCTAGGGGAGGGGTGGGGAGTAGGGGGGAAAAATTTGTAACAGAAAGCTTTGTAAGGGTTAATGTTTAGGAATTACCCATACATATGTTTTGCAAATAAAAAGTATTAATAATAAAAAATAATAATAACAATTTATTATTTTCTATATTGAACATAAAGTGAATCTCCTCATTATGTTATGGGCTCCTTGAGAGCAAGAACTATCTTTTAACTTTTATATCTTCAGTTCTGAACCATAGTGCCTGGCACATAGTAAATGCTTAATAAATATTCCTTGTCTAATTTACTTCCCAATGATTTCCACTATAAAATTAGAAATGCATTCCCTCATAAAGAAGTTTCACCAAGGGACTTAAAAATAAAAAGTTTCTTGCCAAAAAAAAAAAAAAAAAAAAAGACAAAGTGATGACCAGTATATCAACAACATTGTACTTGCCTAGAATTATGGTCAACTCCTTCTAACTCTTCCTTTCTCAAGTCTAACCATCCCTAATTCATTCAACTGATCCTTATATGACATGTTCTCTCTCCAGTTCTGTAATTATCCTAGTTGCATTTCAACTCTAAATGATTTCTAGCTTGCTCATGTCTATCTCATACTATGCTGTTAAGAAACAAATATGGTATACCAAATTTCACCTTTTCTCTAAACAACAGTAATATTTCTTAATGTTTAACTTAAACCACCCTCCACCCTACCTATTTCCTATCTCTAGATACCTATAATGCCTAATAAAGAAAGTTGCAATATTATATCCAATCAGTAGGTGTCATCATCTAGCATGATAGTCAAAGTAAAATTTTAAGTTAAAAATTATCAGTTTTTTAAAAATTCATTCCCTACTTGATTTATTTTGAAAGTTGGAGTTTGAGGTTAAACTTAGTTCAAAACTCAGGATGACTACACATTAAAACCACATTGCCTAAAAAAAGCAAATTTAAAATTAACTCTCTGGGACAGTTTAATAACAGAGGCAGGTAGGAAGCACAGATCCTAGATAAATCACTGGACCTATGGTCCAGAAAACTTTAGTTTAAAACTGACCTCAGGCACTTATAAGCTGTTTCACTCTAGATGAGTCACTTCACATACCTGCCTCAGTTTCCAACTCTATAAAATGGAAATAAATAATAATGCCTCCCTACAAAAGTTATTGTGAGATATATATACATGAGATAATTTGTATAAAATGATTTGTAAATCCTAAAGCACTAATAACTGCCACCTATCAATGTTATTATTAATTTACTGCATTAAAAATCCAAATTAAGTTTATGTATTTTCTCATTTAAACCTGTGTAAATATTATATAAAATTATAAGCAAAAGAATGGCATACTTGCTAAAAATAAAATATAATAAATAAGCTAATGATAACTTGAACAAGAAATTTTCACTAAATTGAATTCCATTTTTAAAAAAATCTATATAAAGATTCTCAAATACCAATCAATGGATCCATTAAAATAAAATAATTTCATTAAAACAAAATCTGCATATAAAATATCCCCAAATAGCATTTTAAGTAATATTTAATACTGTAATCTAAAAATTATACTCACCTTGATGAAATTACAAATGGACAGGATTGTCCATACAAACCCATCTGGCCACAAAGAGAAACTAGGAGGGAGAAAGTGAAAAACATTTATTAACATGAGTGCTCCAAAGTAAATTTCATTACAAATCAAATTACCGTAACTGAAACATTCATTATTTAAAGCAGAATTATAACACTACAAAAGTTTCCTTTAAATTAGGGATATACTCAAATGAATCAGAAATGATACATACATAACAGTAAATAGGATCTCCAAAGTCTAAGGAAGAAAAATGCTAGGAAATGCAGGAAATATGCGTATGATAGAGCAAGTGTGGTTGGTCCAAAAAAAGCGTGGGCCTAGGAAGTAAGCACCTGGCAGTGCTTATTTTATTAAAGGGTCAACAAAACTGGGGGGGAAGGGGAAGAGGGGAAGAGAAAGTCTGATTAAATTTCCTACAGCACATTCATGGACTGGGTCAAAGAGCAGAGAGATAGATGCTCAGACCTCAGTGTCTCCACTCAATATTGCTGTTAGTAAGTTTAAGAAACCAAAAGGGGATCTCTTGACTGCTACGGGTTTAATTTATTATTCTCTTTGTCCAATTCTCTCCATCCAAAAACAACCTCAGTATCTCTTTAAGAAAAATGGTCAATTCCCTTATGCTATCACTGACATCAGGAAAATCTCTCAAGGAAAACTCCAAAATAATTTGTCTTCAATGTGTATCCCATTGATTACTAATTCAATTTTAGATGTACACCTATTATTTTCAAAATACAAGTAGGTACCCACACAAACTGGTTTCGATGACATGGAATATTTAAGTACTTCATTCTCTTTGAAGCTATTCTTAAATACATGCCTTCTTGTCTCCCATTTAAATATAAAGTGCTTGAGAATAAAAAATTTGTTTTAAGTAAGATTGTTTTACTTGCATAATATTTGTATCCCCAGCATTTAGTACAGTGCCTGGAATAGAGTATGCATTTAATTAATGGTTATTCATTGACTATCAATTTGGCAGCTGGATGGAAAACAGAAAGGAGACTAGAACAAAGAGGAGGATCAATTAGAAAATTGTTTCCTTTAATGAGAATTTCTCAAGACAAAGGATTAAAATAAATCTTAAGTAAGGCCTCTACAGATTTAGAATCCTAAAATATTGGAGATTATATAATAGTCTAAACTCTTTTTACAAAATAAACACTCATAAATGAAAAAGAATGGAGGCCCAGAGAAGTCAAGTGACTTGCTCAAGATTATTTCTTCTGGGGCAGATAGGTGGCACAGTGGAGAGATCTCCAGCTCTGAAGTCAGGAGGACCCGAGTTCAAATTTGACCTCAGACACAAAATACATCCTAGCTATGTGACCCTGGACAAGTCACTTAACCCCAATTGCCTCAGCAAAAATAAAAAATAAAAAATATGAAAGAGCATTTCTTCTCAAAACCTTGAGATGATGGTTAATTATGATTTGAGAATCAACTGTTTATACAAGGCAGTTAAAATCATGTGAGGAGATAAATTAACCAAAGAGAGCTAACATGAGAGAAGAATAGTGTAAGATCCAGAAGTAAATTTTGAAGAACTATAGCAGTTAAGAGAGAAGAAAAATGACTACCACCTCCTACACCCCACTTGCAATAATAATAATAATAATAACAATGATAATAAGCCCAGAATTTTTTTAAAAATCCTAAGAAAACCAAGGGCTAGAAGTCAAAGTAACAGACAAGGAAAAAGCTATCAATGGCAAGAGCATAACTGAGAAGAAGTTTTGTTTTGGGGTTCGGGGTTTTTTTGGTTTGGGTTTTTTTTTTGGGGGGGGACTCATTAGCAACATAAGGGCGGGAAGTTTTTACTGACTGGTGAGGAGAAGTAAAACTCAAGGAGGAAGTGTAGTGGTGAATAAATGAAGAAAACAGCTGCAAATTTCAAAGTTTAGCTAATGAAAAGTATGAATGAAATGGCGGTTAGAAGAAAGGTCAAAGTCAAATTAAGATTTTTTTCCTCAAATGGAATAATTATAAGATTTTCTTTTTTATAAAATGAAAAGGTTAAAATACATCAGCTCTCAGACACATTCTAACTTACATTATATGATTCTATGAAGTTACAAGGAAGAAAGACTTGGAAAAACTAAAAAGATCTAAAAAAGTAGGAGATAAGTGAGAGAAAGGACTTGCAGAAAAGGAGAAAGACTGATATATTGGGGGGGGGGGCCTCTAAAGCTCACTCCCTTCTCTTCAATCCTTTCTAGTATCCAAAGAGATCATCTTTAGCTAAAACCTTACAAAGAAATAGGACCCTAATTACTAGGGAATTAATATCATACAGTTTCCTACTGCAGTCAGACACCTCACAATCTAAAATAGAAGGAATGAGTAATGTTCTCCTTATACAGTAATTGCTTGAGTAACGTTCTCCAAATTTCTGCCTAGTAATCTGGCAGCCTTCATTATTCTCCAGAAATCTGTAACCATACAGTTAATGCATGAAGCACATCTGACAATTTTGATCCATAAAATAATTTCCACAAAATGCACCTGAATATGGCCCTTGGGAATATCCCAATAAAAATTACACTAATTACCAATCATTCTATTGTTTCTCTAGCCTAAAATAGAATGAACCAAGTGAATGAAATCTGCCGATTATTGTCCAGGCTAGAAAGTAGGGCTAGACAATGAAATCGATTCTATAACTGAACAGAAGGAAAAAGTCTGCATGGACTGCCTTTGGTAACGTACAGTGCTTTTCATCACACTGATCATCTCTGTACCAAAGGATATTTTTGACAAGTTTTCTACTGCAATTAACAATCATAACAGTAAGTGTGAATGGAAGAAATCCAGCCATAATGATGAGCAGGATACTCTTAAAAAAAAAAAAAAAAAAACAAGTCCTCCATGAGCTCAAGCAAAGTGAAATGTACTGTATACAAAATAATAGTAATGTTCTGGGATGACCAACTGTGGATGACTTTGTTATTCTCAGTAGTACAATCACACGATTACTCTGAAGGACTTACGATGAAAAATCCCACCCATATCCAAAAAAGGAACTGATTATGTCTAAATACAAATTGAAGCATTCTTTTTATCTCTCCTTTTTAAAAAAAAAAAAAAAACTCAATTTTTCTTAAGGTTTTTTTATTCCCATTGGGAGAATATCTTTTTTTTCCTCCACAACTTGACTTTTATGGAAAGATTTTGCATAATTTCTCATGTGGTTTCTTAATTGTGGATGGAGATATGAGGGAGAACCTAGAAATAAAAAAAAAATTAATGTAAAAAATATTTGCTTTGAATGTAACTGGGGGAAATTATTAAATAAAATAGAATCCAGTCATAAAATAAATTAGAAAACAGACTATAACAATGTTGTTTACAAGAATTACACTTCAAACACATCCAGGAAGTTAAAGGGTTAGAGTAAACTGAAAGAAAGAAGGGTAGCAATCACGACTTTATACAAGTTAACAGTAAAAAATAGACATGATTAAAAGAGATAAAGAGCAAAACTATATCATACTTAAAGGCACCACAGAAAAAAGTATTAATATTTAATATTAATTTTATATATGCACTGAATGGCATAACATCTAAGTACTTGAAGGAAGAGTTCTGATTTACAGGAAGAAATAGACCATAAAATTATCAGTTGATAATTTCAACGTATCCCCCCTCAGACTTAGTCAAATCTAACCAAAAGATGCAATTACTAATTAAATAGAAAAGAATATACATATTTCTCAACTGTATTAGACATCTTTACCAAAATTTCCTAAAATCATGTACTAAAGGCATAAAAATTTTGCAAATGCAAAAAAATGGAAATATTAAACATAGCCTTTGCTAGCTATAATGCAATAAAATTTATATTCAATAAAGTGACTTTGAAGGGCTACAAATTAAATGAAGTCTAAATAACTTAATCCCAAAGAATTTGTGGGTCAAAGAACAACAGAAACCATCAAAGATAAAATAGTTTCGCAATACAAGAACACACAATATAGAAACAGAAAATAAAATAGTATCACAACATGAGAAAATATACAAATAAGAACATGCCAACCAAAAAAATAACTCAAAATTTTTGAAATAAAGCCAAAGCAATTCTGGGGAGAAATTCTACATCTCTAAACAAGGAAAGGAAAAAGAGAAAGGTCAGGGGAAAGGAGAAAGGAGAGGGGAGGAAAAAGGAGAGAGGGGAGGAGAAAGAAAAGGGGAGGAAAAAGGAGAGAGGAAAAAAGAGAGGAAAGAGGTGAGAGGGGAAAGAAGGAGAAAGGGAAAAGGAGAAAGGGGAAAAGTAAGGAAAGGGAAAAGGAAAAAAGGAAAGGAAAAAGAAAAGGAAAGGAAAAGATTAGTCAACTGGACATGCAATTTAAAAAACTGGATAACAATATGATAGAAATAAGGCTTATTATGCAATGGTATATCTTATCATCTGCATTCTTAAACTGAATTTTCTTAAACATTAAATTCAACATATCTAGTTTGATATATGCAAAACGTAAAGATTGGTACATTAGAAAATATGGTCCAAAATGGAGAGTTTAGATCTACAACTCACACAATAAATAACAGTAAATTCTAAGTATATAAATAAGCATATTTTAATTAAAAATTAAGAAAACATATTTTGACTGTAAAAAGTACAGTTATTAAACAAAAGAAAAAAGTTATGAAGACAAAATAGACAAATCGGATACTATACAGATCAAGACGCTACAGAATAAAAACAATATAACCAAAACAAATTTTTAATTTTTAACAGACTAAGTGGGGAAGGGGCAGTCTTTATATAACTGAGAGACTATATAAACTATATGTAACTAAGAAATATATCTAAAATTTTTCAATCTTCCACCAATTTTTCCATAAATTTTTATCAACAATTACATAATAAATTGGTACTCCCCTTTCCAGTTACACCTCTCAACTTAGCATTTAGTGTTTAGTGACTGAGGTTGTTTCTAAGCTCTCTTGATGTAATTGTGAAAAGTGATTCAGATTAGTTAAATTTCATTAGAAAATGGGGATGGTATATTCAAATGATTAATCTTTTATATTTCCCTTTTTTAGCATCAACAGGTTACTTAAGTTATGTCATACTGGAGCTGTCTATATCTTTTTACCATGTTTATTTGATTTGCAACTGATTTTGATTTTTATAGTCAATGATCAGACCACTATAATAGCAAACAGCTAATTTGGAAATGGCCCAAACAATTATGATCAAAATTTTCTTATCTCTAAAACAGTAATAATTTTGTGACAACCTAGTTCTTAGTATATCCAACAAATACAAAAAACATTGTTCACAAAGTTTTATTCTGATGTTTCAAAATACTGTAAAGGTGATCTTGTGGTCCTCTAACACTATGCCAACATAGAGTGAGATGCAACAGATTCCATCACGTTAGAATGGGACTCTACACTAATACATTGTTGGTAGAATTGTGAACTGATCCAAATATGACAGAGAGCAATTTGAACTATGCCCAAAGGGCAACCAAACTGCATATACCCTTTTCCTCTGATCTACCAATACCACTACTAGGTCTGCCTCCCAAAGAGATCATAAAAAAGGGGAAAGGATCCTTATGTACAAAAAATGTTTATAGTGGCTCTCTTTGGTGACAAAGAACTAGAAATGGAGGGGATGTCCATCAATTGGGGAATGGCTGAACAATTTGTGATACATTAATATAATGAAACACATCATTTTATAAGAAATGATGAGGAGGTAGATTTCAGAAAAACTTGGAAAGACTTATGAGAACTGACATTGAATAAACTGAGTATCAGTAGGAAAACGTTGTACACTGTAAACAGCAACATTGTACAATGATCAACTATAACAAACTTAGCTCTTCTCACCAATATAATGATCCAAAACAATTCAAAAGACTCACGATGGAAAAGACTATTCATATTCACATCCAGAGAAATATCTAGAGTCTGAATGCAGATCAAAACATATTTACATTTTTTTTTGTTTTTTTTTTCTTTCATATGGTTTTTCTCTTCTGTTCTGATTCTTCTTTCACAACATACTAATGTGGAAATATGTTTATTATGATTTTACCTGTATAGCCTATACCGAACTGCTTACTGTCAGAGGAAGTGGGGAAGAGAGAGACAGAGGGAGAAAGAAATGGAGATCAAAATCTTATAAAAGTAACTGTTGATGCTGGGAAAATTGGAAACTAGTGTGGAAGAAATTAGGGCTTGACCCATACCTAACACCACATACCAAGATAATATCTAAATGGGTTCAAGATCTAGATATAAAGAGTGATTTTGTAAGCAAGTTAGAGGAACATAATATAGTTTACCTCTCAGACCTGTGGAGATGGAATAAATTTATGTCCAAAGAAGATCTGGAACTCCTAATTGAACACCAGATGGATAATTTTGATTATATTAAGTTAAAAAGTTTCTGTACAAATAAAACTAATGCAGACAAGATTAGGAGGGAAGCATCAAATTGGGAAATCATCTTTACATTTAATGGTTCTGATAAAGGCCTCATTTCTAAAATATATAGAGAACTGTCTCATATATATAAGAATTCAAGCCACTCTTCAATAGATAAGTAGTCAAGGGATATAAACAGACAATTTTCAGATGATGAAATTAAAACCATCTCTAATCATATGAAAAGGTGCTCCAAATCACTATTGATCAGAGAAATGCAAATTAAGACAACTCTGTGGTACCACTACACACCTGTCAGATTGGCTAAAATGACAGGAAAAGATAACGATGAATGTTGGAGGGGATGTGGGAAAACTGGGACACTAATACATTGTTGGTGGAACTGTGAATGGATCCAACCATTCTGGAGAGCAATTTGGAGCTATGCTCAAAAAGTCATCAAACTGTGCAAACCCTTTGACCCAGCAATGTTTCTACTGGGCCTATATCCCAAAGAGATCTTAGAGGAGGGAAAGGGCCCCACATGTGCAAGAATGTTTGTGGCAGCCCTTTTTGTGGTGGCTAGAAACTGGAAAATGAATGGATGTCCATCAGTTGGAGAGTGGCTGAATAAATTATGGTATATGAATGTTATGGAATATTATTGCTCTGTAAGAAACGACCAGCAGGACGATTTCAGAGAGGCCTGGAGAAACTTGCATGAACTGATGAGTGAAACGAGCAGAACCAGGAGATCATTATACACGGCAACAACAATATTACATGATGATCAATTCTGATGGACATGGCTCTCTGCAACAAAGAATTGTCTCAAACCAGTTCCAATTGTTCACTGAAGAAAACCATATATACCCAGAGAGAGGGATATGAAATATGGACCACAACGTAACATTTTCATGATCTCTATTGATGTTTGCTTGCATTGTGTTGCCTTTCTCTGGTTTTCTTTTTCTTCTTGTAGATAGGATTTTTCTTGCACAACTTGTCAACTATTATTACATTATTAACATGTAGAGGACTTCCTGCCATCTAGGGGAGAGGAGGGGACTGGGGGTAAAAGTTGTAATGGAGAGCTTTGTAAAGATCAATGTTGGGGAACTACCCATACATATGTTACACAAATAAAAAGCTTTAATAAAAAATAAAAAATAAAAAAAAGTAAATGTTGAGAACTAAATAAATAAAAATAAAATAAGGTTAAGAGATGCCTTCTTTTCAGGGACCAATTTATACACTAAGTTCAAAAGCTTGTCACCAGTGCCTTTCTCAAAGTTAAGTAAGCCATGAAACAGAAAAATATAGAAAAGGTCTCAAATCTACAAAGGATCTGCATTTTCTGAAGTAATAATAAAATGCAGGAAAAGTGGATAGAGCACTGAGACAGATTTTTGATTATCTGTAAGCAGCAGTACTCAAAGTCTTGATTGGATATCAAACAAGTGAACATGATAATATGGGAACTGAATTATCAGTCCTGATATTTTCATTATAAACAAGACAAAAGAGAGTTGCATCAAAATTAAAGGATGGCTAACAGGTTCTTCTTGGTAACACAAATAGAGATTGATTATCTCTTAATGCAGCGCTCCTGATAAGCATCAAACATTGGAAAACATGTTGCAGAAATGAGTAAGAAATCAGAAAGGCCGAAGAATTATAGAAACTTTATGTCTACGATTTTTCTTGCACAGCAAGATAAGTGTGGAAATATGTATGCATATATTCAACTTGTCAAGTATTTTAACATAATTAACATGTAGTGGACTTCCTGCCATCTAGGGGAAGGGAGGGGACTGGGAGGAAAAATTTGTAATGGAAAGCTTTGTAAGGGTCAATGTTGAAGAACTACCCATACATATGTTTTGCAAAGAAAAAAAAAGAATTAAAAATAAATTTAACTAAAAGGGAAAAAAAAAGAAACTTTATGTCTAGATATCATAAATCAAAATCTTTTAAAAAAGAGTTGGGAAGTTTACATTAAAAATTATTTTGTGCTGGTGCCAAATGAAATAAGCAGAACCAGAAGAACATTGTACACATTAACAGAATCCATTGTGTGATGATCAATTATGATAGACTTAGCTTTTCTCAGCAATACAGTGATCCAAGTTGTAATGTAAAGTGCCATCTACAAACAGATAAAGAGAAAATATAAGAAACCCAATAAGATTAAACTACTTACACTCTTACACAGGAAGATGATACTTGTAACCCTTAACAAGTTTGTCATTACTAGAGCACTTAAAAGGAATATACATAGACAGAGGGCTCAAATGTGAAATAAGATAAGATGAAAGGTTCTGATAAAAGCCTTATTTCTAAATCTATAGGAAATTGACTCAAATTATAATGCAAACCATTCTCCAATTGATAAATGGTAAAAGGAAATAAACAGACAACTTTCAGATGAAGAAATTAAAACCATTTCTAGTTCTATGAAAGGATGCCTCAAATCACTATTGACCAGAGAAATGCAAATTAAGACAACTCTGAGGTAACACTACACACCTCTCAGATTGGTTAAGATGACAGGAAAAGATAATAATGAATGGTGGAGGGGATGTGGGAAAACTGGGACACTGATACATTGTTGATGGAGTTGTGAACTAATCCAACCATTCTGGAGAGCAATTTGGAACAAGGCCCAGAGGGCTATCAAACTCTGCATACCTTTGCTCTAGACTGGCTCTGTAACCCAAAGAGAACATAAAAGAGGGAAAGGGACCCACTTGTGCAAAAATGCTTGTGGAAGCCCTTTTTGTACTGGGAAAGAACTGGAAACTGAGTCGATGCCCATCAATTGGAGAACTGATGAATAAGTCATGATATAGGAATGCTATAGAATATTATTGTTCCATAAGAAATGATCAGCAGGATGATTTCAAAAAATCTTGAAGAGACTTACATGAATTGATGCTAAGTGAAGTTGACTAGAACCAAGAGAACATTGTACACAGCAACAAGAAGAATGTGATAATCCACTCTGATGTACAAGGTTCTTTTCAACAATGAGGAGATTCAGATCAATTTCAATAAAAAGAGATGAAGAGAGCCATCTGCATCCAGAGAGAAGACTGTGGTGACTGAGTTTGAATCACAACATAGTATTTTCACCTTTTTTGTTATGGTTTGCTTTTTTTTTTCTTTTTAATCTGATTTTTTTTTTTTGGGTGCAGTGTGATAATTGTGGAAATATGTATAAAAGAACTGCACATGTTTAACATATATTGGACTACTTCCCATCTAGGAGAGGAGGTAGGGAGAAAAAAAAATTTGGAATACAAGGTTTTGCAAGAGTGAATGTTGAAAATTATGCATGTAATTTGAAAATTAAAAAATGTAATTAAAAAAAGTGAATTTTACCAAACATTTAAAGAATAATTAATTCTAGGGGGCAGCTAGGTGTCGCAGTGGATAGAGCACCAGCCCTGAAGTCAGGAGGACCTGAGTTCAAATCTGGTCTCAGACACGTAACAGCTGTGTGACCCTGGGCAAGTCACTTAACCCCAATTGCCTCAGTAAAAAAGCAAAAAAAAAAAAAAAAAGAATAATTAATTCTAATACTACATAGATTAATCTGGGAAAATAGGCAAAGAAGGAGTACTAACCTTCTTTTACAAATCAAATAAGATTTCAATACTTAAACCAAGAACAATAGAAACAAAGAAAACCAAAATTTCCCTATTGAATATTGATGCAAAAATTTTAGATAACATACTATCACAAATTCAGCAATAATAGCAATATAAAACCTATCACAAGGATCATACACTATGACAAACTAGGATTTATACCAGGAATGCAGGGCTGGTTCAATATTGACCATATCAATAATAAAACCAACAGAAATTCTATGATTACCTTCACAGATGCAAAAAAGCTTTTGAGAAAATACAATACTCAATCCTATTAAAAAACACTAGAGAACATAGAAATTAATGGAACTTTCCTTAAAATAAGTAGTACTTATCTAAAACCATCAGCAAGCATTACCTGTAAAGGGAATAAACTAGAATCCTCCCCAATAAGATCAGGATTGCAAGGATGCCCATTATTACCACTATCATTAAATAACACTGTACTAGAAATGCTAGCTATAGCAACAAGAAAAAGAAATTGAAGGAATTAGAATAGACAACAACAAAACAAAACTATCACTTTTCAGATGATATTACATAGTTGGAGAATCCTAGAGAACCTATTGAAAAACTAGTTGAAATAATAAAAAACTTAAGCAAAGTTGTAGAACATAAAATAAATTCACATAAATCATAAGCATTTCTGTATTACCAACAAAATCCAGCAACAAGAAAGAAAATTCCATTTAAAATAAGTAAAGGCAATATGAAATACTTCGGAGTCTACCAGACAAGACCAATCTGAGAACTATATGAATACAATTCCAAAATACTTTTCACACAATTAAATCAGATCCAAACAAATGGGAAAATATTAGCTGCAATTGACCAAGCCAATGTGATAAAAATATATACCTAAATTGAATTTGTTTATTGTGCCATACCAATTAAACCACCAAAAAAATTATTTTGTAGAACTAAAAAAGTCATAAAATTCATCTTGAAAAACAAAAAAAGATAAAAGAATATCAAAGGAATTATTGGGTAAGGGATGTGAAGGAAGGTAGTCTAATCATACCAGATCTCTAACTGTATTATAAGGCAGCAATCATCAAAACAATCTGGTACTGGCTAAGAAACAGTGATAAATCAGTGGAACAGATTAGGTTCACAATACACAGCAAAAATGATCACAGTGGGGCAGCTAGGTGGTGCAGTGAATAGAGTGCCAGCCCTGAAGTCAGGAGAACCTGAGTTCAAATATGGTCTCAGACACTTCCTAGCTGTGTGACCCTGAGCAAGTCACTTAACCCCAACTGCCTCAGCAAAAAGCAAAAAAAAAAAATGATCACAGTAATCTAGTATTTGATAAATCTAAACACTCAAGTTTTGGGGGATAAAAACTCCTTAGCTGATGAAAACAGTATGGCAGAAAACTAGGTTTAAACCTACATCTCACACAACAGATGAAGATATGAACAAAGATGGGTACATGATAACATGAGCAAATTAGGAGAGCACAGAATAGTTTCCTGTCAGATCTATGAGTAAGACAAGAATTTATGACCAAACAAAAGACAGAAAGCATTACCAAGATATAAAATGGATAACTGTGACGTATTACATTTTAAAGTTTTTGCACAACTAAAATTGATGCACCCAAGCAAGATTAGAAGGAAAGCAGAAATCTGGGGGAAATTGTTTTTACAATAAGTTTCTCTGATAAAGGCCCAATTTCTCAAATATACAAAGAACTGAGTCAAATTTTAGAGAATAAAATGTCACTCCTAAGCACTAGAGATATAAAAAAAGCGAACAAGTAGATAGATATGTACAAACCATATACAAGATAAACATGAAATAATTAAAACCGGGAAGGCTCTAGAATTAAGGATTAGAAAAGGCTTCCAATAGAAAATGGGCCTTCAGTTGGAATTTGAAGCCAGTAAAGCCAAGAATTGAAGATGAGGAAGAATAGTATTCCAGAAATGGAGAAACACCAACAGAAAAATGCCCAGAGTCAAGAGATGGACTGTCTTGTTCAAAAAACAGTGAAGAAGCTATTGTTAAAAAAAAAAAAAAAAAAAGTAACGATCAAAGATTATATGTTGGGAAGTAAGGTATAAGATTAGAAAGTGGGAAGAGAAGTAGATTGTGAAGGGCTTTGAACACTAAATAAATTTTGTATTTAATCATGAGGGTAATAGGGAACCAATGGAGTTTACTAAGGAGACAAGCAACATGATTGGAAGTACAGTTTAGCAAACACTTTTCAGGTAAATGGAGGATAGATATGAGTAGGCAGAAACTTGAAACAGAACCACCAGCAGGCTTTTGCCAAACACCAGCTATGAGGCAATGAGGCCTGCATCAGACTAGTGACAATATCAGATTAAAGAAGGGAGCATATTCAATAAAGGTTGGAAAGATAAGATTAATAGGTCTCAGTAACAAATTAGAATGTTGGGGAATAGGAAGGAGTATTTAGAGATAGCAAAAAGTTTAATTCTGTTTCAATCACAAAGTGGGGAGATAGGGAATGACAGCTAGTAGGGATGGATGGATGAATGGATAGATGGATGGATCAAGTGAGGAGTTTTTGAGGATGAGATGTAGGTATTGTTTGTAGACAGTAGGAAAATAACCAGTAAGAAAAGAAGAGACTGAAGGTAAATGAGAGAATAGAGATGAAAGAGAGAAAAATCTGAGGGAGAAGATGTGATAGAATGGAATTTCTTAGGGCAGGTAGAGGGGTTTTGCCTTGGAAAGGAGAAAGACCACCACTCATAATACCAAGTTAAAAGAGGAGAGAGTGGTAGAAAGCAAAGTGATGTGAGATGAAGGAAGAGAAGAGGAAGATCTAGATGAATAGCTTCAATTTTTCTCAGTTGAAAATGGAGCAGAAGGGAGATCTTTAGATTTCAGGGAGAATGAAGATCTTCAGGAGGTTTCAGAGAGGATAAAAAGGTCTGACAAAGCCACCATGTTCAGTAGGACAATTCATGGGGTATATATTGCCTTGATCTAGTGACAGTCCAGTAGTTTATAATGAATCCAATTAGCAGAATTTTTTCTCCAGTTTTGTTGAGCAGCTCTTAAATAGGAGAGAAGGTAGAAAATGGTAGAGATAATGCAAGGTTTAGAGCTGACAGAATGAGATGATCATCAACAGGAAAATGAAGTGGGAAAAGAACCTGAGAAGAGGATAGTATAAAATTAAACTGTTTCACTAAGATGGCAAAAAAAAAAAAGGGGGGGGGAAAGAAGAGTATAATCAGTGTACATGGTGACAAGCTGGTAAAGAACTGAGCACTGAAAGGCCTAAAGGTCACAGGGAGGATAAAAAAACATGATTTAAGTTTATAAGGCAGGGGAAAAGATGAAATGACAAAATATAATCAGATAAAGGAATTTCAGAGTTCATAAACATATACTTGCAAGTGACGGCAAGAGCAAGGGCATTATTATCCTTTATTTGTAGATGAGTTGGGATAGAAGTCATAGGAAATAAGTAAAATGAGGAACAGGGAGTCGAGGAAGAGTGTGTGAGGGAATAGTAAAACATATGTTGAAGTCTCCCAGTATGAGGATGGAAAACTTTTCTATCACTTTATATCAAATTATAGGAATTCAAGGGAATGTAACTGAGCTCTACCAATTTCATTTTGACAAGGTAACTATGAGGTAGGCAAAGGCTGCCAATATTTTTCTAAGTGTAATTTGATGCATTTATTATTGCATTTTACTGTGACCCATGGAAAAATGTTGGCATATGTAACATTCCAGGTGTGAGCAAAGATTTTTTTAAGAGTTTTTGTCTGTTTTTATAACACCTTTCAAACACTGGGTGAATTGCTTTATCCTTACTTTTTCTATATCTTGTATTTATTGGTTTACCCGCAAACATGTAGTACCCCCTCATAACATGTAAATAAACTATCACATATTATTATGTAAATAACATAAACACTTTTGTTCCCTCAGTTCTTAGCACATAGTAGTTAATTCATGCTACTGAATAATTAGAAGCCAGTGAGAAAGAATCTATTAATCAAATCTCTTTGGAAAAAAAAGCTAGGTGGCAGGAGAGGCAGCATGGCATACCAGAAAGAGCTCTGCGTTTAAAATCAAATGACTAATATGTGATTCCTCTGTCTACTACTTAAGACCTATGCAACTCCAGGAGGCAGGTATTAAAGATAAATATCTTATGGCTAGAAGACCCCACAGATGGTAGGATAATCCAGAATGAAAAGGTCCTAGGTGCTGAGTAAAGTTCTAGAAGTAGGTAGTAGTAGTAAAATTTTATGATTTTAATGTCTAGAAAGTCAGAGACAGGGTCAGAAAAGGAAACAGCAAAGTGGAGACACTCCTTGCTCTCAAAGAGCTCCCATTTTAATAGATAAGACAACACAGATTTTCGATGCAAGTCATAAGAAAGTGTCCCATGTCCTCTGGGTCCAGTGAAAAGGGAGGCAGTAATGCATCTTCTTTAAAGTCATTTCTACTGATGAAATCACATCTATTGATGATCTGAACTTTTAATTAGATAGTGTCAAAACCTTTAGTAATAAGACAGTACCTTACAGATCTGGGCAAGAGTGAGCAGAAAGGAATAGGACAAGTGAAAGAAATATGAGACAGAAAAAAGGCCAGCTTAGGGAGGGGAGTGATTATGTATTTATGTATGTATGTACCCACTCATACATATATATTCACACATATCACATATAGAAAACAAGATTGAACCAGGTTGCAGAGAGCTTTAAAAAAAATACAAAGGGCAAAGTAGGGAGAAATTTGGAGTAAAGAGACCCATTAAGAGAGTATTATAATAGTTCAGGAAAAAGGGATGATGAGGGCCTAAACTAGAATGGTGGTCCTGTGAACAAAGAGGACAACAAGAGAGATATGTTATGGGGTAAAAATAACACAATTTAGCAATGAACTAGATTTGTGTGGTGAAGGAAGATGAAGAGTCAAGAATAACATTTTAGCTGTGAACCTGGGTTACTAGAAGAATAAGGCTAGAAAGAAACTAGTTCAGAAAAGGGGAGGAAAGATAATAAGAAGCTGAAATCTGTTAACTGAATTCAGGCATCTAGGCAGCATACTTTCTGAAATTGCTTTAATGACAATGAAAAAACAAACCACCAAGGTGGCCCAGTACTTGCTTTGGGAGGGTACCAACAAGGAAGAGGCAGCAACTCTTTACAAATGAGAAAATCAGGAAAGGCTTCTTAAAGGGTATTAGAGATTCCAAGAACTGAAGGTGAGGATGGAGTCAAAGTTCTAGCCAAAATCAATAAGGCAGGACTCGATGAGATAAATCATTCAGGCAACTCATAACCAATACCAATTTCCCAATCCCTTACTATATCCAATGAGAAATACTGGTTCTATGATATACACCAACACTACAACATGGAATAGAATAGAAACTTAAAGATTCAATCAGAAGAGAATCTGCATATTATGTAAGATACATTAATATTGTTTTAGATGCATGTTTACATAAGGGTAAATGCGTATGTGTCTGAGGATATGTGAGTATGCACACATGTAAGTCTATGTATGTGTGTATATAGATATATATGTGTGGGTGTGTAAATATATCTGTACTTAACTGTAACCTGCTTGGGGAAGGTGAAGAGGATGAAAGGGGGAAAAAAATAAAGTAAAAAGTACACAGAGAACAAAAGAACAGCCTACAAGAAAGCAAAGATGGACACTCAAGAATATAATTTCTTCTATTATAATATATGCTTTCTTGAAATAGAAATTTATTGTTGTATATTCTGAATTCTCCCTGATGGGCACACGACAATGTTTTAATTTGTTTTCCTTTTTTGTCTAAATTTTTTCTATTCTATTTTTTCTTTTTTTGTATTTAGTTCAATAAATTTTTTAAAACAGAAATATTGGCTCTACGGGAAAACCTGCTTCACTCCACTGATAAAGAAGCCTAACAAAAATAAAAGTATCAATTCAGACATGTCCAACCTCAGACATAAAGCTGCTTTAGAAATCCTGGTAAACATTTCACAACCAAGCAAATTTACTCAGTACTAAAACAATTCTTCTGTTAAAGTCAAAGAATTAAAAAGCATAATTATTTCTAAATATGGTCCTGTATATTAACTACAAGTTAACTACAATGTAAGCCACAAAGCAATTTAGAAAGGTAAGCTAATATTACAATACTGCATTTATTACTGTTGTACAAAGTTGTCTGTTATATCGTAAGAATTTCATTGTATTTAAATTTCTTGAAGAAACTACAAAGAAAATCTTCTTCCCCAGCATATGGCAGTATGGCACAGTAAACAAACAAACAAACAAAAAAACAACCTTTTATAGTCAGGAAGATATAGATTCAAATCCTCTATGGGACATATATTGAGTGACCATGGGCAAGTCACTTAATACATTTTAATACCCTCAATCAACTCTTTAAACTGCACATAAATTCTAAATCTCCATACTTATGCCAATGAAATCACAAATCCAGACAAAAATAAACCCCAAAAAGGGACCATATAATATCCCTGAAAGAAACATTTGCAATTATCAGTTTTTGTCACTTCAACTGAAACAGCTGCCTAAGGTACCAAGAAAGGTACCTTAAAATAGGTAGAATCCTATTTTACAGAATATGATTAAAATATAACTAAGCTATTTTCATATCTCAACAGATGGCTCCCAATAATAGTGTTTTGCTGATCTAGTTGTAACAAATTCTATTAAACCAAAAATTCTCTAAAGCATGTGTCTTCACCCATCTCCTCAGAAATCAATCTCCATAGAAGACTGTGGAAAGTGAATATGGATCACAAGATAGCATTTTCATTTTTTGTTGTTGTTTGCTTGCATTTTATTTTCTTTCCTGTTTGATTTGATTTTTCTTGTCCAGCAAGTTAATTGTACAAATATATATATATATATATATATATATATATATTGGATTTAACATAAAAAATAAATTCTTTAGGTTTGTGATTCAAAAAAGAAATCTGTAACAAAAATACTGAGCTATAGTTCTTATGATATGAAGCACAGCTTTATAAGTAAAGACATTCTTAAAATCTGAAATTTTATAAAATATCTATAGTTGTGGTTTGTAGGTATTAGAGTCTTTCAGGAAGTGATGGTCTTATATAAATGTAAAGAGTAGAAATGAATAGTAATGACAGCAGTCCAAACAAAGTATCAAATAAAAGCAGGCCAGTTTCAGAGCCAGAGTCTCTGAATAGTGAAAATATAGAGTAAGGTATGTAACAAACCAAACAATAAGGATACATGAAAATGAATGAAGTTCTGAGTTAGGGTCTTTTAAAAGGAACAAAAATTTTAAATAAACAAATAACTGGAAAGCAGATTTTAGGATACTATAAGCAATAGACTAATTTAAATGTTTACTTCTTTTCTGACCACTCCTCTGCTCCAAAATCTTCAATTTTCTCCACTAAAGAAAAAAACTTCTCCTTATTCTGGTATTCAGGATTTTCCACAAGCTAGTTTAACCTATCTTTCCACTTGTTTTACACTATTCCTCCTTCGTATACTCTACATTTCATTCTAATGAATTATAATTGACATTTATAAGGTTTAATCAAGGTCTTTACCAAAAGTATAATTATTATTTCTATTTTATAGGGTGGAAAGGGATCATTAAGAGAACTGCTCAAAGGTCAAAGAACATAGTGATAGTCAGGATATGAATTTAGGCCTCCTGCCTCTAAGTCTATAACTCTTCCCCCATTATATAAGATTGCTTCTCCAACTGGAAGACTACTCAACATCCAGTGATCTTGTACTGTGCTCTGTCCTGTCTCCATAGATTCACACATGCTTTTTATTCACTCTGTCCACACTTTTACCTGCTGCATTTTTCTTTCATCAATAGGAAGCTGAGAAGCCACCTCCTACATTAAGTTTTTTAAGGATTAAGGGATACAGAAGTAGAGGTAAAGCCCTTAAATCCTATCTAACACAAATATCTCACCGAGTGATGTTAAATAGCAGAGCTTGGATCAGAACCCAAATGGTCAGACAACTCCAAATCCAGGGCATGTTCTTTCCAAGGCATTAGTCTTCCTCTTTACTACATCCTGATTCTTTCTGACACGTGAGAGAGAGAGTGTGTTTGTATGTATGTGGCTGAGTCCAGCTCTATTATTGTACAGATGAGGAAACTCAAGCCCAAAGAGGCAAAGTGATTCATCTGTAACACAGGTAATAAATAACAGAGATATAATTCAAACCTAGTCACTCATTCTAGTGCACTTTACATCAGAGTTGTATAGATGCATGTACTATCTCCTCTCCTTTTAGATTATAATATGCTTCTTGAGAGAAATTCCTTTTCTTATTTTTCATCTCCCTAGCATCTAGATAAAATGTTATGGATGAGATGGGGATACACATGAAGGAAGGGATTTTGAAAACAGAGTTCACTATACAGATGAAATTATAAATCTGATCAACAACAAAAAAGAATCTTTTGCACTTAATGTTTATCACTCAAATTTTTTAAAAAATCTAAACAAAGTCCAAAAAGAGACTTCCTTCTATGTGCCAACTGCCCTGCCATTAGTACTACTCACTCTCACCTATTGCTTTGAAAAGTTATCATATCAATTCTAACAAACTTTTTAAAGGACTGACTTTATTACTTTCCTCAAGCTCTGGACCAAAATACTTTTTCTTGGCCATTATTCACCTATATGTAAATGTGCCCCTTCCTTCCCTAATATATAAGTTCCTTGAGGGCAGGAATTTACTATATATCTAAAAACTTAGCAAATTGCCAGACACATTCATTCACACAACTGAATCCACAAATTATACAAGATAAACAAGTTTAACTACCTAAT
Organism: Myrmecobius fasciatus; assembly: GCA_023553655.1. Classification (NCBI taxonomy): domain Eukaryota; kingdom Metazoa; phylum Chordata; class Mammalia; order Dasyuromorphia; family Myrmecobiidae; genus Myrmecobius; species Myrmecobius fasciatus. The sequence continues at coordinate 265,754 of JAJPUD010002104.1, read as the reverse complement.
AATCACACCTCTGTAAGAAAAACTATCTTAAATGTCAATTACTACAACACCAACTATTTGTTGTTTTTTCATATAAAATTCATAAATTCAATCTGGAGCTTGATCTTCAGTCTCACATCATTGTCTACTAAACATTTCAAATTAAACTCAACTTTCCCCCAAATCAGTGTCTTTTCCCCAAAACCATCTGCTCTCCCAAACTTCCCTATTTCTGTCAAAGGAACCACCCCTCTTCCTGTGTCTTGATACTTCTTGACTTCCTCACTGCTTCACATCCCAATCAACTGCCAAATGTTACCATTTCTACCTCTAGGATCAAACATAAACTCCTCTGTTTAGTTTTTAAAGTACAAAACTACCTGGACTGCAACCTATCTCGCAAGATTTACTGGACATTACTCCCCGTGTGCACTTAGAACTGCTAAACTGGCCTTCTTTGTTTCTCCCTTACAACACTCCTATCTGTACCTTTACAATGGTTATTCACATGTCCATAATGCTTCCTTTTTAACTAACTCAGAAAACTCTTTCTTTAAGACCTACCTCAAGTACTATCTAATTCAAGGCTTTCCAGAGCCTTCAGCTGCTTGTGTGCTCCTCTGCATATAATGTATTTATTTTGTATATTTTTATATTTATTCATGTCATGCTGTATATATTTGTAGAACTACTTGTTTCCCTCATTAGAATGTAAGCTCATTGCAAGGAGGAATTGCTTCATTTTTTATACTTTTAACTACTGTAGGCAGCTAAGTGGCAATCGAGATAGAGACCTGCACATTAGCTGTGTCATCCTGGGCAAGTCACAACTTCTGTCTACCTTAATTTCCTCATCTAAAATATAGATAATAATAGTGCCTACTTCTTAGGGTTGTTGTGAAGAATGAGATATTATTTAAAATGCTATTATTATTATTGCATCTCCAGCCACCTAGCATAATGCATGGCATCTAATAGGCACCTAAGTGCTTGATGACTTGGTTGACTGATATCCTACTGTGAGGAGAAAAAGAGGAATGAAACTGACTTATTAAAAGTATTTAGGAAGCAAATTATAGACAGAATGTAGGTCTCTAAACTTTTATCTTAGATCTACCCACTGAAAATCAATAGTTCTCCAAAACTTATAAAATTTCCTTTTCTTCCTGTTTTCTATAATTCATATGGAACAGTCTCAAAGTTAGAAACATACTCTAAGGATTAGGAGTTGAAAAAAGGATTAGGCAAGTACAATAAGGACTAAATAAGAAACTATGGTTTGAAAGTAAGAAGTATATTTGGTTAAGGTTTAAAGGAAAAACAGCAAAGACTAGTGAAAATACAGTTTTGCAAGAAAGAAAACATGGGTTATCAAGTATGATGTTAAATGGGGTAGGAGGCGCTTGTAATTCAGATAGGTTTATCATTCGATAGGAGTTAAAAACTAAAAGTGAAGATCTTAAAGGGAAAAAAAAATTAAGAATTACCACATCAGGTTCAGCTGTGATGGACTTGACTCTTCAACAACGAGGTGATTTAGGCCAATTCCAAGAGACTTGTGATTGAGAGAGCCATCTGCACTCAGAGAGGACACTATGCGGACTGGATGTGGATCACAACATAATATTTTCACTTTTGTTGTTGTTGTTTGCTTACTTGGTTTTTTCCCCACTCGTTTTTTTCCCTTTTTGATCTGATTTTTCTTGTGCAATGTGATAAATGTAAAAATATGTTTAGAAGAATTGCACATGTTTACTTGCTGGCTAGAGAAAAGGGCAAGGTGGGGAGGTAGGGAGAAAAATATGGAACACAAGGTTTTGCAAAGGTGAATGTTGAAAACTCTTTAAATGTGTTCTGAGAAATAAAAAGCTATTATTGAAAAAAAAAAAGAAAAAGAAGAATTACCACATCAAGCCAAGTTGCAGAAAATTCTTCAAATGAATCTGTTTTATGAGCTTGCCATTTTACACCCTAAGATCACTGGGCATTGACATCTTATCTTCCCTAATTAGAATGGAGGCCTCTTGAGATCAGGGAAAAAAGGGGAGGAACAAGCATTTATTAAGCACCTACTATGTGCCAGTTACTGTGCTAATAATAAGCACTTTGCAAATATTATCTCAGCTTAGAGAGATTTGTAAAGACAGAATCTGTCTTGCTTTTATGCTGTATCCCAGGGCTTAGCACAGAGTATCTTCTTGATTGTTATCCTTCTAAACCTCCACAACCCAAATGACACCATCATCTACCATTTTTTCCCCCTAGAAATTCTCTCTCCTTTGTTTCAGCAACATGTTCATCTTCCCCATAGTCTTCAGCCTACTGTGTCTCCAGAACAGAGCCCAATCTAGAAATGAGCAGCAGCCGACAACATGAAAGGGAGACACTTTTAATAAAAATATTTTATAAATGTGGATGTTTAAGGTCAGAAAATTCTGCTCTCCATGACACATAAGCCCTTATTCTGTTTTTCACTAAGTTTTATATGGCTCAAAGTCTCTATCTCTGTGAAGTACAGGAAAACCAAATTTCACATCAGGCCTTCAAAGCACGAATGTTTCATCTAAGCTCGAATGCTTCATCTAAGCTCGAATGCTTCATCTAAGCTCAGCTACCTAGTTCCAGTTCTTTGTCTTTCCTCAGTTTACACTTGATCCTTCCCAAGATTAACTCATTCCCATGATTTTCACTCTTGCAGATGACTCTTAAAAGCTGCACAGCAGTACTCCCTAAACCTTCACCTTCTTTCTATTCCTCTATTCTGGATGTTCCAGATACACAAACATGATCAGAATCAACTCTTGATTATCTGCCAAAGGGAAGGAGCAGTGAGTGCTACCCTGAATTTAAGATAGCCCAAAAAGAATTTTTGTCCCATTTTGGTCTATGATACACTGACATGTACTCTCAACAAACTTTCTTTCCTAATGTTTTCTTCAGGTTAGATGAAAATTCATCATACATATGTGTTCCTGTACAGCATCATGTCAGAGATGAGGTTAAACTAAGGCCAAGAAACGTGACTTGCTAAAGGTCACACAAGAAATAAGTACTAATCTGTATTTTCAGGGCACAAACCAAATAGAAGGTGAGATTAAAATTGTCAGGAATATGCCAAGAAACAGGTTAAAGTTGGCTAACGTTTAAAAATTGATTACAAAAAGTGTTGGCCTTAGCAATATATCTGGCCCCCTCTTCTAACACTGTCACCACCCTTCTACAGGCCTTCAACAATTCACTCCTTAATTTCAACAGCCAGCTGGTGGATCTGCCTCCCTCAAGTTTCTCCCCACTCCAATCCATCCTCTATTCTGTCATCTAAGTGATTTTCCTAGCAGAGGTTTGATTGTGTCACTATTCAATACCTCCTCCAGTGGCTTTCTATCATTTCCAAATACAAAATGCTGTGTTTGGCATTTAAGCCCCTCTCCTACTTCTCTAGTCTTCTTAACCTTACTCCCAACCAAGTACTATTTGATCCAGTGACCCTGGCCTCCTGGCTGTTTTATGAATAAGACACTCCACATCTCTTGGCTCCAGGAATTTTCTCTGGCTTTCCCCCATGTCTAGAAAGCTCTCCTTCCCTCACTTCAACAACTGACCTCCCTGGCTTTCTTTAGGTCCCAATTAAATCCCATTGTCTTCCTCATCAGAGGTAAGCTCCTAAAGGGTAAGGCCTGTCTTTTGCCTTTTTTTGGAACCCCAAAAATTACTTAACTTAGCACCAGGCCCAAAGTATTAGCAAAATGTTTATAGACCAACTAACCATGTTAGAAAAACAATTTTTAACTTAACCCCCCACAGCAAAACCTTCCTTAATCTACCCACACCCACAATAAGACAACTGTATGCTCTACAAATCATAGAATTTGAAGGGATCTTAGCAATTATCTAATTCTCACTATAATATACTCAATAACTGGTTATCCAGGCTTTGCTAGAAGACCTCCAAAGAAGGGGATTGTACTACCTACCTCTCAAGCTCATTCTACTTTTAAAAAGTTCTGTTAGCAATTTTTTTCCTGACATCTAACCTAAATTTACTTGCATTTGTATTTTTTTCTTTTACTTTGTCTTACTTTTTCAATCTATCACCAAATCCTGCCAATTCTTTTACCACATCTTACAAAAAAGCAAGTCTTCCTAATTACTATCTGGTCTTTTTCAATTCACAAGTGAACATTTCATCTACTACTTCAAATTCTAGGCAATCCAAGTATACACATGGCTACTAGAAAAACCTCTTGTGTACTAGCAATTTTCATTGTTACTACACTCCTCCTAGGATAGTTATAATCAACAATGGCTGCCCATTACCTAATTTATCAATATCAAACTTGAGCAAAGCTTTCCAATTCAACCGCCTGCCTATTATCACCAAATTTATTTTTCATATTCATCAATAGGTTTTCTGTTCCAGCCAAGCAAATATGCTTGGAATTTCCTGTCTGTAGTTTGCTCATTCTCACCTCCTTACCCTTAAACATGCCATTCCCTACTAGAAAATGTCTTCTTTTCCACTGCCAATTCACATCCCTCCTCTCTAAAAACCACCTACACTGTTGCTATCCTCAAACCATTATTCTACTAGCCAAGTGCTTACAAACCAAAACAAGGATGCATGAAAATGAAGATCCCAGTTGGAAGCTGTTACTTAAAAATTTCTGAAAATTAGGTACTTATATTTATAGTTTGCCATTGCCTAGATGTAGCTTAGTTTTATTGTAAGTTTATAACAACTATGGCTTTTTTTTAATTTCTCTACAAAATTCAGTCAGTTCTCAAACTTTGATTTAAGAAAATTAAGCAAGTCTAAGTGAATCATTCCCTATTTTCATGAAAAAGTAAAACAGGTATAACTTCTTATCAACAAGGGGAGCAAACATTGAAAGAAAATCTTAATAATTATATTAACAGTTCTCTTTCTATAACAAGAATCAGTTGTTTCCCCCAAAAGATAAAAGTTTTAAGAAAAATCAAAACATAAAATGGCAATGGCAATGGAGGGAGGGGAGACAGGAGAGAAGAGACAAGCAAGGCCTGATGGAAGAAAAGCAGTTGTACTACCCTTTTTATGATTAAAAATGTGATACTACCCAATAAGCACATGACTTTGGGAACCAAACTAAGGAACTGGACAGGGTTAAAATAGAAATAAGAAAATAACACTTCTTCCAAAAGTCTGAAAAATAAATAAGTCAACCAATTCACTTCAATAGTGCAAATAATAGCACTACTACCAAAAAAAAAAAAAAAAGTCCTCAGAACTGTACAATAAATGGTTAACCAACTCCAAAATGCAACATAACCAGAAAAGAGGAGAAAAAAATCCTTTTCCTTCCCAAGAATCTAAAAAGTCTAAGGAAATTAAAAAAAAAAAAAAAAAAAAGATGCTCATGAACCCACGCAAAAATTAACTGGCTCACAAAGAATTCAAATATGAATTCTAAACAAACCTAAGAAACCTAACTATCCGATACCTACATACATAGTCTAAAAGCAAGAGGAATGTTAACTGGACATAAAGATGCTCAGGAGGCAAAAAAGTAGTGGGGTTGGTTTTTTTTTTTCAGCTGCCACGAAAGTGGTTGACTGAGACTAATACCTGACCAATGTATAACTACACATATAATAATACCTCTACAGCAAGCAAACATATAATTCCTCTTCAGAGAAAAGGATATGCTAACTTACAAAAACAACAATTTATATCTTACAGTCTACCTCAACTTTCAATTTATGTCAATATTCACCTGGGAACAAAAAAAAAAAAATTTGTACAAGACAGGATGAGAAAACATACCCAAAGACAGAAAAACAACTCGGATGATTGAAAAATTCTGTAGACCAGTAACAATATTTAAATCCCGTTAAGAAAGGGCATATGAGCAGTAAAGGAGAAATCAGGGAGGGATGGGGGAAGGGAAGTGTCAAGAATAGGAATGCCCTTCTAAGCGTCTCGAGATACCCACCCCCCCCTTGAAAAGGTGAAACCTGACTAATCCCTTCCTTCTTTCACCCGGCAACAACCCAAAAGCTTCAAATATCTCCCATCTCCACTAAAGCAACCAAGCCCCAATCATCAATCCTACTTAGGACCCTTATCTCTCCAAGGCATAAGAGGAAGGAAAAAAAGGGGGGGGCGGGGGGGAGGCGAGGGTGATTTGGACAGGGTAACAGGGGACACACCACGTGGGCAGAATGCAAACACATCCAGGACAGAAACACTTCTGCACAGAGCAGCTGCCGGCCGAGGTTGGCCCGATCACCAGCAAAGGACACGGGACGGACAGGATGAGTGGGAGGCCGCCCGATCCGGCCATCCCAAGGAAGGGCAGCAGCGCAGGAGGTGTGAAGTCCTCCCAAAAAGCCGCATCCTACCGAGGTTCAGTTCTCGAAGGACACGAAAAGCACCCCAGAGAAGGGGCGGAGGAGGCTAGAGAGGGGCGCGGCACCCCGCGGCGCAGGGGCCCAGCGGGGGAGGGGCGCGCACCGCCTCCTGAGGGGCAGCAGCAGCTGAGAGGGGGAGGGGGGAAAAACATGAGGGAGGGGAGGGGAAGGGGGAGGGGAGGGGCGGCCGCTGCCCTCGAGCCTTCACAGGCCCGCCCGCCCCGTTCAGCTCCCCCCGCCCCCTTAGCGACCAGCGAGCGGTCAGGGAGGACTCCACACCGGGCCGGACTCGGCCCCGACCCCGGAGATGCCCCAGCCCCGCCTCCCGACTCCGGCCGTCCGAGGGACTTGTCCTCACCTCAGGCTTCGGAGGCCGGGGCGGCCCAACCGAGCCCCCGGCCCGCTCCGTGCGTATCCGTGCCCCCCAGGAAAGGCCCCACCGGCAGCTGAAGTGAGCGAGCGGCAAGACACAGAGCAGCGCCCACGGTGGCGGTGATAACGACGGCTACGACGGCGGCGGCGGTAGCGGCGGCGGCGGCAGCGGGAGCAGCCAACATCCGGGGCCGCGCACCCGGAACTACTTCCCTCCTCCGGGCCCCCCCCTTTCCTTCTCTTCCCACTACCCACTCCCACAGGCAGCGGCGGCGACGTCGCCGCGCCTCCGTCCAGGCGTCGGCACCGCCTCTTCCCGCGTTCCGGTCTCTTCAAGCACTGCACAATGATCGCTCTCCGAGATCCCTCCGCTGGGAAAAATAGTGCTTCGGGCCCCCACTTGTCGACTCCCAGCGGCTTTGCCCTTGGACGAGGCGGGCGGCTCCGAAGCCTCGAAATTGCCGCTCAGCGGGCAGCCTAACGACCTCTAGCGGCAGGGAGAGGAGAGGAACGGAGTCTGGGGTCCGGGAGACCCGAGCTTGTGTGGGCATCAGAGGCAAGGCGGTGCTGGCCATCGCAAAGAGCTTGATCCTCGTGGGATTTAGGGCAGAAAATGGACCTTGGGGAATATCTGACGCACACGCCCCTTCCCTCATTTAACAGATGGGGAAACAGGGTTAGAAAGGTTGAGGGACATTCCTAATGTCACACAGTCAACAAGTAGGAGTGGAAATTGAAGGTGATCGACTTGATGCCCCTCCTTGCTAGGATTCGCACGGGATGTCCTATTCCTGGAGTGCCCTCCCTCCCGGCTTCCCTGGACTCTCCAATTCAGTTTAAATCCCACCTTCTGCTGGAGATCTCGTTCTCCCCTGCTCCCCAGTCCTAGTGCCTTCCCTCCGGGAGTACCTAACATATTTATCGGGTTTGTACTTAGGCTTTTGCAGCTTATATCCCCCCATTAGAAGGGAAGCTTGAGGCAGAGCCAGTTTCTTTGGAGGGGCGGGTTTTTTGCCCCTTTCTTTGCTTTCTTTTTGCCTCCCCAGTGCAGTGCCTGGATAGATAGTAAATGCTATAGAAATTTTTAGCTATCATTTGATTTGCATGTACTTCATCTTTGGCATGAAATGTTTGTTGACTGATTTTTGTTAACTGGTAATTTGTTAATTAATGCAGCGAGTAAGTGGCAGAACCAGGATTTGCTCCCAGAGCAGCTAAAAATTGATTTTAAAAAAATGAGACCTTAAAAATCATATAATCCTGTTTTGCTAAGGAGGAAACTGAGAGCGGAAAAATTATCCAGTCACACAGGCAGAAAGTAACTGAGTCTAAATTCTAAACCAGATACTCCAAGCCCCAAACCATTCATTGCTCAGCTGGCTAGAACTGTTTTGGAGCAGTGGAATTCCAGTAGTTTAGAGGCAATCAATCAGCAAGTATTTATTTAGCAGCTACTCCTTGTTAGACACTGTTCCTGTTAGGGTTCTTTAAAAAGGCTTTAAGACTCAAAAACCCAGGGAAGCAGAAGAAAGGTATTTTTAAAGGTTGTGTATCAGTATTGGGGCAGAAGGATCCTTGTGAATCATGGAGCCTCCAGTTCAGCTCTAACAGCCCTTAGGTTCTTCAACACACACACACCTGAATTGCTAGGTGAGCAGCATAGTAAAAGGACTAGATTTGACATCAGGAAAACCTAGAGTCGAATCCCTTATTTGCCACTGTGATTGAGCCATTTAACTCTATTCTCTGGGTTCCAGTTTCTAGTTTTTTGTTGGAATGGAGAAGGGTGGACAGAAGGTTGGATTACTCGACCTGAACTCCCTTCCAACCCTAAATCTGTTTCTGTACTGCTAATAATAATATCCCTCCTTGATGGACTCCCTTCTATCTAGTAATTTAACAAATGTTTATTTAGCGTCTACTGTGTTAAGTGCACTTGTCCAGTGGATGCTTTGATAAGAGAAGGATATCCACATATCCACAAATTTACTAATGCAAAAAGCCAACAAACTTTAAGTAATAGATTTTAGGACTGGGGGGAGAGGAAGCTGGGAAACAGGATGCAACCATCTCCCCAATTAAACAATAAACTCCTTACTTATGTATTAAATCATAACACTTAGCATGATACTATGTATGCCTTGTAGGTGGTTAGTACATGTCTGTTGGACTGAAAATTAAGTTGACTGTCCTGTGTTGTTTACTGGGATGTTAGTCATCTTGCACAAAGGTGAGGCCCCTTTTATTTTGTTTTATTTGGCCCATAGCCTATCACATAAGAAAGAGCTTATTTCAGTAGGAAAAAACTCACTCTGCATACTCATTGGATGAACTGAATGAGAAAAAAAAAAAAGATGTCCGAGGAAAATGACCTCATGAGCAGAGTCTTTCTTTGAATTCATCACCTTTCATATCTGGAATGAATATCCCTCCAGGCCTCAGAACCCCTAGCTTTCTTAAGGTACAGCTCAGGTGCCATCACCCATGCCAGGCCTTTCATGACCCCTGGGTAATTAGAATTCTCTTCTTCCCCCTCCCCTAATCCTAATTCCCCTGGTACAGCAGCCTCCATGGGAAGCAAAATCTCCCCGTTTTGGGCTGAAATTGTCTTGCATCCAACACTAGATGTGATATGGTGGAAAGAAAGATGTGATACAAATCAGCAAACGGGGTTGTGGTCAAATCTTCACTACTAACTAGCTCCATTATAGTAAATAAATGATAAATTCTCTGAGCCTCAGTTTCCTCATCAGCAATGGCTGGCCTACATCTCTAAGTGTCCTTCCAACTCAACACTCCATGCTACATTGTAGAAGCCACAAAAGAAACTGAAAACTTGGCTCTGCTTCTTATTCAAATTATCATCTATCATTTTGCTCCCCCCATTGCCATGTCTATAAAGAGTAGTCTACATAATTTTGCCTTTTGCAATAACTGCTCACAGAATGTATGTGTTAGAAGAGAACTCAGGACCAAGTCCAATTCGTACTACGAAAGAAATTCCTTCTACATCCTACCTGATCCTCTAACCTTTACTTGAAGATCTCAAATGAAGAAGCAGCCACTACATTCTGAGGAAGTTCTTTTCACTTTTGTGCAAGGACATTTTTCCCTGCATCAAACCTAAATTTACATTAGGCAACATCCATATTCATTCACTGAACATTTATTAAGCACCTGCTATCTATTGTGTGCCGGACACCATACTGAAAAAGAGAGAGAGAGAGACAAATGACAGTCCTTACCCTCGAGGAATTTACGATCTAATGGGGGAGACACTAATAAATATATATATATAAAACAATCTATATACAGGATAAATAGTTTCCTCTTCTGAAGTCAAGGAAAATAAGTCTGGTCCCTGTTCAAATACTTAAAGATTGTCACAGAAATCTTTTCACCTTGGAAATATGCTTCAACTCTGTGGTCCCTTGCTCTGGTTGTTAGCTTCCTCCTCGAATCTTCATTTTAAAGAAAGTGTCCAGAGCAACCACATCTTCATTCTTCTCCAGAAAGCACTTCTGACTCTCTGGACTTTTCTCTAACATGTTGCAGAAACCTCCTTACTCCAGAAGCTACAGTCTTTTCCTCTGATTGCCTAGAACACCCATGCCAAACATGTCATTTCTCTCCAGGATCCACTCCTGATTATCTGGACTTTCTCCACCATGCACTTGCACAAGGACCTTCTCTCCCTCAGCTCTCTCTCCTGGCTTTTCAGCTCTCTCTTATGCATTGTCTTTTCTTATTAGAATCTTATTAGATTCTGCCTTAAAGGCAGAAACTATTTTTCTTTCTGCTTGTAGTTGTATTCTCAGAGTTTGGTACAATGCCTGGCACTTAATTAGTACTTAATAAATGCTTCTTGGTGACAAGTTGATTTGCTATCACGTTCTCACTAAGTCTATTCACGCTAAACACCCCTGATATTTTCAATTGATGCTTATATAATATTAACTCAAACACCCATCACTGTCCTTTCTCTGGTCGATCTCCAAATTATCAGTGTACTCCTGAAATGTGGTATTCCCTGGCACTCTACTACTAAACTTGCTTCCTCCAAGGTCACCATTTGTCTTATTGGGAAATTCAATAGTTTTTCACCTTCCTTGACCTATTTCTAGCATTTGATATTATTAATTACCACCTCCTTCTTGATTCTTTCCCTTTCCCTAGCTTCCTTGACATTGCTTTCCTATTTTTTTTAATTATCTTCATCTACTTCCTTTTATCCACCAGAACTAAAAGTGGGCATTCCTCCCCAAAGCTCTGTACAGTTTCTCTAACAATCTTACCCACTTCTCAGACTTATTTGAATACAACAACCAACCTGACTCTATATCTCTCCTGTGCAGGAAAATATCTAATTACCAATTGTTTATTTAGATTCCCTGACAGCATCTGAAAATCAACATGTCTAAAACAATAAATTCATCATCTTGCTCCCCAAGGTCTGCCTGATCTCTAACTTCTTTATTTCTATTAATGGCAATATCATCCTCCTAGTTGGCTATGCCTACAATATCAATTCAATACAATTCAACAAGCATTTTTAAAGTATGCCAGGTACTTCGGTAGATACCAAGGAAAAGTCTCTGTGCTCTAGAACCTTACTTTCTACTAGGAGGCTGCAAATTTTACACAAACGAGTATAAAGTAATTAGAGAAGAAGTGAAGAACTAGTTGGACCAGAAAAGTCTTTCTATAAAAGGTGGAACCTAAGTTAAGCCTGGAAGGAAACTAAGGATTCTTGGAGGTAGAGGTGAGCAAAGAATGTATTTCAGGTATGAAGGATGGCTTGTGCAAAGGCATTAAGGCAGAAGATGGAATTTTAAGTTTAGGATAAAACTCAATCTGGCTGGAATTTAGAATACATGAAAGGAGTAATGTGAAATATATGTAGAAAAGTAAGCTTAAAACAGATTGTGAAGAGCGTTAAAGGTCAAGCTGAGGAATGTGTAATTTATTTGGAATTGGGAATCACTGAAGTTTCTTGAGCAGAGGAGTAACAGTCAGTTATGCTGTTGGCAAATTAATTTGACAGCTATTGAAAATGTGGTTTAGAGAAAGAAGAAATGATAAGGCAAAAGGCCAATTAGAAAGCTGTGCAATAATCCAGATAAGGTGATGAGGGTCTGAATGGAAGTAAGGAGAGAAGATGGTTGTGAAAGGTGTTATGGAGGAAGAAGCAAGAAGACATTGATTGGGGATGGAGGGTGAGGGATAGAAAAAAATGAGATAATATTTATAAAGTACTTAACATAGTGCTTAACAGCTGATCCATAGCATGCACTTAATAAATGCCTATTTCCTTCTTTCCTCCTATCTATAGAATAAAGCAAAACAAGGTGACTCAGGATTAAATTCATGGCTTTGGCTTCAGCCCTATGCTCTTATTAGTCACCCATGTACTTACAAATATAATGATCATTGACAGTTGATAGATTAAATACAGTGTTTACCTTATATATAAGCAAGGCTGCAAATGTAGATGCTACTCGGAAGAATAAGAAGCTGTTCAAATAAAACTAGGGAAAAAAAAAATTACCTTCGCTCAGTGTCTTAGCAAAGACTTAGTAAAAAGGAGCCCAGTAACCTAAAAGGAAAAATGCTTCAGTTGCAGAAAACAACTTGAGAAGCCTTAAAACAAGGATTCAGGATGGGATGAAGGAGTGCTAAGTAAATGTGTCTCAAAGTGCTGAGCAAGTAGGAGACTTCCAGTAAAAACTCATTGATGATTGAGAGACAGAGATGCAGAACTCAGGATGGAGAGCTAGGGAAGAGCTTTTAGTTAGTTCAATCTTATTCCAGTGAGGAACCAGGCTCAGAGAAGTACACTACAGAAAATATTGTTTCTGAGCCCTAAGGAACAAACCCATAATTCAGACAGGGAATGGTAACTATCTAGTTTAGTGATTCTCAAACTATAGCTCAGAGACCATAGGACTCACTGAGATTCTTTCAGGATATCCTCAAGGTCAAAACCATTTTCGTAATAACACTAAGATGTTCTAGTTTTAATATGGTAAATATTAATAGCTGTAACCCACGTAAACAAAAACTCTTTGAAAAGTTTTCAATTTTTAAGAATGTAAAGAAGTCTAGAGATTTAAAAATCTGAGAACCCTTGGTTTAGTCTTTGAAAAGTACTATGTCAGCTATGACAAAATGAGTGAAGTAATCAAGGCCCTTTTACCTGTGAGCATTACACAGTACAAAACACTTTGCTCCCCTTCTCTTGGAAATAACAATATGCTTACCCTGTGAAGCTTGGTTTCACGTTTATTTGGTGATATACAAGGTACATACTCCATAATCAAATAGTCCTGGTAAGGAAAAAAAAGAAGCTGCCTTTGTTCTCCCCATTTCCTCAATTATTGGTCAACTGAGTTCTCCACATCTATGAGATCTGGGACTCATGTCTATGAAAAAAGATTAAGTCAAAATTGGCTATTTCATTATTTATACTGTTTAGGTGATATTTTTCTAATGCCTTCATTAGAGTCCCTGCTTTGGACTTTCTTGTATTTTAATTTGTGATGACTGTTATTTTAAAGTTTTATAACCTTGCTAATGGAATAACCCATTATTATTTACCTTGGCAAAACTTCTTATCTTTTATAGAATGGGCCCTTTCAGAAATTTCAGAGAGATGAAAGTTTTATAGATATATTCCACCTACAAATGTTTATTTTAAAGGGCAGGGTAGTTAGGGATGATGAAGTAAATTTCCCACATAGATATTTCACCTTTGTGGTTACACCAAAGTCAGCAAAACTTTCTTAAATTACAGGATAGCATAGAATATGTTTATAAGCAAGTATTTGTAGGAATTCTAAAAAGAAATTCTTCTAGCTCATTGAATGTGACAAGCCCTTATCAAATGCCTGCCGCTCTGCTAGAGATAGAAAGACAACCCTCAAGGAGCTTATTTATTTCCTATGAGAAGAGCTCACATTCTGGAACAGGATCACCAGCAATTTATTCAAATCTTCTGACATGTTTAATCTAATAGTCAACTTTGGGACCTTAATTCACCATTTCAATAGTGGGGCACAAAGTAGTTTGCTTTGTTCATTAATTCAAAGTTCTCTTGATGTAGTAAATGTGTTTCTAGAAACATTCAAGACTCTATGAGACATTGCATTAAGAAGTCTACAGTGTTTCACTCAGCAAAATCTGCAAACGTCATAGTCACATACTTGCTGAAGAGCTTTTTCTCAGTTTGTTGAGAGCTAAATATTCTAGAGATGATGACTCCTCATATTCCTTCATATGCATGACTTCTTCCCATAAGCAACTCAGGAGACAGAACTCAACTCCGATATACTAGTTAATATAGGCTACAATAGATTTGTTGCCAAAAGCATCTAAATAGCACAGTGTTAGAATAAGAAAAACATTAGTTCAAATCAGGTCACTCTAACTCTGGACAAGTCATTTCACCTCTTCCTACCTCAGTTTCCTCACTTGAAAACTTGGGCTCTTTACAGCACCCATCTCCCAGGATTACTATGAGTATCAAATGAGATAATATTTATAAAGTGTTTAGTACAATACCTGACACATAGTAAAGCACTTACTAAATGTTTCCTTCATTCCTGAAGAATCATTTATTATGACTGTGTTGTTACTTTTTGTGAAGAACAACTTTGATGACCTAAGCTTCGTGAAGATGTTCAACTCACTCAACTTTTATGAGCCTCAGTTTTCTCCTCTTCCAAATGGGGAAAATAATTGATAACCTACCATACAATGTATTGTGAAATCTCAAAGGGAATAAAAATGTAGATATAGAGCTTTGCAGGCTTTAATACATGATATAAAGGCTGGTTGTCCTCTTTAAGATAGAACACAAATTTCAACACACTGTGTCTGTTGTCTCATGATTTCTCAATATGTGATGTAGATTTCTTTTTTAAAATTTATTTATTGCAAATAATAGCTTTTTATTTTCTTTTTTTGGTGACAATTTAATGGTTGCTTTATTTTAATAGTAATGATTCTTTTTTTACATTAAAACTTTTTATTTGCAAAACATATGTATGGGTAATTTTTCAACATTGACCCTTACAAAGCTTTCTGTTACAAATTTCCCCTCCCCTACTCCCCACCCCTCCTCTAGATGGCAGGAAATCCACCACATGTTAATTATGTTAAAATACTTGACAAATCGAATATATGTATACATATTTCCACACTTATCATTGTTGTGCAAGAAAAATCGTATCTACAAGAAAAAAAAATCAGAAAGGAAACACAATGCAAGCAAACATCAATAGCATGAAAATGTTATGTTGTGGTCCACATTTCACATCCCCCTCTCTGGGTGTATATTGGCTTTCTTCACTGAACAATTGGAACTGGTTTGAAGCATTTCATTGTTGAAGAGAGCCATGTCCATCAGAATTGATCATCATATAGTATTGTTGTTGCCGTGTATAATGATCTCCTGGTTCTGCTCATTTCACTCAGCATCAGTTCATGCAAGTCTCTCCAGGCCTCTCTGAAGTCATCCTGCTGGTCATTTCTTACAGAACAAAATATTCCATAACATTCATATACCATAATTTGTTCAGCCATTCTCCAATTGACAGGCATCCCTTCAGTTTCCAATTTCTAGCCACTACAAAAAGGGCTGCCACAAACATTCTTGCACATGTGGGGCCCTTTCCTTCCTTTAAGATTTCTTTGGGATATAAGCCCAATAGAAACACTGCTGGGTCAAAGGGTATGCACACTGATGAATTTTTGAGCATAGTTCCAAATTGCTCTCCACAATGGTTGGATCTGTTCACAGTTCCACCAACAATGTATCAGTGTCCCAGTTTTCCCACATCCCCGCCAACATTTGTCATTATCTTTTCCTGTCATTTTAGCCAATCTGACAGGTGTGTAGTGGTACCTCAGCGTTGTCTTAATTTGCATTTCTCTGATCAATAGTGATTTGGAGCAACTTTTCATATGACTAGAAATAGTTTTAATTCCATCATCTGAAAATTGTCTGTTCATATCCTTTGACCATTTATCGATCAGAGAATAGGTTGGAGGCAGCTAGGTGGTGCAGTGGTTAGAGCACCAGACCTGAAGTCAGGAGGACCTGAGTTCAAATCTGGTCTCAGACACTTCCTAGCTGTGTGACCCTGGGCAAGTCACTTAACCCTAACTGCCCCAGTAAAAAAGCAAAAAAAAAAAAAAAAGAAAAAGAGAATAGCTTGAATTCTTATAAATACGAGACAATTCTCTATATATTTTAGAAATGAAGCCTTGATCAGAACCCTTAAATGTAAAGATGATTTCCCAATTTATTGCTCCCTTCCTAATCTAGCTTTTTATTTTCAAAATAGATGTAAAGATAGTTTTCCACATTCACCCTTCCACAACCTTGTGTTCCAAATTTTTCTCCCTCCCTTTCCTTCACCCCTTCCCCTAGATGACAAGTAATCTAATATATGTTAAACATATATAATTATATATAATTATAAACTATATATAATTCCACAAATATCATGCTGCACAAGAAAAATCAGATCAAAAAGGAAAAAAAATGAAAGAAAACAAAAAGCAAGCAAACAACAAAAAAAAGATGAAAATACTATGTTGTGATCCACATTCAGTCCCCATAGTCTTCTTTCTGGATGTAGGTGGCTCTTTCCTTCACAAGTCTATTGGATATGGCCTGAATCACCTCATTGTTGAAAAGAGCCACATCCCAGCCCTTTTTGTAGTGGCTAGAAACTGGAAACTGAAGGGATGCCCATCAATTGGAGAGTGGCTGAATAAATTATGGTATATGAATGTTATGGAATATTATTGCTCTGTAAGAAACAACCAGCAGGATGATTTCAGAGAGGCCTGGAGGGACTTGCATGAACTGATGCTGAGTGAAACGAGCAGAACCAGGAGCTCATCATACACAGCAACAACAATATTACATGATGATCAATTCTGATGGACATAGCTCTCTGCAACGAAGAATTGTCTCAAACCAGTTCCAATTGTTCACTGAAGAAAACCACATACACCCAGAGAGAGGGAAATGAAATATGGATCACAATGTAACATTTTCATGATCTCTATTGAGGTTTGCTTGCATTGTGTTGCCTTTCTCTGATTCTTTTTTTTTTTTTCTTGTAGATAGGATTTGTCTTGCATAACTTCTCAAGCATTTCAACATTATTAACATGTAGTGGACTTCCTGCCATCTAGGGGAGGGGAGGGGACTGGGGGTAAAATTTGTAATGGAAAGCTTTGTAAGGATCAATGTTGGGGAACTACCCATATATATGTTATACAAATAAAAAGCTTTAATAAAAAAAAAGAGCCACATCCATCACAGTTGATCATTACATAATCTTTTTACTGTTTCAATGATCTCCTGGCTCTACTCACTTCACTTAGCATTAATTCATATAAGTCTCTCTAATCCTCTCTGAAATCATCCTGCTGATCGTTTCTTATAGAACAATAATATTCCATAATATTCATATGCCATAAATTATTCAGTCATTCCCCAACTGATGGGCATCCACTCAGTTTCCAGTAATTTTTTATGAAGATTTCTAATATAAATTTCTAGTGTAAACGATTGGAAATGGACTCATGTTGAACCAAAAGGGGAACTCATAGTCGAACAAAAGTGACTATGTTGTCCTTGAAAAAAATCCGAGAAGTTCCCAAATGAAGGAAATTTATTGAAATTACTTACATCCATTTTTTCCAAATGAAAACAAAAGATTCTAATCCTGATCAGACTTAAGCAACTTATCTTGAAGTTTGTGATATCCCAATTGAGGGGTAGAATGAATCATAGTATTTCAGAGCAGGTGAATGAATGAACAGATGAAGGAATGAATGAATAAAGCAAGCCTTTAATAAGGGCTTTTCATGTGTGAAGCAATGTGCTAAACCCTAGAATACAGATAGAAAAATCATATAGTCCCTGCTCTAGAGAAATTCACATGCTGATGAAAAGACAACACATATGGAAGATTTGAGTTGCAAGTCAGATGGTCCTGTGGTTCTCAGGGGTACAGCAACAAAGCAAGATGCTTCATCTTTAATGTCATTTCCACTAATTAAACCATGCCAGTTTCTGATGATGAACTATTTGAAAATACCAAAGACTTTGGCAAGAATAAAGGATCAATTTATTGACTGATCAGTTTCAAAAATCATCTCCCCCCAAAAAAAATCCCCATTAAATCATCTCACAAGTGGTTGGACATTGTTTGTGTGAAGACTTCCAATGAGGTTGAAGTTACAACATCCTGAGACAGCTTCTTCCATTTTTAAATTAATTGTTAGGAATTTCAGAATTTAGGATTTAGGATTGTTAAGAATTGTTACGATATTATCTAAATTTTTGCCCATTGCTCCTTGGTACTAGACAGAACAAGGCTAATCTCTCATGCATGGGACAGTCCTTCAAATAATTAAAGTCAGCTATCATGCTTCTCCTTAAGTCTCCTTTTCTCTGCACCACTGAACAACTCAGCAAAGTATATAAATTGCAAATTAAACATAGTCTTATTGCCACCATGGCTTTATCCATTCAATCAAATAGATATTGATGTTGCTTACCATGTGTCTGACACTGTATCAGGCACCATCGGTGTTATAAAAGAAATAGAAGTGGTCTTGGCCCTCTGGCAGGAAAGATTAGGCTTAAACACATGAAATAATTGAAGAAAAATGTGAAACGTGTAATAAATTGCTAAATTGGATATAATCCAGTGATGAAATATGTAGTACCAACAATCAGTATCAAAAGTGCTCCAGTTTGATGAGATGGGGGAGGAGAGGAGGGAGTTACTGAGGAAGCCTCTATTAAACAATGGTATTGTCTCAAATTAAAGAAGAAATTACAGCTAATACAAAAACTTTATCAATAATAAAAGGGTGCACAAACACCCTCTACTGGGATCTATGTTACACTGACATTAAGATCTTGTTGCCTTAGCAACTGATCATTGGACCAATGCAACCATCAGTTGTTATGGCAACAAGATTGCAACTGTACTCCCACTAGTCACCTGTTCAAAATCCTTGTATCCCTCAGATCATCCCATGGCCTCCAGTGCTCTTTCCTAAGACTTTCTGATCTCCTTCTATCCTTAGATACCCACTTCTAGGACTAAGTGAATGTAAGAGGGTTATAGTTCCTCAAAAAGGGGTGATAACGGGGCAGCTAGGTGGCACAGTGGATAGAGCACCAGCCCTGAAGTCAGGAGGGACCTGGGTTCAAATCTGGTCTCAGACACTTAATACTTTCTAGCTGTGTGACCCTGGGCAAGTCACTTAACCCCAATTGCCTCAGCAAAAAAAAAGGGGGGGGTGATAAGTAATGGATTGATGGTGATAATAATGATGATAGCTTATATTTATTTGTACAGCAGTTTACAAGTTTCAAAATGCTTTCACATGGATTGTTATCTCACATGATCTTCTAAGCAACCTTGTAAGGCAGGTAAGATAAGTATTATTAGACTGCCAAGTTATATTATTGAATCATAAACTTGCAGTCCATTAGCCTGCTTTTAGAGGAGGAGAGTCAGTTCCATGCAGACAACCAGGCCAAAGGTAATTGATTACTTCATGGGTGATTGATTACTTACCCCCTTGGACCTTACCTAGCACTTTGTACTTCTCTGCTGCCTTTATCTGGAAACATTGTGGATTAAAGCTATCTGTGTTTGTGTCATCCTATGACTGCCATAAGGGCAGGGACAATATCTTATCTAAATTTTTAATTCCCCCAGTGCTCTGGGTGTACCAGGTATTTAATAAATGTTTGTTGAATGGGTGAATGAGGGAATAAATGTAGAAATGAAACTCCCAAGTCCTTCCCTTATGAAATACTATTTAAGCAAACAAGTTCAAGAAGTTCACAGTGTAATTTGGAAATAACACACATACACAAACTGTACAAATGAGATATACACATGATAAATATATATATATGTACATATATATATATATATATATATATATATATATAAAACCATATCTTCTCCAGCCTGTACTTTGGCAGTTAATTTTCATGTCTGACTGAGATCCATGAAGATTAAGCTACTTGCTCGTGGTCAAAGACAGTAAGCGTCAGAGTAAGAATTTGAACCCAGATCTTCTTAACCCAAGTCAATATTTTTTTTCTGCTGCATCAACACAATTAAACTTAATTTTATTAGACTAAACCCATTGTCTTAGCCTGTGTTATCCCTAAAATTTGATGAACATCCATTAACATCATCCATTAAGTTATTGATAAAGATGTTGATCAGAGTAGAACCAAGGACAGATCATCGCCATTCCTCTTCAGACTTCCCTCTAATCAATATGATTTACAACATTCTTTTGATTTAGTCAGTTATCCATTTCTGAATCCATCTATGGATGAAAGTCAACATCTCTGCATTTTGTCCATATTTTAATATCATCATCATCACCACCACCACCACAGTCATCATCATCACCAGCAATATTAACTGAAATCTATAAAATGCAATATCTATTAGACGTTATTAAATCAGAAAGTAACAAAAGTCAGTGTCTTCTAAAGGTTCATTTAATTTCAAGATTTTTTTTTAAAAGACAGTGAGTCATATTTGTAAGACAAAGACAATCTAATTGCCAACTAATGGCAATGTTATCTATCAACTTCTTTGGAATAAGGAAATGCTTATGCTTGGAATTTACTGCTATTGATTTTACTAGGTAAGGTGTGCCTCACCTTAACTAATACTTTATTCTGAGAACTTATTTAAATGGGTACAGCAGTTATGAAAAAGTAGCTTTACGTTAACAAATCAATTGGAAATCTAATTTATTTTTTCAATAATTATTTTATTTTTCCAAATACATGTAAAGATAGTTTCGCTTTTGCAAAATTTTGTGTTCCAAATTTTTCTCTCTCCCTCCTCTACTCCTTTCTCCTCAAGACAAAAAGCAATCAGACATAGGTTAAACATGTACAATTCTTCTAAATATATTTCCATATTCATCATACTGCACAAGAAAAATCAGATCAAAAAGGGGGGAAAAAAGAAAACAGAAAGTAAGCAAACAGCAAAAAAAGATGAAAATACTATGTTACGATCCACATTCAGACCCCACAGTTCTCTCTCTGGGTGCACATGGCTCTCTCCATCCCAACTCTATTGTTTCTTACAGAACAATGATTGTTCTTATAGAACAATAATATTCCATTTACCTTCATTTACCAAAACTTATTCAGTCATTCCCCACTGATGGGCATCCACTCAATTTCCAGTTCCTTTTCACTACAAAAGGCCTACAAATATTTTTGCGGGTGTGATTCCTTTTCCCTTTTTTGTTATCTCTTTGGAATACAGCCCCAGTAGTGACACTGCTGGATCAAAGGGCAAGCTTTATAGCCCTTTGGGCATAGTTCCAAATTGCTCTTCAGGATGGTTGGGTCATGAAAATCTAACTTATTTGTAAATATATTCCAAACATAATCATGTTAAATATGATATCAAATTTATCTTTTTTCATAGCAATGGGGAAAATTATCAAGGAACTGAATTTAGAATTAATATAAAGAAAAGAATCCTAACAATTAGAACTATTAAAAATGGAGGGTCAACAACATAACATTTTCATGATCTCTATCGATGTTTGCTTGCATTGTGTTTCCTTTCTCTGATTTTTTCTTTCTTGTAGATACGATTTTTCTTGCACAAAAATGATGTGTGGAAATATATATACATATATTCTATTTGTCAAGTATTTTAACATAATTAACATGTAGTGGATATCCTGCCATCTAGGGGAGGGGTGAGGAGTAGGGGGGAAACATTTGTAACAAAGTTTTGTAAAGGTTAATGCTGAAGAATTACCCATACATATGTTTTGCAAATAAAAAGTTTTAATTAAAAAAAAAAAACGGAGGATCAGCTAGTTGGTGCAGTGGATAGAGCACCAGCCCTGAAGTCAGGAGGACCAGAGTTCAAATTTGGCCTCAGACACTTAACGCTTAGTAGCTGTGTGACCCTGAGCAAGTTACTTAACCCCAATTGCCTCAGCAAAAAAAAAAAAAAAGGAATAAGTTGCCTTGGGAGGTAATAGTTTCCTCCTCACTGTTTGGTTATAAGCAAAAATTAGGTGACTACTTGCTAGGATGTTACTTCTTAAACTTTTTCCCACTCAAGATCCCTTTTCACCTGAGAAATTTTTACATGACCCTGAGTATGTAAGTATAAAAATAGGTATGCAAATCAAACATATAATAAATCATAATTTTATGATCCCTCATTCACTTATGAGATCCCATATAATAAGATCATGAGCCACAATTTAAGAAGCTAGGTTTTAGAGTGAAGTTTGTTAAAATATGAATAATATTTAGTGATCTCTGATCTCTTCCAGTTCTAAGATTCTATGTTGTTTTATCTTTACTCTTTATGTTAACTAGCCAGACATTTCAGTTAGCTATAGGATTTGATTTTGCTTTAAATCCACATATTGGATTGAGCTAGAAATTTGCTCCTCTGTCTTCCTTCCTGCCAAATCTTCTATACCCTCACCCCATAGGCAGTCTACATTTCTACTTTAGGGTACATTCCTTCTGTGCTGTCCTAATGTTCCTTTTCTTTACAGCTTGAACATGTTTCACATAACTTGGAATTTCTAGGCTCATAGATTTAAAGTTGAAATGGATTTTAAAGACCATATAATCTAATGTCATCATATCATTGCTGAGGAAATAGTAGACCTAAGAGATTGAGACTTATCTGAGGTCAAACAAGTAGTAAGTAGCAGAACTAATATTTGAATTGAGATCTTGGTTCCATATACAATGCTCTTTCCTTTTTGCCAAGAGCCTCTGATTCCAAATTCAATATTCTTTCCACTGTACCATGAAATAAGAAAAAACAATCTGGTATATTTCTTGATGATAAAGATAATACTCCTGGCACCTCAATTATATGTCTATGTTTTCCTGGGAACACTGTGTGGTCCATGTTTGGAAACCAAATGCACTCAAGAAAGAATCTAAACAATAATATCAGTACTTTAATCATCCCTTCTCTCCAGTTAATTTTCAGTTTCTTCTTACCTTTCAGTTCCTTCTCTACTGAAGACAATTTTACTAGACCTTAACAATTTCTCAAGCTATTGTCTTCTCTTTCTGACCCAAACTCCTATAAAAAGCTTTCATTTCACTTCTTTTCTTATTCAACTCCCAAACTTTCACACTCTGGTTTCTGATCTTCACTCAAACTGAAGTTTGAGTTTTTTCTCCATTTAAAGTTATCAATGATGTTTTCATGGATAAACCTGATAATCTTCTTAGACCTCATCCATCCCAACCTCTCTGACTCATTGGACACTGCTGAATATTTTATCCTCCTAGATAGAGATATTTTCTCTCTGGACTTTCATGACATTATTGTTGGCTGTTTCTCCTCTTATTTAACTGCTCTTTCATAGTCTGCTTTTCTGGCTCATCATCTATATCGTGTTTTCACACCTGACCTATTGTAATAATTTGCTGATTGGTCTCCCTGCCACAAATATCTCCCAATTCTAATCCATCCTCTACTCAGCTCAAAATGATTTTACTGCAGTACATATCTGACCATATCACTCCAAATACCTTGCTATTTCTTGCAAAAGACACTACAAGTATTTTCACTTGTGGTCCCCCCATGATTAGAATGCTCTTTTTCCTTATGTCCACCTCCTGAAGTCCCAAGATTACTTCAAGCCCTAGCCAAAGTATCATCATCATCTTCTTTTTTTAAATAGTATTTTCCAATCACATTTAAAGATAGTTTTCAATATTCATTATATTTTCCCCTGCAGAATGTAGTCTTGTTCTGTTAATTTTTTTTGTTTTTAATGGAGATTTCATATTGCACTAAAATAGTTCGGAAAGTATCATTAACAAGTACACATCAGAATTTTTGTTTTCTAATCAAATTATATTGTTCTGTAGATCTCAATTACCCTATTGTTTTAGCCAACAGTGGAGAATTCTTTAATGAAATCATGGAGGGAAAGTGATTTGTGTGTGCATGTTTGTGCCCACTCATGCTTCTAGCTCTGATAACTCACTACTGAGCAGCCTGGTTCACATTCTGCTGTCTTTTACCTCAATGGCAATTTGTGCTTTAAGTTGAGCAATAACCCTTTTCTTTTCCTGGGTAGTCTTGAAGAAAGAAAAAAAACACAGATTACTGAATTTTAAAAATCTGCTAGAACTTAAGAATCTGGCTGGCACATCAAGATTCATTCCGGTAAAGTTCTGAGTTCCAATTTTTTTTCACTTTCACTTCCACCCCTTTCCAAGGGAGCAAGCAATTCAATATAGATTATAGATGTACAATCAATTAAAATATGTTTCCATACTAGTCATATTTTCAAAGAAAGATCAGAAAAAGAGTGAAAAAATACAAGGAAGAAAAAGCAAGCAAACAAACAAACAAAAGGTATGCCTCAATGTGCATTCAATCTCCATAGTTCTCCCTCTGGATGCAGATGGCCTCCCAAGTCTATTGGAATCGTCTTGGATCACCACATTGATGAAAAGAGCTAAGTCTATTATAGTTGATCATCACATAATCTTTCTATTACTATGTTTAATATTCTTATGGTTCTGCTCACTTCACTCTTTCCAGGCTTTTCTGAAAGCAGTCTGCTCATCATTTCTCGTAGAACAATAACACTACATTACATTCATTTACCATAACTTATTCAGCCATTCCCTAGTTGACAGGCCATCCACTTAACAAAATGTTATCTTTTTAAGAAGTCTTTCCTGATTCTCCTTAATGCCAATGACTTCTCTCTATTCATTATCTACAATTTATCTCGTACATCATCTTGTTTGCAAACAGCTATTTTCATGTTGGCTCCCCTTTTAGAATGTGAGGTTCTTTGTAGAAACAAAGCTAAAAAAACATCCACAGTGTTTATAATAATGTCTGGCATATAGTAGGTGCTTAATAAATGTTTGTTGACTTGTCTTCAAGAGAAGAAGACAGAAGAAATAAAGAATATGAAAACACATAAAACTTAAGAAAAGATTTTCCCATTATGGTGCCAGATTGGTATCTTGCTATTCTATGTATATTCTACTATAGTATTCTTACTATTAACAAAAGACAGGACCATGTCAGAGTAAAATGAATGGTTCTAGAGCTTTGGAAGTTGTCACAAAAATGAAGATTACTACCAGCAGATAAAACTGCATGATATCAGAAAAAAAAAAAAAAAAAGGAGATAAGTTGCTAACAAAGAACTGGCCCTTGAGGTCCCCAATAGTAGCATATATACCACTGTCTTTCTCAGTTGAAATTATGAAAAAATGTTTCAGGGAATATAGTGATTCTAAGGAAGGGAAGAAGGGAATGGAACACACCAGGACTGAGTGATATGGGTGATAACCACTACCTATTGCATTTTCCAAGGAATATAGAATATTAGTCTCTTTTCTGTGTTATATATATTTTTGCAGCAAATAAACTTTATATCCACATGTCAGTTTGTTTGCAGATATAAAAATGAGAGAGATCTAGAAATAAGTCATATTCTTTTCCCAGATAAAGTTTGGATGGGGGGGGTGTAAAAGAAGCCTTCAAAATCTAAATCCGATTTGTAGATATCCAGAGTCTCTGTTCTGAGTGGTAGATTATATTTGTTTTCTTTATCAAGCTGATTAAAATGAACAATGATTTTGCTTTGTTTTGAATTTTTTATAATTAAGGGAATGAATTTAACTTTCTATGTAATCTTTATCATAAGATCATAGGATTTGAAGATGGAAACAAAGTGTTCCAAGTGATACTTTTGCTCAGATAATCTTATTCTGAGACTTCAAGTCTGATCCATAATTAGCAATTATAGCACTTTGGGCAAATATTACAAATATGAGAGAGGGAAGGGAATAAACAATTTATTTAGTGACTAGCATATATCAGGCTCTATGCTCAGAATTTCACTTTATCTTCACAAGAAACTTGGGAGGCAAGTGTATCATTATCCCTATTTTACAGTTAAAGAAACTGAGGCAGACAGAGGTTAAATGACTTGCCCAGGGTCATACATCTTATAAGTATCTGAAGAGAGATTTAAACTCTGTTCTTCCTAAATCCAGACTTATGGCTGTGTCACTATATCACTAGTTATACTGGGATGTGGGGACAAAATGGAGCCAAGAGAATGCAGAAAAGGTAAAAACTCATTTAAGTTCTCCCCCAAACCCTTCTCAACACCTTGAAATAATTCCCTAAAACAAATTCTGGAATGGCAGAACCCACAAAAGGACAGCGTGAAACAATTTTTTAGCCCAAGGCAACTTACAAAATAGAAAAGATCTGTCATACTGAGGTGAGTAGACTGCATTCCAGTGCAGCTCAAGTCAGCCCAGACTACGCCCCAGAAAAACAGGAATAGTCCTTGGGAGCCACTGAATCAGTAGCAACAGTGATGGTTTCCGGAGCTCTCAGCCCACAGGTGGTAATGGGGTCAAACAACTGGTCAGAAGGAGATTACAGGAGTCTCTTTGTTAGCACTGAGGCAGGATTCTGTGTCTTTACAAACATTTGTATCATATTTGCAATCCTGAGGGGGCAGTCCCAGAGCAAGGAGGAACATTAGAACATCAGAGCTTGCAGCCACAATGTAACAAGTCTCTCATTATATTGCTAGGGCAGAAAGAGTGTTTGTGGTCCCTCACACCCCGGGGCTTGGGCCAGGAGAGCAGTAAGCACGCTTCTGCTTAGATCATAACACCTTGAAAGAACTAAAAATTTATGGTTCCTTAGAAGCATTTTAGAAAACAGTTGTACAAACCCCTGGATGCCTGAGACAATATACCCTCTAAACTGGAAGCAGAGCCCTACAGAGAGTTAAAATTCAGTAATAGGATGAGAAAATGAACAAACAACAGAAAAAGATTCTTATCACACCCAGAAGATAACAAAGTCAAAGCTCCCACATTCAAA
The DNA here is from genome assembly GCA_023553655.1 of Myrmecobius fasciatus. Classification (NCBI taxonomy): domain Eukaryota; kingdom Metazoa; phylum Chordata; class Mammalia; order Dasyuromorphia; family Myrmecobiidae; genus Myrmecobius; species Myrmecobius fasciatus. The sequence goes on along the minus strand of JAJPUD010002104.1, from coordinate 239,040 downwards.
GCCTCCAAGAAATATAAGAATTCGCCTCAGGCCATGAAAGAGCTCAAAAAAGATTTTAAAAATCAACTAAGATAGGTAAAGAGAAAATTGGGAAGAGAAATGAGAGTGATGCAAAAGAAAGTACAAAAAGCCAATAAGGTGAAGAATGCCTTAAAAAAACATTATTGTGTCAAGGTTCTCTTTTTGGTCAGAATTTCCAGGCAGGAAATAACAAGAAAAAAAAAAAAAGAAAAGAAACAAACAAACAACAACAACAACAAAAAGCCTTGGTCAAATGGAAAAGGAGGTACAAAAGCTCACTGAAGAAAATAATTCCTTAAAAATTAGAGTTTAGCAAATGAAAGCTAATGACTTTATTTATTTATTTATTTATTTATTTATTTATTTAATTTTGCTGAGGCAATTGGGGTTAAGTGACTTGCCCAGGATCACACAGCCAGGAAGTGTTAAGTGTCTGAGGTCAAATTTGAACTCAGGTCTTCCTGACTTCAGGGCTGGTGCTCTACCCACTGCACCACCTCGATGCTCCCTTTGATGACTTTGTGAATACTCAAGAACCAATAAAACAAAACCAAAAGATGAAAAAATAGAAGATGTTGTGAAATATCTCTTTGGGAAAACAATTAACCTGAAAAGCAGATCCAGGAGAGAGAATTTAAAAATTATTGGATTTCCTAAAATCCATGATCAAAAAAGAGTGTAGATATCATCTTTCACAAAATTGTCAAGGAAAACTATTCTGATATTCTAAAGTCAAAGAGTAAACTAGAAATTGAAAGCATCCACTGATCACCTCCTGAAAGGGATCTCCAAATGAAAACTCACAGGAATATTATAGCCAAATTCCAGAACTCTCAGATCAAGGAGAAAATATTGCAAGCAGACAGAGAGAAATAATTCAAGTATCATGGACCTATAGTCACGATAACACAAGGCTTAGTAGGCTTCTACATTAAAGAATCACAGGGTTTAGAATATGATATTCTGGAGAGCAAAACTCACTTAGCTAGCAAAACTGAGTATAATCCTTCAAGAGAAAATAGGCATTCCATGAAATAGGGGACTTTTAAGTATTTCTGATGACAAGAACAGATCTGAATAGAAAATTTGACTTTTCAAATATAAGACTCAAGAGAAGCATAAAAAAGGAAACAGAAAAAGGAAATCATAAGGAACTTAATAAGGCTAATCCATTTACATTCCTACATGGGAAGATGATACTTGTGACTCATAAAAAAATCTTCATTATTAGGGCAGTTGGAAAGAATATTTATAGACAGAGGGCACAGGTGTGAGTTGAATATGATGGGATAGTAGCTAAAAAAAAATAAGGTGTCAGAGAGGAATGTACTGGGAGAAATGGAAAGGAAGAGGTAGAATGGTATAAATTATCTGCCATAAAAGAGATAAAAAGCTTTTATCAAAGAGGGGAAGAGAAAGGGAAGGAATGAGAGAACCTTACTCTCGGGGCAGCTAGGTGGCGCAGTGGATAGAGCACCAGCCCTGAAGTCAGAAGGACCTGAGTTCAAATCTGGTCTCAGCCACTTAACATTCCCTAGCTGTGTGACCCTGGGCAAGTCACTTAACCCCAATTGCCTTAGCAAAAAACAAAACAAAACAAAAAAAAAAAGAACCTTACTCTCATCAGAAAAAACTCAAAGAGGAATAACATACATTCAATTGAGTATAGAAATGCATCTTACACTATAGGAAAGGAGGAGGGGAAAAGGTTAAGAGAAAAGGTATAAGAGAGGGCAGATTTGAGAAGAGAATAGTCAGAAGCAAAACAGTCTTGAGGAGGGACAGGGTGACAGAAAAAAAGAGAATAGAGTAAATGGGGGAGAATATTTATGAAATTGTGAAAAGAGTTTGAAGCAGCTTTCTCTACTATATGCCTCATTCCTCAAACATAGGGAAATGGGTCAAATTTATAAAAACAAGTGCAATTCCCCAGTTAATAAAAGATCAGAGGGTATGAACAGTTTTCAGATGAAATAACAAAAGATATTTATAGCCATATGCAAAAAAGGCTCTAACTCATTGTTACTAAAGAAATGGCATTTAAAACAATTCTGACAGTTAATTGGCTAGAAAAGAAAAATGACAAATGTTGAGGGGTATGTAGGAGAAATGAGACATTAATGCTCTGTTGGTGGATTTAACTATTCTGTAATTTAGAACTATATCCAAAAGGCTTTAAAATCATACATATCCTTTGACTTAGCAGAATCACTATTAGACATGTATCCCAAAAGAGATTAAAAAAAAAAACAAAAAGGAAGAATTCATATGTACAGCAATATTAATAGCAGCTCTTTTCTGAGGGCAAAAAATGGGAAACTGAGAGGATGCCCATCAATTAAAGAATGGCTGACAAATTGTGGTATGTGATTATGATGAAATACTATTGTGCTTTAAGATATGAGCAGGGAGGATTCTGGGAAGATGGTGGAGTAGCTTGGAAAATTTCAAGTACTCCAGATTCCCCCACACAAATAGAACAGGTTTGCACCTCAGGGCGAACATAGACTGGTAAAAAAAAAAAAATCAGGAAATTTGAAATAGATACAACCCAACAAGATCTGAAGAAAGATCCCAAGCTGGAATTAATCCATGTGAAGTGCAAACACCTCTCAGCTAGCTCCTCATAAACATCAAGTGGGGATCTCTTGGGCTAGCTGGGTGTAGCTGGAGCCTCAGCAGGAACCACAGAGACTTTTACCTTCCAGACTGTTTGTGGAATTTGGGTCTGAGTCTGGGAAGACTTAGGGAACCTTGCCTGATTAGGAATGCCACGCCAAGTTGTGCTGCTGAGCTGTGCTTGCCCTGGGCAAGAAGGAACCAGAACTTGGTGAGTGCAGAGGCAATGGGGCAGGAACACTGCTGACTGTGGGTATTTGCAGGAGGGTGGAGCTCTTGGTTTGGGATTCCTGGTCAAAAAGGAGAGCTGAAGGAAAGTTTGAAGCACCATCCCCTACCTCAAGATTAAAAGTATTTATACTAAAACCTCTTGTTAAAAAAAAGAAAAGAACCCCCCCCCCAGAAACTTACTATGGAAATAGGGAAGACCAGGCTTGATCTTCAGAGGAGGACACTGAAGTAAAAAAAAAAAAAAAAAAAAAAAAAAAAAAAAACTACCCCAAAGAGTAACATGAAATGGCTCCCTGCTCAGAGAGAATTTATAGAACTCAAAAAAGAATTTAAAAATCTAATGAGAGGGGCAGCTAGGTGGCGCAGTGATTAGAGCACCAGCCCTGAAGTCAGGAGGAAAGATATCGAGGAAAAACTAACTTGGGGCAAGTAGGTGGCCCCTAGTGGATAGAGCACCAGCCCTGAAGTCAGGAGGACCTGAGTTCAAATCTGATCTCAGACACTTAACATTCCCTAGCTGTGTGACCCTGGGCAAGTCACTTAACTTCAATTGCCTCAGCAAAAAAGCAAAAAAGCAAAAAAAAAAAAAAAAAAAACCTAAATAAATAAAAACCATCCAAGAAGAAAAAGATTATGAAAACAAGTTAACCAACTAGAAAAGAAGATACAGAATCTCAAAGATGAAAATAATTTTTTGAAAATTACAATCTGGCAAGGGGAAGCCAGTAAAGCTATGAGAGACCATGAAATAACAAAACAGATTATAAAGAAGGAGAAAATAGAACCGAATGTGAATTATTTTATAAGAAAAACAACAGATCTAGAGAACAGATTAAGAAGAAAAAATGTAAGAATAATTAGGCTGCCTGGAAGTTGTGACCAAAAAGAGAATCTTGACACAATAATGCAGGAAATAATCCAAGAAAATTTCCCTGGAGTGATAGAACATGAGGGGAAAGTAGAAATAGAAAAAATACACCCATCAAAGAGATTCTTTGTGGAAAACATACAAGAATATTATTGCCAAATTTCAAAATCCCCAGATCAAAGAGAAAATTTTGCAAGAAACAAGGAAAAAAAAACAATTCAAATATGTTGGAGCTACAATTAAAACTATACAGGACTTATCAGCAGCTACAATAAAAACCCACAGGTCTTAGAATCATATCTACTGATAATTAAAAGAACTAGGCCTATGGCCAAAAATATCACATCCAGCAAAATTATCTATAATATAGAATAAGAAAAAATGGACCTTCAACAAACTTGTAGATTTTCAGGACTTTCTATAAACCAAACCTGAACTTAATAGAAAATTTAACATGTAAGACCCAATATCAAAGATCAATTTCAAGGAACTCAACATGGACAAATTTTTATGTTTTTTTTTTACATGGGGAATATATACTATATGTTTAAGACTCACATCAAGAATAGGAAAGCTCAAAAGAAAGAGTGGCAAAGTTAAGGTAAAAATAGTTATTGTGTTATGCAAATGAAGTACAGGGGAAGAAAGGCATTAGAAGGAGTAGGAGGTCTAGTAGTTTTGAAAACCTACTCACATAGAGAATTGGTTTAGTAGGTAACATGACATATATACCATGAAGGGCATAGCAACCTCCAAAACATATAAAGAAATAAGGGAGGAGGGATGAGTGCATGGGGAAGTGAAGGGTGAGGGAAGAAGACAAGGAAGGGATCTTTAGGTGGGGGAAGGTTAAGTAATAGCAAGGCAATTTAGAAGCAGAATTAAAGGAAAAGGTCAGCAGGGATGGGAAAGTTATGTTTGTGGATGAATAAGCATGTGTGTGTGTATGTGTATATATATATCTACATATGTATACATAAATATATCCTTTTTTAACTGTAGCTTGCTTGGGAGTGGGAGGGACAAAAGGGGGACAAAAGAGTAAAGTAAATAAGGTACAAAGCAGAGAACAAAAGAACAACTTACAAGAAAGTAAACAAAAAAAAGGACATTAATGAATATAATAATTTCTATTAATATATATGCTTTCTTGATCTGGTAATTTATTGTTAAATATTTTGAATCTTCCTTGATGCTCTGCTGGCCACATGACAATGTTCTCATTTGCTTTGCTTTATTTATTTATTTATTTATTTTTCTGAGGCAATTGGGGTTAAGTGACTTGCCCCAGGGTCACACAGTTAGAAAGTGTTAAGTGTCTGAGATCATATTTGAACTCAGGTCCTCCTGACTTCAGGGGTAGTGCTCTATCTACTTCACCACCTAGCTGCCCCTCTTTATTTTGTTTTGTATTCCTTTTGTTTTTGTTTTTGTTTTTTTTCTTTTTCTTATTCTGTTTCTTCAAATAAAATAAAAAAAATAAAAGATATAATGAGCAGGATGCTCTCAGAAAAACCTGGAAAGAATTTTTATTAATTAATGTGAAGTGAAATATATTAAGTACACAGCAACAAGACTATACGATGATCAATTCTGATGAACGTGGCTCTCTTCAACAATGAGATGATTCAAAACAATTTCAATTATTCAATGATGAAAAGAGAGCCATCTACACCCAGAGAGGATAGTGGACCACAACATAGCATTTTCACTCTTTCTGTTGTTGTTTGCTTGCATTTTGTTTTCTTTCTCAGTTTTTTTTCCCTTCTTGATCTGATTTTTCTTGTGCAGCAAGATAATTGTATAATTATGTATATATTTATTGAATTTAATATATATTGTAATATATTTCACATGTAGTGGACAATCTGCCATCTAGGGGAGAAGGTGGGGGGAAGGAGGAGTAAATTTGGAACAGAAGGTTTTGCAAGGGTCAATGTTGAAAAATTATCCATGCATATATTTTGTAAATAAAAAGTTTTAATAAAAAAGATTTGGAAAAAGCATAAAAATACAAGCAGGAAAGAAAAATCATAAGGTTCTTAATAAGATTAAATTGTTTACATTCCTACATGGAAAGATAATACTTATAACTCATAAGAACTTTCTCATTATCAGGGCAATTAGGAAGAGTATATATGGCAGAAGGCACAGGTGTGAGTTATATATGATAAAATGATTATTTTTAAAAAATAAAATTAATGGATGAGAAAGAAGAATACACTGGGAGAAGGAAAAAAGGAAATACAAAATGGAGACAATTTAAGGATTATGAGACTATTAGTATGTCACAAGTCAAAAACCTGACCACCTTAATGCAAGAAGTCTGCTCAGAACTTCTGAACAGAGATAACAAAATGCATATCAAAAGAATACATAGATTTTTTTTTTCCAGAAAGAAACTTTATGCTGGAAACACCAAGACTTTTAATGGTTAAATTCCACAATGCCACAGCCAAATGAAAAATTATTCAAGCAAAAATTCTCAACTATAAAGGGAAAGAAAGGGAATTCAAATAACACAAGCTTCCATTCTGCATCAGACAGAAATTGTGGGGGTTGAAGGTGTGGTTGGAAAATACAATAATGTGTTCTGAAGAGAAAAAAAGATCAATATGAACCCCAAGGTGACCTACCTTGTAAATCTGAACCTAGTCATAACTGAAAATAATAGTGGAAATTCAGCAAATAGAAATATCTGAAACACTCCTAGAAAGAAAAACAGACCTGAAGAAATTATTCACTTCTCAAATGCTTCAAACAGTAGAAGTACAAGAAGGGTAAAGAAAACAGCAACCAAGGACAATATCAACAAAGAGATCTTTAAGAGATTTCATTCTAAATATGCATGAGGACATAGGGCAAAAGAAGAAGTCATACAAAAGAGATGGTGAAGAAACAGACTTGATGAAGTCAGGAAAACCTGAGTTCAAATCTGGCCTCAGACACTTAACACTTCCTAGCTGTGTGACCCTGGGCAAGTCATTTAACCCCAATTGCCTCAGGAGAAAAAAAAAATAAAAGAAAGAAAGAAAGAAACAGACTTGAAATATGGCCTAAGCCTCACTTTACTCCATTTTTATTTTTATTTTTTAATTAAAGCTTTTTATTTTCAAAATATAGGCATGGATAATTTCCACCATTCACCCTTATAAAACATTGTATTCCATTTTTTTTTCTCTTCCTTTCTCCCCACTCTGTCCCCTCCAAGTGATCCAATATATGTTAAATGTGCAATTCTTCTATGCATATTGCCATAATTATCATACTGCACGAAAAAAATCAGATCAAAAAGGGAAAAAATGATAAAGAAAATAAAATGCAAGCAAACCACAAGAAAAAGAGTGAAAATGCTATGTTGTGATCCACATTCAGTTCCCACTGTCCTCTCTCTGGGTGCACATGGCTTTCTTCATCACAAGGCCATTGGAACTGGCCTAAATCATCTTACTGTTGACAAAAGTCGTCAATCAGAATTGATCATTGTAAAATCTTGCTTAAACTGAATATTTAAGGGACTAAAATACAGACTGGGAAGGTACATAAAAGGGGGGAGAGAAGGAAAATAAAGAGGAAAATGTGATGAGTCCTAATCAAGTCAAAGCTGATTAGCATGCATCACATTTTCCTCTCTAATTTTTTTTTTTGTAAAATCTCAGGAAGAAGAGAACCATAAGAGAATGGAAAAGGAAGCAAGTAGAAGGGTTAAAAAGTGGGGAAACAAATAAGGAAACCTTGGTGGTGGATAGGGCTACCTCTGGTAAATATTACTTAAGGGAAGTGAAGACCTATATATTAAGTGTGATCCAAAGGAATTCATTACTTAAGGATACCATTCATCTTGCCTCAGGAGAAAGGGAATCAGATCTCCTGGAGGCAACTGACACCCAAAAGAGTGAGAGATTATGGACCCACAGAGAAAATTTCAAAGTGGGAAAAAATAACCAAGGAGAGAGCAAAGGTAAAGAATGAATTGCACAGAGACATAGAAATCTTGCCGTGGGATAGGATTTCCTCTATCACCTGTAGTAATTAGCATTTCTAAGGCTGAGATACAACAGAAAAAGAAAATAGAGCTAGATCTACAAGGCAATAATATAGAAATTGTTTATAAGAAGGAACCCAAAGTAGTTACCTTAGAAGCTTTAATTCCATAAAGAATACAGAATCTAAAAAAAAAAAAAAACTAAGTAGATATAAAGATTATGAGTCAAAGAAAACAATGGTTAACGCTGTGAGAAAAAGAATCAGTGGCACAAATTCAGTTGCAAAGTTGTAGTGGGGGTAAGAAGAACTTTTGAATCTTAGCATACAAGGTCTAGTGGAGGAAGAAACCTCTGTATACATTCCAGCATAATTTATTGAAGGACATGAATTATTACAGAGATTACAGTTGATTGGATCTTGGATAGATAGCACATGCTTGGTGTTCTTGGATTCTTCCACATGAAGAGCAGATTCCTCTAGATCTATAAAATTTCTTCTGGTTTGGCACCATCTTCTCCATGCAATTAGAATTACTCACATTTATATGAGAGTCACAGGATAAGTTCTTGACAGCATATGAACTGAAGCCAGACTGTTCCTGTTGTAAAATTTTAAAAGCACTAATTCTGATTTCAGTCTTAATCAATGAAGTTCCTTCCTCTTCATATGCTTTTGAATATTTATGAGTGCTAATTGGCCAGCTAGTATATGCCTGAGCTTAAGGATAGTCCCATCCATACTCATATTTGTTCTTTGACCATTATTTGCCTCAGGTATGGGTAAAGTTTGTTCCATATGGAAGCCTAAAATGAACTTTTTCCCATAATTAATCTAAGGATGACAGTGACATTATAGACTGACTATAATCTCAGGATGGACAATCTGCTCAGCTTGAATACTAATAAGTATTCTGAGAATGAACTTGACAGTTTTATATAGGAAAAGAGTCTCTCAAAATTGATGTGGTATTTGCAGTTATAATAGATTGTAATAACAATTATATCAACAATAAGGCTTGATCATTCATTTAACTTTACTTTAACAGGTTGAAATTACCATATCTATAGCACCTCAAATTGTAAGGTGGGACACAGATGTCATAATAATAAAGTAGCTGATGAAATGAAAAATCAAGGACAAATGACTTCCATGCATGTAAATCTCATAAAAACATGAAGCCACTGCTACATCAGAAAAGGCAATAGAAAAGCTTCAGGAGATTGGATATCACATTTGGTAGCTTCCTATATTGGAGCAGCTAGGTGGTGCAGTAGACAGAGCACTGGATTTGGGATTAAGAAGACTCATTTATGTGATACTTGGCAAGTCACTTAATCTGTATGTCTCAGTTTCCTTGCCAAGGAAATGGCAAACCACTCCAGTATCTGAAAACCCCAAAAGGGGTCACAAAAACATGACTCAGCAATGAAGCGTCCTATCTTCACTAACTGTTCTTTCTAAGTAGATACTAAAACCAGTTTTTATGCCCACCAAAGGAATAATAGGAGCTGCCAGTGACCACTAAATTTCAGTGCTCTCATTCAGGGAGAGGGAGAAAACCCCAGTAACCTGATCTTAAGTAGAGTTCTGCTTCAAAATATCAGATAACTAAGTTAAATGTGTTACTAAATTTTGTTAGTTTGAAATATCACATATTGAGTTACACAGTCCTGAGCTCTTAATAATATGACCCTTCCTACCTTTCCAGTCTTCTTACGTTATTCCCCTACATGCAATCTATAATCTAGCTATACTGTCCTATATACTATACCCTAGCTCTCACTCCATACTTTTTCACTAGCAATGTCCCATGCCTGAGATTTTTCCTCCTCACCTCTATCTCCTATCTTTTTAGGTAATTTTTCTGCCATATTTAACACTCATCAATTTTCTTCAAGACTCAACTTCAATCCTATCTTCTTCAGGATACCTTTCTCAGTCCATTCAACACCTCCATCCCTCCTCCCATTGTCAATGCATTTCTCAGAGATTACCTCCCATTCTTACTATGTATCTTGTCTGTATAATTTTTTTTGCATATTGTCTCCCGAATTAGAATGTGAGCTTCTTAAGTCTATGTTTTACCTTTCTTTGTATCCTCAAACCAAAACCAGCACAATTTCTGGCACATAGTAAGTGGTTAACAAATACATAACAATAACTCATTAATAATTATTCTTTAATAAGGGTATATCAAATGTTTTATATAGCTTTATGAATCTTGTCATACTCCTAAGACTATTTCTCCACATTAAATCAATATTTGATTTGGGGATATACCTATTAATCCCCCGTATTTAGTTATACAGGATTTTACTTTAAAAAAAGGAAAAAAATCCTTCTTCAAATTTGAACATACATCTTTTGTTATCATGTGCAGGAGTTGTTTTTTTTTTAATTGGAAGATGATGTGGTATAGTAAAAAGGACTGTGGTTAGCAAGGCAGGCAATCTTGCTTCATGTCTTACTTTGATTCCTAAATGTGTTATTTGGGTAAGTCCCTTCTCTCAGATCATCAGTTTCCTCCTGTATGAAAGGAGATGGTTGTATTAGACAACTTCTAAGTTCCCTTTAACTTTTGATATTCAATGATATTATCACATTAATTTTTAAAATAAGTAAATTACTAAGTCATTTTGTTTGTGATTCATTAAGACCGCTCATTTTTTCTGCCATATTTAACACTAATCATATTCTGCTACTTTTCAAAATATTCTTCATGAAGTAAATATTTAATAAACAATTGTTTATTAGATGAATGAATGAATGTTTATGCTTAAACCATTTTCTCCTATATCAGTCGGTGTTTAGTTCTTAGATGTTGTGCCTTGCACTTAATGCTATTGACCTTTATTCTGGTCATTTCTCTAATTAAGTGAGTCTAATTTGAATCCTACTCCTATATCTCTGGATTTTAGGAATGCCCAAAATATTTGTTCTAAATGAAACTGTAAGTAGAACAGAGGAAGTATGACAGATTTTATTCCAGTCCCTTATTTTAACTCTGCCTGCATCTTGCTGTTATATATCTAGTAACAGTGTCACTTCTTTTTCATCAGTTTGGACATACTCTTCAATCTCCATTCTGAACACATGTTTGAGTAAGAGTAAAGACAACATTAGAAATGTCCAAAGATACTACTTCATAGATTATGTAAGGAAGCAATCTGTGTTGTCACATAGAATTATGGGATACTGTATTTGAATTGACAAACATCAAACCATCCCAGATGTTGGACAACATAATAATAAAAACAATATATAAACTTAAATATAGAAGAATTATAGACTCTTTCAATTTCAGAATTTTAGAAAAATGTAATAAAGTTAAGACAAAATCTCAGATAGTTGTCATCTTTGTGCAGTAATTTAGGTTGCCTAAAAATGCTCTCTCAATATATTCACTTGAGTCAGAAGACTCAATATTCATAAGGTGGGGGTGGTACCCAGTAACATCAAAGAAACCCAGACAATAGAAAAATATAGACACAACACAAAATCCTTTGATGTTCTTCCCACATTCCCAGGGAATGATGTATTGAAATATATTCATATGAAAGAAGTCTTCTGGGACATACCATAGCTAAAAAGGCTCATTCTTCTGGTGCCCAGGAGATTTACCTGGGTCAAAATCATTTTCTGAAAACAAGTGATCAAAAAGCAATCAACTTAATTTTTATACTGTCTCTTAGGGCTATTAGCCTAGCAAAAAGGAGGCAAGAAAGACCTTATAATTAGAATACCCTGAGCTGCTCTAACAGCATCATGACAAAAGGCATTGGTCCTAGGATATTTAAGGAGGAGGAGTGGTCATCTCTAATCCTGGTAAATTTAACTTTGATGCTTTTAGGTCAATGGATAATTTTACAGAATGAAGAGTGAGGGTGAGATATTACCTCCTTTTCTGCATTCACTGAGAAAAACCTTCCTAATTTGGGTATGCTAACCAGCAATGAGACAACTGGAAGAATCTATCTCCACGTATTAGATGTCTTTCTCAAATATCTGGTGTCATTTAGTAGGCCTCCATATTTTGACATCTGGCTAGTATGTGATGAAAAAAACTCTTTTGGAGATCTCTTTGTTTGAATTTTTAATGAAACACGTGTTCTGAAATTGAAAGTTAAGATGTAGCACTTTCCCTAGCCATGGTGCTGATGAAGCTATTATCAATTTGCTTCTCACTATCCCTGGCCATGGTACTGACACTCAAAACTAGAAGTGACCTTAGAAATCACCTATTTTGAGCAGGATCTGAGCAAGAATCTCTACAAATTCCTCAGCAAGTAGTCTTCCAGACTCTCTTCAAAGATCTTTAGTGATTAAGAAATTTTCTAACTTCTAAGGTTTCCTTTATATATTTGGAAAATTTGAATTGTTGGGAAGTTTCTCATTTTATCATGCTGAAATCTCTTCCCTCCAAAGTTTCCAATTTGGTCAAGGCTGAAAAATCTCATACATCATATACCTGATAGCTTTTCAAATACTTGAGGACAGTGATCATGTCCTTCCCATACATTCTCTGGGTTAAATAGACCTAGTTCCTTTGAAAGATCTTTGCAAACATGACTTCGAGTTCACTTGTTCTCCCTTTATAAAATGTGGCACACAGTACTAGGAACACCACTCTCCTTATGACAGAAAATGGTAGGGTTATAACCACTACTTTTATTTGATTAATGTAACATAGGATCATATTTGCTTTTCTTTAGTTCCAAATTCCCTTCCTCCCACCCTTCCCCTATCCAATGAGAAGACAAGATACCCATTATGCACATGAAGTCATACAAAACATGTTTCCACATTAGTTATGTTGTAAAAGGAGAAAAACAAGAAGAATAAGGAAAGTGAAAGAAAATATGCTCCAATCTGCATTCAGAGTTAATCACTTCTTTGTCTGGAGATGGATAGAAATTTTCCTCATGAATCTTTTGGAATTGTTGTGAATCATTGCATTGATCATATTGTATTGATAGCTAAATCTTTCTTTTTTTAAAATTTTATTTGCATAACATATGTGTGGGTAATTCTTCAACATTAACCCTTACATAGCTTTCTGTTACAAATTTTCCCCCCAACTCCCCACCCCTCCCCTAGATGGCAGGATATCCACTACATGTTAATTATGTTAAAATATTGGCAAATCGAATATATGTATACATATTTCCAAACTTATCATTGTTGTGCAAGAAAAATCTTATCTACACAAAAGATATATCAGATAAAGGAAACACAATGTAAGCAAACATCAGTCAAGGAGTATGAGAATGTTATGTTGTGGTCCACATTTCACATCCCTCTCTCTGGGTGTATATAGCTTCCTTCAGTGAACAATTGGAGGTGGTTTGAAACAATTCATTTTTGAAGAGAGCCATGTCCATCAGAATTGATCATCATATAGTACTGTTGTTGCCGTGTATAATGATCTCCTGGTTCTGCTCATTTCACTCAGCATCAGTTCATGCAAGTCTCTCCAAGCCTCTCTGAAATCATCTTGCTGGTCATTTCTTACAGAACAATAATATTCCATAATATTCATATACATTCATTTATTCAGCCATTCTCCAATTGATGGGCATCTATTCAATTTCCAGTTTCTAGCCACCACAAAAAGGGCTGCCACAAACATTCTTGCACATGTGGGGCCCTTTCCCTCCTTTATGATTTCTTTGGGATATAAGCCCAATAGAAATGCTGGATAGCTAAATCTTTCATGGTTGATTGTCCTTACATTTTTGCTACTGTGTAGAAGGTTCTCCTAGTTTTTTCTCCCATCACTGCATCAGCTCATATAAATCTTTCCACATTTTTCTGAAATTGTCATTTCTTACAACACAATAGTATTTCATAACAACCATGTAACTTGTTCAGTTATTCCCCAGTTCATGGGTATATTATTAGTTTACAATTATTTGCTACCACAAAAAAAGTTGATATAAATGTTGTTGTACATACAGGTACTTTTTCCTTTTTTTTTGATTTCTTTGGGGAATATACCTAGCAGTGGCATCAATGGGTCAAAAGTATGCAAAGTTTTATAGTCCTTTGGGCATGCCTCCAAATTTTTCTTCAAAATGGTTAGACCAGTTCATGGCTCTATTAACAATGTATTTATATACTTTTTCCCCATATTCCCTTCAGATTAAAATTGGAAAATATTTTTTAAAAATTTAAAATTAAATTAAATATAATGTTAATATGTGATTTTCTGAGGTGTCTTTTTGTATGCTTCAGTGGACCCTGTTTCTATTTGATTTTGACATGAATGGGTTAGAGATATAAATTTTGACTGTATCCCAAATGTTTTAGTATGTTGTTTCATTTTTATCATTATCATGAATAAAATTATTGTTTCTATTACTGGTTCTTTGACTCAGAATTCTTTAGGATTAATCTATGCATCCTCCATTTAATTTTAATCACTTTGTTAGATATAATTTTGTTGCATTATAATCTAGAAAAGATGTTTATTATTTCTGTTTTTCTGCATTTATTTGTGAGGTTTTATGCCCTTAAACATGGTAAATTTTTATGAAGATGTCATTAAAAGTTAAAAATATACCACTTTCTATTTCCATTCAATAAGCTCCAGAAATCTATTCTATTCATGCCCTTCTTTTCTTTTTATTTTTTGCTTATTAAAAAAAAATGTCCAGGTTAATAAAGGACAAATTGAGGCCCTCCATGATTATAATTTTAGTATGTAGTTCTCCCTCTAATACATTTAACTCGTCACTTAAGAATTTAGATGTTATGCTAATTGGTGTATATATGTTTACTATTGATTGTACTAGGGTATCATTTAGTAAAACATGGTTTTCTATTTATTTTAATTAAGCATGCTTTTGATGTTGCTTTGTCTGAGATCATGATTAGTACCTTTCCTTTTTTCCGGTGGTAGCATAATTGATTCTGTTCCATCTCCTTATTTTAACTCTGCATGCATCTTTCTGGTTCAGTTATATATCTTGTAAGTAATGCATTGCTTTCTAATTCATTCTGCTGCCTCCTTTCCTCTTATGAATGAGTTTATCCCATTCACATTTACAATTATTACTGTTAATTGTATATTTCCTTTCATCCTATTCTCTTTTACTTATCCTTCTCTTTATCTCCAATTTTCTGTTTAACAATTTGTTTTCCTTAAACAATCCTTCTCTTAATATCTATTCCCTTGTGATCTCTCTTTTTCCTTTCCCCCTTTTATTCTTGTTTCCTTGTTGAGTAAAATGTATTTCTGCATCCAATTATGTGTATATATTTTTCCCTTCTTGAACCAGTTCAAATGAAAATAAGGTTTAAATGTTGCCCACTCCATGCATCCTTTCCCCCTTATTTTTGGACTTTTAATTGTGCATCTCAATTAAATGAGATAATTTTCCTCTCCTTTCTCTTTTTCCTCCATTGTATTCCTCTCCTTTTCCATTCTTCTTTTAAGGTCATCAAATAATTACAGAACCATTTGCAGGCTCTTTGTATAGTTATTTTTCCTCTGTGATGCTTGATAATAACAAAATTCTTTGTTGAGACATTTATTAATTCCCCCTACTAGAGTGTAAACAGTTTGTACTTGCTTTATCCCTTATGACTACTCACTCATTTTTTGTATTTCTCATGAGAGCTTTGTTTGTATTTCAAATTTTCTACCCAGCTCTGGTCTATTGAAATTCCATTCCTCTTCCCCTCCCCCCCTTAGCATTATATATAGTTTTACTGGAAAGTTATTCTTGGCTGTAAGCCTATATTTTCTGCCTTCTGGAATATAGAGTTACAATCTCTCAGTTCCTTTTGAATAGTAGTTGCTAAATATTATGTGATTCTGAGTCTGGTTCCTTACTACTTGAATTCTTTCTTCCGACCTCTTTTAGTATCTTTTTTTCTTTTGATCTGAAAGCTCTGAATTTTGATTATGATGTTGCTAGAAGTTTTCATTTTCATTTCAACCAGAAGTTGATTGGTAGATTCTTTAATCAATCAATTAATAAGCATCTATTAAATACCTACTATGTGCCAGTTGCTATATTAAACACTGTGGATATAAAGACAGGCAAAAGATTGTCCCTACTCTCAAGGATCTCACAGTCTAATGGGGAGATAATAAGGAAACAAATATGTACAAGTCAATTATATGCAGGATAAATAGGAAATAATTAGCAAAGGGAAGGTAATAGACTGAGAGGCTTTGGGATTCTTTCCATGTCTGCTTTGCCCTCTGATTCTAAAAAATCTGAGCAGTTTTCTTTCATGATTACTTGAAATATTGTGAATAGGCTATTTATTTAGACATGGCTTTCAAGGAATCTAATAATTCTAAAGTTTTCTCTCTTTGATTTATTTTTCATTGTAATTGTTCTTTATATAAGAATATAAGATATTTTGTATTTTCTTCTCTTTTGTCACCTATTGACTTTGTTTTAATATTTCTTGTTGTTTCATGCAATCATTAACTGCTATTTAGTTAATTCTAGTTTTCAGGGAGATGCCCCTGCTTGAATCACTTTTTGTTCCAAACTGTTAATTCTGTTTTTAAATTCTTCTTCTATAGTATTTATTTCTTTCCCCAATTTTTTGCTCTAGTATTCTCATTTGGTTTTTTAAAATTAATTAATTCTTTTTTTTTTTTTTTTTTGGCTCAGGCAATTGGGGTTAAGTGACTTGCCCAAGGTCACACAACTAGGAAGTGTTAAGTGTCTGAGGCCAGATTTTAACTCAGGTCTTCCTGACTTCAGGGTGCTCTATCCACTGTGCTACCTAGCTGCCCCAAATTAATAAATTCTTTAAGATATCTTGCTTAATCCCTCTGAAGAATTCTAGTTGGATTTATGCCCCACCTATGTTTTTCTTTGAGGCTTTGTTTGTAAATGTTTTAGAGTCATTCTTTTTTTCTGTTTGTATCTTGTACATTCCTCTTACTAAAATGTTTTATTGTGTTGTTCTTTTTAAAATTGCTCACTCAATAATAGCAATAGCAGCACTAGCTAACATTTATGTAGTATTTACTATGGCCATTGTACTAAGTGCCTCAGAATTATTATTTCATTTGATTTTCACAACCACCTAGGAAGTAGTTAAACTATTATCCACATTTTATTATTGAAAGAAACAAGACAGCAGAGCCCAAGTGACTTACCCAGGATCACAAATCTTCTAAGTACCTGAGGCTGAATTTGAATGTCCATTTATTCACTTTTAAAATGTCAATAATAATATCTGTACTATCATCATGGTATTTTTTGAGGATTACAGATGATGGATTTAACAATCTTTGTAAACTCCAAAGTAATAATAATACTCAACATTTATATAGCACTTTGAGATTAGCAAAAACATATTAGTAAATGTCTGATCAGGCTTCAAACTCAGGTCTTCCTGACTCCAGATTCAGTGCTCTATCCAGTGTACTGCTCAGTTATGTATATAAGTACTACATAAATATAAATGTCAGCTATTGGATTTAAAAGGTCAGATTAGAGGTCATATAATAGCCATGTCTTTTCCTTTTTATTCTTCTATTTTGTAACTGATTTTTACCTTTACTATAAGCAGTTGATGATCTGATTAGTCATTTATAACTGATCCTGAAATGAATCCCTTATTGCTAATTAGTCATTTCTTCTCTATTAAGATAGTCAATTTTTTCTTCTTCTTGGTAATGTTCCATGTTTACCACATCTATTGCTTTCTGATTATCTTCTTGAAGAAGTATTCTAGAGATATAGATATGAGACTTGTGAGGTCTACAAATTTTTTTTTATTTGAAAGCATACTTTTTAATAAAGTCTTAACAAATGGGCCTTTGTGTACTCTGAACATTTTTTAACAGAGGAGGCAGTAGGTACTTTTCCCAAGACCAATGAGACTGTTTTGGGCCATCAGTTATGTGGTTATGATCCATATACTCACTGTTATAAATTCCATCATAAACCTATACAAGAACAGCCAGTCATTCAGCCAACAAGGATTATTAAATGTTTACTAGGTGGCAGGCATTGTACTAAGCAATTGGGATACAAATATAAGCAAAAGAACAAAAATAGTCTTTATCCTCAAGGAGTTTGCTCTCTAATGGAGAAGAAAACACATAAAAGGAAACAAAAACATTGGGCAGGGGAGAAGGGCCCTCTAGAATGACATGATGGAGAAGTGGAGAGGAGGGCAACCTGGTGGATATGAATATATGTTATTATAAGTGAATATATACCAAATACAATATGATGTGCTTTTAATCAGGACATAAAAGCAATGTAAATAACAAATTGGGAATCAAGTAGCAAAATAATTCTTTTCTCTTTTCCCCCAAGACAAGTGAATGGGTATAATCTCTTTTTGGAATATAGGAGATTATACTCTTATCATCAACATATCAAGAAGGGAAACATAGTCCTTCAGATTTATAGCCCTACTGGTAAAAACTTAGGTTTCAGTGTCATTTGCTTCAAAGAAAATCTGTAGGAGTCTCTTAGGGGCAGACTGGAAAATTGCCAAAGGTTTAGGGCAGGTTATAATATACAGAGCTACAAAGCCTATTGCCTTTGTCCTGGAATGATCAGTATCCTGCTGGGATTACAGAATTCAGAACACCATGAAAGTATCACTCCATAAAGTTCCTCTACTCTGCCTGAGTACCTATAGGAATCCAGCATATAGCTTACTGCTCACTATTTTGACTTTAGCAACCCTAGTTCATAAACATCCCAAATCCTTGAAGACTGTTCAAAGTCCTCAGACTTTATAAAATCTTATAGGAAATATAATCCAGAATAGCTTCCAATAAGGAAACCCTCTGAAAAATGAAGTCCTGAAGATTATCATCATTATCATTATTAATAATAATAACTGACATTTACAGCACTCTTTAAGATTTAAGAAGCAATTTATATACTTTCTCACTTTGAAACTTCATAATAACTCAGTGAGATAAGTGTATCAGCTCATTATTTTCTCCATGTTGTAGATGATGAAACTAAGGCTGACCAGAAGTTTATTGGCTTGCTCAGGATCACACAGTTTAGTATTAGAAGCAGGATTTGAATACAGGTCTTCCAGACTTCAAATCCAACGTTCAATATGTTATAATGCAGTGCCTCTCACCTATGCTCCCTAGAGTAATAAAAAAAAATTGTTTGGAATTTCTGAAAATTTCACTTGAAATACAAGTATATCTCTAGGTCCATATCATAAACATCTATTATTTTATATAAAATGTACTTACAAGAAATTCACCTAACTCTTAAAACTGCAAGCAGTTATAAAGTACTTACGGCATATAATAATAGCTAACACTTATTTAGCACTTAATCTGTGCCAGGCATAGAGTGCTTTACAAATATCATCTCCTTCATCATACCAGCTCTGGGGGAGTCAGGATTATAGCTATTATCATTTTACAGATGAAGAAACCCAATTATTGCAAGATTTTCTTAAAAGCTCCTGTTTTGGGATATTGTTGTACTGAAGATCTTGAGCCTCAAAGCAATCAAGGGTCATAAAATTAATCCTGAATATATGTAGATTATTTAAATCTCATTGATATTAATACATAGACAGAAAAACTAGATGTCTTTTATGTCCCTTCCTGCACTTTATCTTCTCTCTTTCCCTCTATCTCTTTCTTTCTGTCTCTCTCTCCTTCTCCATCTCTCTGATTCTCTTTCTGCCTATATAAATTGGTATATACACATATATGTGCATACTTGTAAATGTGGTTTGTTCTTTAGGTGAACAATAATCTGGACCCAGAATTAAAAAAAAAAGAAATGGGGGAGCATTGTTCCTTTTAATTTTTTAATATCTTTTTGATATCAGTATCTTCTAGGTCAGAGGTATTAAACATAGGGTTGTAGCTAGAACCAGATTAAAACTATAATTGGGAAATGGTTAACCATATAAATATACAATAGAAAATAGATCATGTTAATATGTGGTTTTCTAAGTTAATATGCAACCTGCAGAGATCCTTATTATAGTTTAGTGTCCCACCTAGGTTCTATTTGAGTCTGACACCACTGCGGTAGGTGATGCTATAATGCTATATGGCTGACAACTGTGGAATACCACGATCTCAGAAGAATCAAATTTTCATGTGACCAAAGAATAGAAAGATGCACTGTAGGTATTAGTAGTCCATACTATATTGTTGTTTAGTTTTGTTCAGTCATGTCTGATTCTTCATGACCCCTTTTTTGTATTTTTCTTGGCAAAGATTCTTGAGAGGGTTGCCATTTCTTTCTCCAGCTCATTTTATAGATGAGGATCTGAGGCAAAATGATTAAGTGACTGGTTCAGTTTCACACATCTAGGAAGTATCTGAAGTCAGTTTTGAACTTATGAAGACGAGGCTTCCTGATTGTAAGCCTGATTACTAGTTCCCCCCTCAGATGTATATATTTTTATTTTTTCATTTTTTATTTTCCTCTTTGGGGAGGTCTCATTAATTTATTGCTTTTTAGTGTTTTATAAATATTAGGTTTGGTTTGGTCATTCTATGGTTTTTCTTATTAATTTTATTTATTTTCTCTAGTTTTCAAGATTTCTAGGTTTCAAGATTTCTACATTGGATTTGTTTATGTTCTAGTTTTTAAGTGACAACTCATTAATCCTCTTTTCTATTTTATCAGAGATGTGATTTTTTAAACCTGAGGATTGCTTTAGTTTTACTTTTAAAATGTTTCCATTATTAATTACAAGGCTATTTCACTTGGTTGATAGTCAAATTTTGTAACACAGCTTCTATCCCAACACAGCTTGTGCCTAATTAGCCCAAGCTTTGTTTCCTAAGACCAGGCACTTTTCTATGTGGCAGTTGCCTCTGTCTGTGTTTCCACTATTATGTTCATGTGACTTCTTATAGATTTTCTTTCTCTATATGGCTTCCTATAGCTTCCCTTTCAAAGTTCCATACTTCTATTTGTCTTGTGTGAAAGTGGGTTTCTCCTATAATGTCTTCAGTGAGCTGACTTGTCAAGGTCATCCTGCCTCATAAACTATCATTCTTTATCCTTTCTCTTTATTTTCTTTTTTATTCATTCAAGGGAATTCATTCCCACTTCAAAAATGGATACCTTAACTGACCTATATTTTATAGTTAGTTTAACATCTCATTATCTGAGCCCTTTTTCTGGTCAGTGAAAATAAAAATTGTGTTATACTTAAATTGTCCAGATTTTTTTTTCTTCCTGCTTTATTTATTTATGCATTTCTATTTTGTTTACTCATTACTTTTACCTTTCCTTTTTCTAATCTAGTGAAAAATGAGGCTCAAAATCCTTTCCATTCCTATCCAATCCTATCCTATCTTTTAATCTGAATAACATTCCTTTTTTGATATCTTTTTTGAAAAATTGTTAATTTACTCCATTAACCTCTACATTTTTTTCTAGTTAATATGTAATATAGTCAGAATTATTCATTTACATATTAATTCTTTATACTATGTAGTTCATACAAAGTAGGACTTCTGAAGAACAACAATTTTGTTCTCTCAATCCCATTCGTCCATTAGCTTATCACAGATCATACATATGCCTGTTTTCCTAGCCTTTGTTTGTTAAATCTTATTTGCTCTTTGAGGGGCCTTTTCCTAAAGAGCCTTACTTGCTAATATTTTGATTCATATAGGTGACAGAATGGTGTGGTGAAAGACATTTAATTTTCCTAGTCATAACACATAGTTCTAACCAATGGCCTTATATTGATCATTTGTCCATTCTAAGGCAAATATATGCCAGTTCTAGTATTATATCTCCTGGACAATGGACATTATTTTGAGCTCAAACATCTTGTTAACTGGAATGGAATGTATTTTTGGTAACCATGACCCTTGTTAAGAGAAATAAGTTTCTCTTGATTTGTCCTTTCTCCCTCATTGAGGTCCATTCTTCCATATGTTTTCTATTGCTCATCAACTCTTTCATCCCACCCTACTCTCCTACTCTCCTCCCAACCCTTCTTGGGAGAAGTTATTTTGTGTTCCCCCATTCTATCTCCATTCCCACTACTGATTTCTTTCACACTTTCCCTACAGTCCTACAGTCAGATAATAAAATCCAAGAAACTATTTCTTTCTTTTCTCTCAAAGCCTGGTTGGGTGGGAGTATGACTCCAGCTTCCTCCTGTCACTAATTTCTTTTTTTCTTCATCTAAGTGACTTTTGAGTTATTTCTTATCACTCACAACAACAATTTTTGCACTATATAGGTTTTAATCATCAAATTATATCAATTGATTCAATTCTTTCTCCTTTCCTCTAGACTCAATCCCCAGGAATCTTTAGAACCACAGATCACTTTGTCACTAAATATCTTTTTGTTCAGTTTCTGACCCTTGATTGATGTATGATATTTTAAAATGCCATTATCTTATCTTAGAATCATTAGAAGGTTCATTTTATTTTTTAGCATTTTCTTGTTAATTGTACACATTTATCTATTTGTGTGTCTTACATTTGGAGTGTTAGCTTGGCAAGTAGATAAGTTATCCTGTTATTGTTATGGGGGGGAGTTTGGGGAGGAGTGATAGAGGAATTACTCAAATGCTTCTTTTTCATTGAAAAATCATCTTCTCTGTAACATGTTCTTCATTGGCAGATAGGTCACTTTGAAATCAATTCTTAGGTCAAATTAAACTGTGAACTCTGAAACAGAGAAATACAACTGGCCCCCAATCCACTGTGACCTCCTTCCACTTTCCACTTTTGCTATCAATGGAAAAGTGGCTGAAATGGAGGGATTGTTAAGAACTACAATTTTTAGGCTGTCTATAAAACATTCACATTATTAGTTCTTTAAAAGTTATATTCTTGCCCAGTGACTTATGAGGGAAGATAATATTTGAAGAACAAAGCCATATCAATTTTGTCATTTGTACTATAAATGAAACCAGAAATCAAAAGGAAATGGAGAGAAAGCCCATGGCTTAACTTGAAAAGTAAAGTAAAAGTCATTTTTTCATTCAACCAGCATTTATTAAAAATATCTACATGATAGTAATATCCACATAAGAAGGAAAAGGAAAAAAAGGCCTGTTCTTAGAGAAATTACATTCTATTTATGTGGAAGAAGAAACAAATTTTGCGAATCAGTCATTTTTCAGTCATGTATGACTTCATAATCCTTTCTTGGATTTTCTTGGCAAATATACTGAAATGGTTTGCCATTTCTTTCTTCAGCTCATTTGACATGTGAGAAAACTGAGGCAAATATGGCTAAGTGATTTGCCCAAGGTTCTACAGCTAGTAAGTATCTGAGACCCGATTTGAACTCAGGAAGATGAGCTTTCCTGACTTGAGAATCAATACTCTATCCATTGGATGCAACTATGAAGGTAGTAGCTTTCTTTTATGATGCAGCAAATATCATCAAATTTGCTCACCAAATCTGTGTGATATGTATGCAAGTGGAAAGTGTCTTGCCAAAGTCCAAAAAAAAATGATGTAAAGTGTCTACAAATGCTGTTTTGTATCTAACAATATGTTAATTACATTCAACCCCAAAACAATACAAAGCCACATCAGAGAGATCAATCTAGCTGGCCACATATGACAGAGAACATTGCTTAGATCATGACATACAATTGGATTAGCAACACATTGAATTGATCCAGAAGTGGATTAAAAGATGAGATTGGGTTGAAGAACACATCATTGTACAGTTATTTCAGTGATTCCAAACTGTTCTCTCAGAACTCACCTTTCCACCACTCTTTAATATCAATGTTTAGGAATAATTTATGTAATACAGGGATCACTTACTCTTTGAAATGACTTACTTATGAATTGCATCTGAAATGGATCATTTTTTAAAAGTAATTTAATGATGATTTTCTTTATTTCTTCTTGATATTGTTCTATTTAAATTGTTTCCTATTATGGCAGTTTTGTTCATATACATAAACATATATTTCAAATAATCATTTATTTCCCCTAAGTTCTCAAATATATTTCCTTTTTTAGTTCGCAAGTTTGACTTGTTCAAAGATTTCTTTGAAAGGCACATGCCTCTTTGAAAACTTCTAAGTTTTGCATATGTTGTATTCTAGTTTCTCAGAGATGGGAAGAAATTTTTCCCAATCAAGAGGTAACATTTATTTTGTCTAACCCTCTCAAATTCCCGTATCCATAATTGCTTATGGAACTAAATTCAATTTGTTTTTTAAACTATATATAATTGCTTGAGGCTTCATCCATTTCAGATTAAAATTTTGCTTAGAGGATCACTAGATTATTTCCTTTGTTCCAATTATTTTTCCTTGGCAATTTTCAAAATCAACATTAAGACACATATGTAGTATACATAACATGTATACATTTATAAACTCTTTTCCATCAATCTTGGCATATATTATTTTATATCAAAACTTAGGTGATTGAGGTACATATGAAGTGGATGAGACTGGCATATAACAAGACAAAAAGTCTCCATCCCAATGGTGGTTGAAAGGTGGTTCTATATATGAGGAATGTCACCTCTTTGATTTTGTTCTCCAGAGCACAGAACTAGAAGCAGTGCACATATATAATACATGGATTATATATATATATATACAATTATGATGAAATATGATATATATGTGTATATGCACATATGTATATTGCATTTTGTTGTGTGTTTATATATGTACACTAAGATTCTATTTATATACACAAATTCTATTTATTTACACAAATATTTTCTTTAATAGCTTAAAACTGCACTAAGACTTGGAAAACACCAGGGACTGGTTGATCAATACAACGAAGAACTTCTAAATAATTCTAGAGATATGTAAAAGTAGATTTAGAAAGTGTTAAGTTCCTCCTCTTTGGGTAGGGTCTTCAAGAAAATCCTCAATTATCTCAACTGCATGAAGGAGATTGTCTATGAGTTGGTGCTAAAGAAACCAAGAAGGGGAGAGAGGGAGACGTCAAATATAGTCCTAAAGAAAAAGAACCATTTTTCTGCCTTTTCACCTGTTTCCAGACAGTAAGATCCATGGATGCAGGAACTGTGTTGTAAACAGTACTTAATCAGTGTTTCCTCAATTGAAATTCATTCTCTTTTTCATAAAGGTTGGGCTCAATGACATGTAGATTTGGAGCCAGGAGGCTTGATTTCAAATCAACTCTGCTATTTACAACAATGTGTGACCCTTTAAAAGTGACTGAATCTCTGGGTCTGTTTCCCCATTTGTAGGTAAGGAAGTTGGATTAGGTGGTCTCTAAGGTCGCCTCCAGTTCTAACTCCTTGATTCTATGCAATCTGGGTGATCCTGAGCAAGTAATTTCCTCTCACAGGGCCTCAGTTTCCTCCTCTGTAAAATGAAAATGCTTGGTTTAGATAAAGTTCTATAGTCTTTTTTCTTAGCTCTAAATCCTGTGATCCCTGACTTGAGATTCTTTTCAATTTAGTCTATGAACCATCACCTGAGACTAAAATTTAACTTCTTTCACGGGCACTTAGGTGATTTAGTGGATAGAAAACCTAATCCAGCTTCAGACATCTAATAGCTCTATGACTCTGGGCAAGTCACTTACCCATGGTTTCAACAACAAAACTGACTCCTTTAGGTTGGAAAATAGACCTCTCCCTTTCCTTCAAATTCTTGTTTAGACTCCAGACTACAAGAGAAGTTGGGTCTTTACAAACTGCAGGTTAAAGGTTTCATAAAATAGGCTTTTCATGATCCAAATCCTGCTCTCTTATGTCTACATGTTACTATCAGCTGGGTTTCCAGAGACAATCTAATCCAACACTCTTGTTTTCCAGAGAAGGAAATGGAATACTCTGATTCAAAACTAGTGGATTTATTTTCCCTTTCCTTTTTACTTTATCAAATAGAATAGAATTCTAAGATTTAAGACAGGCAGGAACAGTAAGCACTCATCCAGCCCGATCCCCTCCTGCTACAGACTGGGAAGTCGAGGTTCAAAGTAAAATGACTGGCTCAAAATCACTCTCCCTCCTCCTTCCCCCATCGTATCAGGGCCAAGATTTAAACAGATGGTCTCCTGAATGCAAATTTAAAGCTTTTTCCACTACAGCACCCAGTAATGGAGGGGAAAGAATCATGTCAGGTAAGAATTTCTTGGGTTAGTAATTTAAAGGCGGAAGGGACCTCAGAGATCACCAGCCCAACCACTCACTTAGGTCCCCTGTCCCTCTCCCCACCCCCCACCCCCGGCCAAGTAGCATAGGATTATATAATTAAAGCTGGAAGAAACCTTGGAGAGCACATAGTGCAACACCCTCATTTTACAGATGAGGTAATCTCTGGGGCGAGATTTAGGGGCTTAGCCAAGGTCATAGCATAGATTCGTTAGCATGGATTCATAGATTTAAGAGCTGGAAAAGACCTTGGAGACTTTGAAATTTAGAACTGGGAAGGGATCTTATAAGTCAATTAGTCCAGCACTCTCTTCCCACCCCCCATTTTATAGATGAGAAACTTGAGCCCGCACTTGGCCAAGATTAGGGAAGAAGAAATCGGCAGAGGCTTGATTTAGCACGCAGATTCCCTGATTTCAAACTCAGAGTGGTCTTTTCTTGCGCCAGGCTGCCTGTTCCTTGGAACCCCTCGTTTCGGACACTGGCCACATTTACGTCTCTCTTCCCCTCCTACCCAGTTCCCCGCCTTTGCTCCGCCGCCCACCTCGGGCACACTAAAGGTCCTAGAGCCCAGATCTAGATCCGTAATGCCCCGAAGGAGCTGACTGCAGAGACGCTGTCTCAGCGTCCGAGGTCATGGTCACTGTCACCACCCCCGCCAACCTGCGGCACTGCGTTTTGATTGTTTCCCCTCCCCCTCTTGCACTTCCCTCTATTAAACCTTCCTTTACTCCCCTTTCCCTTCCTCCCTCTTCCATTCTAATTCCTTCTCCTCTTTTTTAACCCCCCTTTCCACTCCTTTTCAGTTTCCTCCTCCCCCTTCCCCTCTCCCCATTGCCTCTAACTCTTCCTACTTCTCTTTATCCCCCTTTCCTTCTCCCCTCGGTCTCTAACTCCTTCTCTCTTCCCCCTCCTCTTCCTTTCCCGAGGGACCCGGAGGCCCTGCCCTCGGCTGGCAGGCAGTGCGGGTGGGGAGTTGATGCTCCAGCACCTATTCTCGCTTCGGGCGGGGCCACGTGCCAGACTAGGCGGACGGAAGCCGGGGCTGTCCCCTGCGCCTCGGCCCGGGCCCCGCCTCCGGCCGCCGCATCATGAAAGAGCGGACGAGCGTACGATCCCCATCCGCAAACTGGCCTGATGGATTGCCTGCCCCGCGGGCTGGCTGGCAGGCTAGCTGGCAGGCGTCGGCCCGGCGCTGGGCGCGGCTCCTGGTGGGCCGACACTGCAGTTGGGCCGAGGCGCCGTCCCGCGTCCAGCTCACGCGGGCGCTGATTGGTTGAACGGCCTTGGGGCCGGACGGTGGCGGCGGCGCTGATTGGCTGCTGCGCAGACTCGCTGGGTCAGGGCTGCAGAGGCGGCGGTGGTGGCGGTGGCGGCGGCGGCGGCGGCGACTGTGGTGGGGAATCCTCGGCTCGAGGCTGTAGGCAGATTCCGAGCTCCTAGCCCACAGCCCCGAGTCGCAGCCGGAGCTGCAGCCGCCGCCACCGCCGCCGCCTGGTCCTCGATGTCAGCGGCCTAAGCCGCTGAGTGCGGAAAGGGGGAGAGGGGGTGCGGTGGTCCAGCTTCGTCCTGTCCTGTCTTGCCTTGCCCTGCCCTGTCCGCTCTCCCAGTGCTCCTGTCCGCGCCCCTGGCACCGGCCCCAGGCCGCCATGTGCTCCAGTCTTTGGTTCCTGACGGATAGGAGGATCCTCGAGGACTATCCGCAGGTGCAGATCCTGCGCGCCCTCCGGCAGCGCTGCTCCGAGCAGGACGTGCACTTCAGGGCCGTGCTCATGGACCAGATCGCCGTCACCGTCGTCGGCGGCCACCTCGGTGAGCTCGGGCTAAGGGCGGGGGGCGCGCCGCGCTATGCCCTCAGCACTACATGCGCCCCGGGGCACAAATCCCGAGGGAGGAGGGGACCGGCCACCCCTGCCCTGCCCCGGGTGCTCGGGGCTGGCGCTGGTCATTGCCCTCATCTGCAGGCAGGTGCACGGACTGGGCGGGGGCTCTTGGACCAGTCGGCCAGGTGCTTTTGGGGGCTCTCCACTCATTCTGCCTGTCCCCTCTTTAACACCTGCTTCCCAACTCTGCGGGTGTTGGAATCACCTTTGGGGTGTCCCACTGATGCTCCCTCATTTCTTTGGCACCAAAAAACCCCAAACAATTTTTAAAGCCTGAAATCTGTTAAAGATTACATATGTGATTGTAAAATCTACCTTCAAGAATGGCTGAACGTGAATTTTTTGTCAAACTTAGGTTGATTTTGTTGTTTTGTTTTGCATAGTGCATAAATTGTTCCTAAGCACTCTACTGTCAGTGAAAAAATCAAGCTTCTTTCCAAGATTTCCAAACATTTTCACTATTTGGATGTCTCTTCTATGAAGACCTGGAGACCTTGGAGACATTGATGACAAAATTCACAGTATTTTTGGCATAGTTTAAAAAGAAAAAGTTCTCTATGAATGTGCATTAGGAATCAAATGATATACTTAAAAAGATATAAGAATCAGCCTAAGCTGCCTATGGGTATGGAAGGCAAGGGTCATCAAATCCTATCATAAAGTTTGAGTTGAGCTATAGTGTTAAGGAATAAAGTAAATCCCTGGTCTAATGTCAGGTCCTAGACCATTGTTTTGCTTGGATTTATTCAGGTTGTGTATGGTGTGCTTCCCTGGGGCTGGCATATTTGCAGGGGTCACACATAGAAAACATTGTTAATCCTTCTGTGAAATAGTGATTAAAGAAACAAAAAGAATGCCACATTGCCTCAGCCTGGTGATCCAATCAACCCTGGATTTTACTTCTTACAGGGATATCACGAGCTCTTTAATAGAAATTGGTGAGTTAACCTATATGATGTTCACCCTATAAAGTTAGGACTGCCTAAACATCTTTAATTTTCCATTAATACAAGTGTTCTCCAACTTAGAAACACTTGACTTAGAAATGACTTATCCTTCACAATAAGCCATCCCTATTTCCTTTTAATTTTTGAAGCCCCAACCTGATACTATCATTAGGTTTGCCACGCCAAACCATCCCCCTATTTCTTTATTTTTAACTAGTCTTCCTTATCACTTCCTTCCCCAAAGAGATCAGGCTGAGTATGGCTCAGTGTCAGATAGCTTAGGCCTCAAGACTCAGGTCGACTTAGGGCTTCTCCTCTTACTCCATCATCTCCTTAGTTTAGAACTTCAGGGATCTGTGGTTTTGTTGTTTTTTGCTCTGCCAGTGGTGCAGGTGATATTAGTAGTTTTGAGTTGATGTGGCTGACAAAATTCATTCCCTGGTGGCCATCTTTCTAATAAACTTCTCCATATTTGAGCTGGTATTTGTATAACAGAGAAGTTGGTAGCCAGGCCTGGATTCAGAGCCTTTTCAACCTAGTAGACTTATCCAGAGATTATGCTTCCTCTTGTACACATTTCTTTTGAAAGCCCAGATTCACTTGCATGTTAAGATGAGATTCATAGCAGAATGGATTACATGAGCCTGTTGTTGTTTAGTCATATCCAACTCTTTGTGACCCCATTTGGGGTTTTCCTGGCAAGGATACTGTTGTGGTTTGCCTTTTACTTTTCCACATCATTTGATAGATAAGGAAACAGCCAAACAGGGTCACACAGTGTCTGAGGCTGGATTTGAATCCCGGATAATCCAGGCAAGTGATTCTATTCATTGCACCACCGGGCTGCCCCTATAGGTTATTCATTTATAACATTGCTTCTGTTGTAGAAATGTATTCTAAATGCCAGATGATGAACTTAAAGAAAATTTTGGAAAACAGATCATTTGTAAATTAGGAACTGCCCATAATCTGCTTTGAGGCAGTCATCCATAAATTGATCTGCGCAGTTGCTGGATAAATTGCCAGCTTGTACCAGTTGATGGGTACATGTATAAAGTCATGCCAAAGCATGATAGACAGAATACTTGCCTTGTAGTTAGTACATTTTGGGTTTCAATTCTGCCTCTGATACATAATAGCTGTGGAACCATGGGCAAATCATGTGATTTCTCTAAGCTTCAGTTGCCTCATCTGTGAAGTGGGAATGATAATGCCTGTACTATATACCTCACAAGATTGTTGTGAGATTCAAATGAGAATATGTATTTGCAATGCTTTGCAAACTTTTAAATATTATACAATTAAAGAGTTATTAGGGGTGTTATTTAACCAGTGTCTTGTAGGGTTCAGACTCTCATTGATAGTATTTCCAGAGTTGGTTGCCTTCTTTTCTGTTAAGGATTTTAAAAATTATTTTGGCTGTCTTATGTTTTTCTATTTTGGAATCCACATTCCATTGGACATTCAGATTTGATGTTTCCCTTCTATTATAATTGGAATTCTAAATATTTTGTGTTTAGACT
This sequence comes from Myrmecobius fasciatus, assembly GCA_023553655.1. Classification (NCBI taxonomy): domain Eukaryota; kingdom Metazoa; phylum Chordata; class Mammalia; order Dasyuromorphia; family Myrmecobiidae; genus Myrmecobius; species Myrmecobius fasciatus. The sequence goes on along the minus strand of JAJPUD010002104.1, from coordinate 208,881 downwards.
TCTTTCCAAACTGGAATCATAGAAAATATTTTTTGGTCTCTGAATGTGAAAGGAAGTCCTTCCCTTCTAGTGAGCATTTGATTTTCTGTTCTGTTTTATTAACTCTGGTCTACTTTAGGATACTATATTCCACCCCAGTGTTTACATCTGTCAGTCAATAAACATTTGTTAAGCTATGATTATATGTTAGGAACTAGAAAGGGAGAAGATGATCCCTGCTCTCAAGGATCTCAGTCTAAGAAGGAGACCACATTGGAACAACTATATACAAACAAGCTACAATGTAGGATAAATTGGAAATGACCAAGAAGGGAAAGCACTGGAATTAAAAGGGATTGAGAAAGGCTTCCTGAAAAAGGTGGATTTTTAATTGAGACTTGAAGGAATCAGGAGGTGGAGCAGGGAGAGAGAGCATTTCAGATATGATAGACAGCCAGTAAAAATGCCTAGAGTAAAATGATAGAGGGTCTTATTCAAGGAACATCCAGGAAGCTAATGTTGCTGGATAACAGAGTACATAGAGGAGCTATCAGGTATGAGAAGATTGAAAAGTTTTTTTTTTGGGGGGGGGGGGAGGGTAAGGGGACAGGTTATAAAGTTAATTCTCCTAACCAAGAGAATTAAATATAGAAAAATGATACCAGAAGTGGCAAAACAATATTTAAAAAACCTCCTTAAATAAATCTTCTGCCTATTTGGAAAAGCAAAGGTTACAAGTTTTTGAATAGAAGAAAATCTCATCATGTGTATTGTTTATGTTGGGTAAACAGGCCATTGAATCAGTATTCAGAGATTATTTTTAAAAGGGCTGATTCTGGTGGATTAGACTCCAACTGTGAAAAGTGGATAGACTATCTACTCTGGTGGAACACAGTTTATAGAACAGACATTTTCTCATCACCCATGGGAGGAATGGGAGTTTATAGTCAGAGGCTGATTGATTAAAGCGAGATATGAACCCTTGTTTGTAGTTTGTTCCAAAGCTAAGTTGAACTGTCCAGCCAAAGTGCTCCTCTGAAAAGATTCCAAACTCTTGTTGTTCAGTTTTTCAGTCACATCCAACTCTTTGTGACGCACTTTGGGATTTTCTTGACAAAGATACTGGAGTGGTTTTCCATTTCCTTCTCCAGTTCATTTTAGAGACAAGGAAACTGAGGCAGACAGAGTTAAGGCAAGTGCCCAGGATGACATAGCTAGTAAGTATCTGAGGCCAGATGAGTGTACTTGATTCCAGGCCTCATACTCTATCCACTGGGTCACCTAGCTGCTCTATTCTAAACTCAATTGGCTCTAAATTTGGATAATCATATCTCTCTGGGCCTCAGTAACTTCATCTATTGAATGAAAAGATTGGATTTGTCCATCTTCAAGATTCTAGTTCTAGCAGTATTCTATTCTTCTATTACTATAAATTTCAAGTTATAATGATATCCAAGAGTGTGGTATAATGGATAGAGAGCTGGTCTTAGAGTCAGAAGGTTCTGGGTTCCATTCCCATCTGTGACCCTGGGTAATTCCCTTTCAGGGCCCTAAATAACTAATACTTTAAGATGGATCTGCATTGGTAATAGGAAATTCTTACCTAGGAATTCTCTGTGCTGGCAAAATCTCAGGTCAGGACTGTTCCCCTTTCTCTGGCATTCCCCACCAGAGAGGGGGAGGAGAGAGAGAGAGAGAGAGAGAGAGAGAGAGAGAGAGAGAGAGAGA
>JAJPUD010002104.1:190116-207074 GCA_023553655.1 Myrmecobius fasciatus | reverse complement strand
GAGACAGAGAGATGTGAATGAGAAAGAGCATTAGTCATAGCATCAGAAGATCTGGTTTGATGGGCCTAACTATCACATACTAAATTTGTCAACTAAAGGATGTTGCTTCAACAACTTGGAGCTTCTGTTTCTTCATCAGTAAAATGGGAATAATAATATCTGTATTTCCCTCCTCACAATGTTGTTGGATAGAAATGTTTGTAAGTCAAAAAAAACTGTATGTCACTATGATCTCTCAGTATTTATGATGCTTAACATTTATTATCTGTGTGTTCGACACAACATATGCAGCCTCAGTTAAATCTTGCCTAGTTGAGGGGTATGAGGAGAGATTAGTGTGAAACTAAGACCAGTGGATACAAGTCACAAGGTGGAAGATTTTGCCGAAGCATCAGGTGGAACCTTCTAATTATTAGGGCTGTTGAATATAAAATGAACAGAATTGTAAGACAATTAATTCTACATTCTAGGACTGGGAGGATGAGGCAGTACAGTGTAGAGAAAGAACAGGTATGAATGCTGGTCTTTGTCTTTGGAGCTTTTTTGTATCTGCCCCTCACCTGGTATTAGAGTAACCTCCTAATGGACTGCCCCACTAAAATTCTTCTTTGGTTTGCTTTCCAATCCATCCCCCATAGTCTGCCAAAGTAATACTCTCAAAGCCTACAAATATTCACTGGCTCCCTATTACCTCCAGGATGAAGTATAAATAGGATATTTAAAGCCTGACTCAAACCTACCTTGTTTATTTGAATTGATTTTTACTTTATTTTCAAGCAAATATCAATTTTTTCTCCCTCCCTTTTCTTCCCTCAGTCTCATTGAGAAAGCAAGAAAAATAAACTCCTGTTACAAGCACATATAGTTATGCAAAACAAAAACAAAATGTCTCTTTGGACATGTAAAAAATATGCATATCTCTCTCTATAGAGAAAGATGTACACATAACACATATGTATGTATTCTGGGCAGAGAGAGGGAGGGAAATAGCCTGACCTTTTATAATATATGTGTGTATATATGCAGGGCATACATGTGACAAACATGTATGCAACACACATGTACACACATCTTAGTGCAGCTCTCTGGAGGTGAACACTCTGAATATTCAAGAGCTTATCATTGGTCATTGTGATTACAATTCACAAGTGTTCTCTCTCTCTCTCTCTCTTTCTCTCTCACACACACACACACACACACTTTTGTTTGTTTTAATCAGCCATGTCTACTTTCTCACCCAGGTTCTACCTTCTCATCCACCATCTTCTCAAACCCATCTATCTTCATTGAGAACATGAGAAAAATAAAACTCATTACCATGTATAGACAATCAAAACAAATCCCCATAATGGCCATGTCCTAAAAAACATTTGTCTCATTCTGCATTGAATCCTTCACCCTCTTTCAAGAGATGGGTAGCATGTTTCCTCATTAGTCCTCTGAAATACTAGTTAGCCATTGTTCTGATAAAAGTTTATCAATATTTTATCATATTTATGTATTATGACATGTCCATCTGTTCTGCAGTTTATTGACACTTTTTAGATTTCTATTCTATGTCATCTCAAAAGAGCTATAAATATGTTTAAATAACCTGACAGTCTGTTTTGCTTAAAACTATTCTTTCTTAGTCTACCCTCCCACTAATTCCCCATTCCTCTTTTTCTCTTTGCCTGCTGTTTCACTGCTGAATATGGTGATAGTTCACTACTGTACTTAAAGATGATTAGATACTCAGCTACCTAAAGATAGCTATTATATTCTCTGTGATTCTTGTGTTCTTAATGCCATATAACACCATCAGCCCCCCAGGTCTTTCATTTGATCCTTATATAGCATAGGCTTGAAGTCCGTCCTTTCACCATTCTGTTCTCTTTTAAACCTTGCTTGATTCACAGAACTGAATAGAATACTCCAGAAGAGTGAACTGAATGTGTTGGAATATATAACAGCTATCATTTTTGTGTTTCAAGAAAGTATGTCTCTTGTAAGGCAACTGAGAATTGTGTTCATCCTTTTGGCCTCTATTTGACATTATTGACTTGTATTATTTTTATACCTCTTTTTAAGACAAATTGCTTTTTAATGATGAATCTCCTCACCCCCCATTGCCACCTCCAACCTGCCCCATCATTCCATCTTGTATTTGTGAAGCAGAATTCATGAACCAAATGTTAGACTGTACATTTATCCTTACTAAATTTTATCTTATTCAATTTTGGTCAGTGTTCTGGCCTGTCAAGATATTTTGGGATACTTCCTGTCATCCAGTGTTTTAGCCATTTCTCCCAGATTTGTGCCATCCACAGATTTTATATTTGTGCTTTTATCCAAGTCATTGATGAAAATCTCAAAACAGCTTACAGTGAAGCACAGATCCCTGAGATATCATACTAGAGAGTTATTTTCAGATTGACACTAAACCTTGCCTAGCATATCTCTCCAGATATACCTCCTCAGATCTTGTTTAATTATATTTAATGTGAAGAGTGCTATGCAAAGTTCAAAATTAGCTGAGACCAGTGTTAAAAGTCTATAAAAAAGTTTTGTTTATTTTTTTAAAAATATATTGGAGATCCTTAGTTGATAGATGGTCAAAGGATACAAATAGACAATGAAGAAATTAAAGTAATTTCTGATCATATAAAAAAATGCTCTAAAACACTATTGATTAGAGAAATGCAAATTAAGACAACTCTAAGGTACCACCTTATACCTCTCAGATTGACTAAAAGGTCAGGAAAAGATAATGATGAATATTGGAAGGGATGTGGGAAAACTGGGACACTAATACATTGTTGGTGGAGTTGTGAAATGACCCAACCATTCTGGAGAGCAATTTGGAACTATGTACAGAGGGGTATAAAACTTTGATCTAGTGATCTCACTACTGGGTTTGTAAAGAGATAATAAAAAATGGAAAAGGACCCATATGTGCAAAAATGTTTCTGGCAGTCCTTTTTGTAATGGCAAGGAACTGGAAATTGAGTGGATGCCCATCATGGTATATGAAGGTAATGGAATATTATTGCTCTTTAAGAAATGATGAGCAGGCTGCTTTCAGAAAACCCTGGAATGACTTAGATAAACTGATGCTGAGTGAAGTGAACAGAACCAGGAGAACATTGTATATAGTGGCAGCAATATTATATGATGATTAACTGTGATGGACTTGGCTCTTCTCAACAATGTGGTGATTGAAGGCAATACCAGTACATTTGGGATGGAAAATGCCAATGGCATCCAGAGAGAACTGTGGAGACTGCATGTGGATCCAAGCATAGTATTTTCACCTTTATATTTATTTGATTTTTTCTTTCTTTTTTTTTTCTCTTTTGGGGTGATTTTTCTTACACAACATGACAAATATGAAAATATGTTTAAGTGGATTGTACATATTTAATCTATATCAAATTACTTGCTAGCTTGGGGAGCAGGGAGGTAAGAGAAGTAGAGAGAAAAATTTAGAACACAATCTTACAAAAATGAATGTTGAAAACTATCTTTACATGTATTTGAAAAAATAAAATAGTATTAAAAATACCACAAGGGAAGAAAATGCAGAAGTTTGACAAATCAAATGTTAGGGATAAAGAGCAAAGAGAATTTGAAGCTGTCAACAAGATTTTGAGTTTGGTGACTGGGAAAGCCTGCTAATATTGGCAGAATTGTATAAATAAAAGAAATATAATTTTTATACACACACACACATACCATATGAAAGAAGAGTAACACATTCAGGAAAACTTAGAAAGATTTATATGAACTGATACAAAGTGAAGTGAACAAGAGTAGGATATTGTGGTACATAGTAATAGCAATACCATAGTATGATTAATTGTGAATGACTTAGTATCCTCAGCAATAAAAAAGACCTAAGACATTCTGAAGGACGTAGGATAAAAAATGCTATCCACTTCCAGACAAAGAACTGATGAGTCTGAATGCAGATTGAAGCAAACTTTTTTACTTTATTATTTTGGGGTTTTTTTCTTTTGCAACATAGCTAATATAGAAAAGTTTTGTATGACTGAACATGTATTAACCTATCTCAAATTGCATGCTTTTTCAGGGAGGGGATGGAGGGAAAGAATATGGAACTCATTTTCTTAAAGTGCACATTAAAAAAACTTTTTTATATGCAACTGAGTAAAATAAAATTAAAATTAAATGTTTTTTTTTAAGAATAGCGAAGAAGATATAGAACTATTGCACTGGATAGATAAGCCAAAGGAGGGGACATGCAACCACCCAGTTCATATTTTGCTCCTAATTTTTCTGCCAAGGAGAAAGTGACTACATTAATGGGCTAATGATGACTTTTGTTTGTATCTGTAGCAGGGGACAGAGGATTTGTATGATGGACCTGCATTGCTTCTGTCTTTCTCTGCCAAGGAAAATAATCTTTAGATTAGAAAGAACTGAACAAGAATTCCTAGTAGGGAGTTAATTTCCAAGATGAATAAGGGAGCAGAGTTCCTAGTTACTCCTCCAAGCTTGAATGGACTGCTTCCTAGAGTACTGAAGCAATTGGCAGATTTGTTTGCTGAACCACTCTCTGTGATCTTTGAAAGGTTACAGGGTATGGCCATAGTGCCACAGACAAAGAAGGACAAATGTCTCAATTGAGAAGTGAGAAAGAGAAAGAGTTCTGTAAATTTCAGGAATAGTTTGATTGTACTGTTGATATTTTGCAGTGTGTTAAAATGTATTATCACAGTTGATTTATGAACATCTAGAAATGGAGACAGTGATTTTGCTTTCATCAGAGATAGGTCATGCCAGATTTACTCTGATTTTAGCAAAGCATTTGACATAGCCTCTTATGTTTCAACAGTTTGATAGATGTGGGCTAGATGATGGTACAATTAAATAGATTCAGAACTGATTGAATGGTCAGACTCAAAAAAGATTCACCAACTGATCATTATAGTATCCTCAGGTTGAAGGCTTAGTGGAGTGTTCCTGGGATTTGGGGTGTTGAATGATTTTTTTATTATAGACTTTGAAAAAGACTGATGTTATGTTTATTAGATTTGCCCATAGCACAGAGCTGGTTTTGATAGCTAATGCTGTGGATAACAAAGTCAGAATGTAAAAAGGCTTTGATAGATTAGAATAGTAAGCAAATCTGAGATTAAATGTAATTGGGATGATTTGATGAATTCTTACAGTTGGCTTAAAAAATGAATTGTGCAATTATAGAATAGAGAAAGGGTCTGGTTTTCTGTACCACAGTTTAGGAAACTATGTGGAAAATCTGGGGAATTGCTGGCTTTATTGAAGGCAAATTGTCGTGGGCCTCCTTTTTCTGCCACAGAGAATATTTAAGAAGGACATGATTGCTGTATTGTATGATATGATTGCTGTATTGGAAGACTTTGGAGTGAAGTAAAGATTAGATTTGATTTGCTTGGTCCCAAACAACAGAACTAGGAGTAATGAGTAGATTAAAAATTAATATAATTATAATTACAATGTAAATGTTAAGGGGTTAATATACAGAGAAACATTTTGTACAAGAGCAACAGCATAATTCAGGGGAAAGAAAGACTGCTGAATTTTGAGGTGGGATCTGGTTCTAATTCTTCCTTGGCCATTTATTTGCTTATGTAACCTTGAGAAAACCCATTCAGTTTCCTTATCTATAAAAGTGAATTACTTCTGATGTCCCTTCTAAATTGAAGTCTATGCTCTTGGGATTCTAAGCATACTATCCAAATTTGGAGCTATCTGCTCCAAAAAGCAGTGGGTTTCTGCTCACTAGCCACTCTTGAGCAAAAGTTGGATGGCCATTTGTGTGCCGTGTTTTAGAGAAAATTTCTGTGAAGGCACAGGTTGGAGTAGATGCTCCTCGAGGTCTTGTCTAGCTCTGAAATTCTGTGAAGTGTTACAAGAAGTGAGCCATTTTCTTCCCTATTGAAATTGTTTTTTTTTCATTGCTTCAATAGAATTTAATTCTTGTGACTCTTGCATCTCCCTTTAGCTTTTCCCTTTGGAAGGAGCAGTTTTAATAAAAGGGTTCAGAAAGAATCCAAATTGTAAGGTGTTAGTGCTTGAGTGGATGATGGGAAATTGGAGATAAGGATTTTTTCTAAAGCAGGAGTTCTTACCTTTTTTGGACTGCTTTGGTCATCTGGTGAAACTTTCTAGAACAATGTTTTTAAGGAAGGAAATACTAAATTTCAGTTAGAGCCCAGAGGAGAAAATGTATTTGTATATTTTCCCCCTTCTAAATTCACACTCCTTAAAACCTATCCATGCCAGGTTAAGAACATCTATTCTGGAGGTTCCCTCCTAGAGGAAACAGGAAAGAAATTACAATGTTAATGTAATTTAGGACAAGTTTATATAGTATGTAAAATTAGGGGTTCTTGGAAAGCAGATTGGGCTTTTGTTAGATCTGGAACCCAGAATCTTTAAGTTTGTGGCTATTGCTATACCCTAATTTTATGATTTTTAAAAAAATATGTATTTTGTTTCAACACAAGTCCCTTGATCCAGACTGATACTCCTAACACTTTCTACTTTTGTTCTTCACCCATTGTTAATTGGAGGGAAGGATGTGTGCTTTAGTTTGGAGAGTTTCCTACTGACTTTGTCCATTGTTTTTGACCTTCGGTTCTTTTGGCCTTTATTTACTTTGTGGAAGTCATTGCCCATTTTTTTGGTAGTACTTTAACCCTATGATCACCCTCTTTTCTGCCATGGGGCCTTCAGATTTCCTGAGTGGAGAAGACTATATTACCCATCAGTACCACAGGATTTACTGCCAGGCCTTTCCTTGTTCAGGGCTTTCAAAGCTTCATGAAAACTAAAAGGAACTTCTCACAAAAGAAAAAGTGAGGAATTTTTTGGTGTAAATTATCCCACAACTGAAAATAGTCCTCAGAAAATAAATGCTCACTCTACTTCAAAACAAACATTAGGAGTGGTGGGAATGAAGGAGAGGCTTGATTTAGACTTCCACCAGCTAATTTCCAGTGGGTCTTCTCTCTTTCCCAAGGTAACAGATGTCCTCCAAAAGCATGATGTATTTCATGGCATTGTTCAATAAAAAAAAATGCTTCTCTCTTTTCTCAGATTGAATTTAATCATGGAATCTCCATACAAGTACCCAAAAGTGGTTATCCAACATCTATTGAGTGTGAAACCACTCCCTCTTTAAGCAGCCTATTCTACTTCTGAATAGCTCTAGTTTCTCAGACTTTCTCCCTTCCATCAAAGCTCTTTGCATCTTTCATCTTTTATTCTTAGTTTTGCTCCTTGAGGTCAAGAAGAATTAATTCTACTTATACTTGAAGGGCATCAGTTCATCTCCACCCAATCAATACTCCCTCCAATTATGACATCTCCTCTGGGCAAAGTATCCTTGATTTCTTCAACTGATCTTCACATAGTATGACCTCAGGAACCTTTATCCCTTCTCCTAAACTATGATCTCCTGAACTGAAATAATACTTGACATGTGGCCTGACCAGGGCAGAGGAGAGGGGGATTCTCACTTCCCTAGTCATTGGTTATAATACAACCTAATTTTATATTGCCTTTTTTTTGGCTGCCATGTCATACACACACACACTATTGACTTTACTAAGATTGCTAGATGTTTTTCAGACAAACTACCATCTATCCAATTCATGTTCAATTCAAGACATCATCTGAAATGTCATGGGTCTTCGAAAATGAAGAATGAACAACATTTATCTCTATAAAATTTCACCTTAAATCCTTTTGCATCCCAACTGTTATCCTGTATGACTGACTCCATTCCTCTTCATTTTGTGTCAACAACACATTTGATAAGTAACCTATCTATACCTTTATTCAAGTCATTGTGAAAAATATAAATCCAATTAAGGATAGGTTTAAAGAGCAAGCCACTTGAAATCACCTTACAAGTTGACCTTGATCAGTTAGTGGCTACTCTTTGGACTGGATGTTATTCTAATATACAATTCAACCTAGCCCACATTTCTCTGTCTTTGCTGCAACCAGGAGAAACTTTGTTAAAATGTAGAGAAACTGTGTCAATAGCATCCCCTGATTGCCAACAATCAAAATCAAGCCCACTTCCTAAAGTTTTCAGACTCCATTATTTCCCTCCTTTTTGTAAATTTAGGCATTTGCCTTGAGTCTGCCATGCCTCTCCTATGCATAATCTTTCAGAGAATCCTGACACTGGCTTATAGTCCATCTGAACCTAATAAATTCAGATTCATCAGAGACCTTGAGGTGTTCTTACTTCTCTCTTCTTATCTTGGATAGCATTCCAATAGGTATTTTTGTTCTGTTCTTCCCAGTCCAAGGATTGTTCTCCGTGGCAGAAAAATACAGAGACTGATGGAGTCCATTATCTCTTTCTTTTACAATTATTTCTATAGCAGAGCAAAAATCTCATAGTCTGTTAAGTCTACTTAATCTTAGATCAATTACTTGATGCAAAATCCTATCAGATTATATTTTGATCCTCTTAACAATTTAGTACTCAAGTAGAGTAAGTAATGTCACTATACTTTCTTGAGCCTTCCTTTCAAAGAAATGGAACACTGGGGATTTCTTGAATGCAAATTTTTTTTGCTATTATATTATTCTTCTCTCTGAGCCATTTTCTTCAGAATCCTGTGCCTCTTGCCTGCACTCTCACTTGGTACTCCACACTTGATTACCTTTCATGTTCTTTGCTGGGGATACAAATATAAAGGGGAGACAGTCTCTAACTTCTGGGAGCTTATATTTTACTGCAAGAGTATGTCCCATAGGAGGGGTGGTGGCCAGGCAATGTGGTCCCAGGGATTGTGAATAGAGTTAAGGCAGTAGATTGTCTCAATCTTTCCAGTAGCAATGGTAATTAATAATGATTTGAATACTGTTTCTGAGTAAGCAGCAAGAAAAAAAATGGGATGTCTATGTATGGGAATCTGCAGGTTCCCATAGAATCTATGGGCAATTATCTGCCCATAGAAATAGGGCAGATAACAATGTCTGGTTTCCCTGTTATCCTCTTGAATGGCTAGATGGAATGAAGCATGATCTAAGAGTTTGGGGCTAGGTAACCACAGAGGGCTAAGATTAGTATTGAGTCATCCCCCAATTCAGGCAGTTCTGTCTTAAGAGGAGGTTTTATTATGTTTTGGGGACACAGATACTAACTCTCAGGAAGATACTAACCCTAAAAATAAATGACACAATGTAATGATAGCTTTGTATAGCTATTGAATTAAATAATAAAAAGAATTCCAGTAAGCATTAAATACCTACTGTCTATATGTATATGCTAGATGCTGAAGTAGTCATAAAGATAAATAAAAGAAAGATGATTGAGGTGTTAAAGGGCTTTGAGATCACATCATAGGAAGATAGATTGAGAGAACAGGGGATAGTTAACTCAGAAAGGAGATATTGGAAAGAAACAAGGATCCAGTATTTGTAAGATTGTTATATGGAAAGAGATATTAAATTTGTTCCATTTGGTTCCAGAGGTCAAAACCTGGGGTAGACATTGTAGAGAGAAGGGATTTAGCTTGATGTAAAAACAAACAAACACAAAACTTCCTGACAATTAGCACCATCTAAAAGTAGAATGGGCTGCCTTGGAAGGTCATGACTTGATTTTATTTTTCACCTGAGGTCTTCAAGCAAAACTATATTACCATTTGGGATTATGCTGGGGAAGGGATCTTAGTCTGTGGATTAGTCTCAGCAGTGTCTGAGGCTCCTTCTAACGCTATCATTGTGTGATATTGTGATATTCCCAACTTTTCAAGGGAGTTGACATACAATCAAACTATATTAATATCAAGTAAAGTATAATAAGGCAACTAGGAGATTCAGTGCACAGAGCACTGTCTGGAGTAAGGAAGACATCAGCCTACTTACCCCAGCCTACTTCCTGAGTTCAAATCTAGCTCAGATGTACTATGTGACCCTGGGCAAGTCACTTAGTCCTGTTTGCCTCCTTTTTCTTATCTGTAAAATGAACTGGAAAAAGAAATATCAAACCATTCCAGTATCTCTGCCAAGAAAACACCAAATAGGGTCATAAACAGTCTAACATGACTGAAGTTAAAGGTTAAAAACTGGCCTGAGAATTCAGATGAAAAAGAAATCATTTCTGGCTAAAACATCAAAAAAGCATGTTTTGTGGAAGAATTTCAAAAGGCAAAGATGAGATTAGATAGAATATTAAGGTTGTAAGGAAAAATGTGAGCAGGACCTAGCAGGAAAGAAAGCCATGTACAGACAGTGAGATTTCCATTTTCATGGGAATCTGGAGTCAGTGAAAGGAAGGATCATAGGATCATAGATTTAGAAAAATCTAAGGAACTTTAGAAGTCATCCAATCCAACCTCCCATTTTACAGATGAGGAAACTGATACCCTGAGAAGTTGTGACTTAAGGGGTACAATGTGATGGAAGGGTAGAAAGATAGATGGGAACCATATTGTAGAGAGCATTGAATGTAGGTCTCAGAAGTTTTTACTTGATTCTGTAGGCAGTGGGGAGTCATTGAAGTCTTTCAAACAGGCAGGTGATTGGTTAGAGGTGAAGAAACATTCTTGAGAAGAGAAGGACCAGTTTAACTGTTAGAATAAAGATGAGAGATAATTGAAGTCTAGAATAAGATGGAATTAGAGGCCAAAGTTCTGTAGACTGCATGATAAGTACTTTTATTTTATTCTGTTTCTTTGGTGAGGCAGTTGGGGTTAAGTGACTTGTCCAAAGTCACACAGCTAGTGAGTGTTAAGTGTCTGAGACCAGATTTGAACTCAGGTTGTCCTGACTCCAGGGCTGGTGCTCTATCCAGTGTGCCATCAAGCTGTCCCTTAATTTTTTTAAATAAGGGTATGGAGGCTGAGGTGTGGGAGAAGTCTAGAATTACAGCATTTTCTTTAGTGCAGCAGTTTTTCAATGAGGAAACATATTCTTTTATACCTCTTTACCAACCCTCCACCCTCTCTGTGCAGTTGAGCAATTTCTTTTCATCTCCAGCCGTAGTTGGTTGGAGTGCAGAATGGGTCGTTAGCCACCTTCAAGTAGAAGTTGGGCAGCCACCTGTCAGATATAGGCTGGACCCAATGGCCTCTGTGTTCTCTTCTGCCTCTGAGTAATGTAAATCTTTCTATAAAAAGTAAGTATTTTAGAAAGTTTGCATTTTTGAAATAGTAATGATTTCTGTGTCTGCTTCTTTTTTGTTAATTCTGCAAGTTTGTACAGCACTTCTATTTCCACACCAGACCATTTCTGATTGAATAAACCTTCTAATACTTGTATTGGTTTTAACTAAATTCACGGAGATTTATATTACATTCAACACTGCCCTTGGATTCCCTGCTGCTGCATTTTGGGGACCAGGGGACATCTTTCCTCTTAAATACTTATTTTTTTCCCTTGTGTTATTTGTCTACAACTACCCTATTTCCATTTGTTCTTACCAGGAAGTAATCCATCCTTAGAGACCATAAGAGTTAACTCCCTTGGGGAGATTCAGGCTTCTGCTTAGGTTGGTGTTTTCCATCAGTCTGCGAGCTAATGATGGAATGAAATGGAAAGGGAAGTGTTGAAGAAGGGGCAGAACAAGAAAGCTTGCCATCTCTTCCTTTGTCAAGTCATCTGTTTGAACTGAGTTACCAAAAGTACTCTACAGACATTCAAACGTAAGTGCAGGAACCCAGCCTATGGTCACCTATAAATTAATTTTTTTCCCCACCATCTGCCATTTTGGGTGATCTCTTCCTCCATATTTCTTCACTGAGTAGATAATTGAGAGTTCTCAATTCTTAGGGTCCTGAGATACCTGCCCACTAGGTGATCTTTCTAAGTGATGGGCAAGTGAGCTCAGCTACAGCAGATCAGATAAATGGCTCTCAGCTCATCTCTGCTCAGATCTTCTCTTTGATATGCTCAGTATGCTGGCCCTGGTGCAACACAGGTCCCATCAGTGGGCCCCATGCAGACACCAGAGGAAAAATGGACAATTCAGACTACTGTCTGTCTTTACTGTCTCAGTGACCAGGATCATACAAAACTAAAACAGAGGGAAATGGGAAGAAATCATGGGCCAAATAAACCCAGCTTGGTGCCAATTAGCTTCCCAACCTGTAACCTGAATGTTTACTGGCACACTACCATGCTCACCAAGGACTGGCTGCTTTGACAGGTGTATTCTGTCATTGGATGCAACATGAAGTAGGTTAAATACTTCTCCCCTAAACTAGGTGAAGGTGGACTCTCTAAGTTTATTTCCAGCCCATAACTCCACCTGGGTTTCTTCATCTTCATTCTATTGTTAACGGTTTCTAGCAATTTCTTTCCTTTTTTTCTTTTAAAAATGATCTTGTGCTTATTTCTAGATTATTTCCATTTTACCTTATAATAAAATAACTTTTCTTTGCTATTGTACATGATGAAGTTTATTTTGTTGTTTGATTTAATGTGGATACAGTTTTTCTAAACTGATTCTGTGAGAAAAGCCACCTTTTAGGGGGAGATCTTTTACTCACTAATATATTTCAAGTTAGAGTTCCAAAAAGAAGCAGAGTGATGTTGATAGCTAGGTGGCTCAATGGATAGAGTGCTGGATGTGGAAGGAGGAAGACCTGTATTCAAAACCAGCCTCAACACTTACTATGTTACTCTGAGGAGACATATAACCTCTGCTTACCTCGTTTCCTTGCCTACAAAATGGGTATGTTAATAGCTAGGTACCCTCAGAGTTGTTGTGATACTAAAATTAAATATTTGTAAAGCAATTTGTAAAGTACAATAGAAGAGTTAGCTAGTATTAGCAGGTATTATTTCACCATGTGGAGAAAATAGAACTTATCATTCTTTTTTAAAATAAATATGAAAAAGTCCCATTTTCAGCATTAAATTTTTAAAATTTTGATTTCTGAATTCTTTCCTTCTCTCCAGTTCCTCCCTAACCCATTGAAAAGACAAGCAATCTCTTTTACTTTTAAAAAATGCCCAAGCCCCATTGAATTGACTGTTTTGAAGTTTGATCCTTTTTGATCCCTGTATCTTTGGCATGGTGAGCCAGGTTGGATTTGGTCAATGGACAGAGCACTGAATGAATGTCAGAAGACAAGTACTTGTCTTGGCTGTCTTGGGAGCTTGAGTGAGACTTGAAAAAAAATTAAATTAATTTTTTTTGCACATAATAAAGTATCTTTTTTCCAATTACATGTAAAGACAGTTTCTGACATTCATTTTTGTAAGATTTTGAGTTCCAAGTTTTTCTCCCTCCTTCCCTTTCCTTTCTTCTCTCCAAGATGGTAATCAATCTGATATAGGTTATACATGTACAATCATGTTAAACATATTTCATTTTGTGAAAGAAGAATCAGAACAAAGGGGGAAAAATCACAAGAAAGAAAAAAACAAAAAACAATTAAAAAAAGAAACGAGTATGTTTCAGTTTGCATTCAGACTCTATAATTCTTTCTCTGGATATGGATGGTATTTTCTATTACAAGCCTTTTGGAACTGAGACTCACTTTTGGAACTCTTTGACTCACTATTTTCTCGTGTATAAAAGTGATCAATTAAACAAGATGGGTTGTGACTCAAGACCCTCAAGGTGTTTTAGAAAGATTAATCTATCTGTGTATAGGATAGATTGAATCAAGGAGATATCACGGGTGAGGAGACCAACTAGGACATTATGACCAAAGATTCCAGATTGAGACAGTGCAATATAATAAAAGAGTAGAGGAAATGACATCAGGAGAGAACTGGGTTCTAATCCTGGTTTTTCCATTTGTTACCTGAATAACTATTTCTTAGCCCTTCTGAGCCTCAGTTTCCTAATTGGGAAAATAAGGATAAGAATGCCTATAGTTCCCACTTCACAGAAGTGTTAAGACGACCAAATGAATTAATTAGCAGTTCATAAAACAGCATAATTTCAGTGTTAGTGTGATAATGAAAGGTAACTGGTGGATGAACAAACATTTATTAAACTCCCACTGTTTGCCAGGAATTGTATTAAATGCTGAAGGGCTTGATGTGGGACTGGACAATAGCTACGTATAGAGTTTTGATAAATTTTGGAAAGGTGGAAACTATAGATTTTATCAATCAATTAGTAATGAGATGTGTTAGAACAACAGAGAGAAGTCAAAGATAACTAAGTTGTTAAGTTTTAGTGACAGGTTGATGGTACCAGTAACAGAAATGAGAAGGTTAAGTGGAGGAGTAGAAAAAAAGTTGATAATTTTGATATGAGATATAATTCACATTTATATAGCCCTTTAAAGTTTACAAAGGCCTTTCCTTATAACAGTCCTATAAGTAGATAGAGGATTGCTATACCCATTTTATAGGTGAGAAAATTGAGGCCCTGAGGTGTTTGTAACCTGACCATGGTCACAGTTGGTAAATGTATAAAAACAAGAATTAAAACAGGTTCTACTGACTCCAACTCATTTTCTTATGCCTTATTGATTCTCATATTGAATCTGAGGTGCTAAGATTATATTTAAGTAGAAAGACAGCTCAGACTGGTTATGAGCCAAGTCTGAATAAAAGCTATAGACCTGGAGGGCGTTGGTATAAAAGTGATGCTAGTTGAAGCTGTACGAATGGATGAGCTCAACAAGGAGGAGGAGAGGATAGTGAAAGGGAGCCAAGAATAAAGTCCTGGAGAATGCCAACTATTAGGGTGTAGGAAGATGAGAAGGAGCCAGAAAAGTAGAACCAACCAGAGGAATGCTGAATCACAGGCACCAGGGATGGATAGTCAGTCACATGTTCTGTGGTCCAGCCATACTGGCCCATTTGTTCCTTTCACATGTGATTCTCCATCTCCCATGTCTTTGCCTTTGCATTGGCTGTCTTCCAGACTTGGTATGCTTCCCCTCCCCCCACCTCTGCCTCTTGGAATTCCTGGTTTCCTTTAAGACACAAAATAAGTGAGTTTCTTAAAATAACCTAAGTGAGCTGTAGGAGCAGTTATTGCCATCCCTTGTAGAGTGGCCTTGTGTCTGCTTGGTACACTTGTGGCACTTGCTCATGTGGGCATGTACTTGTATCCCAACAGAAGGTAAGCCCTTTTGATCCTTATCTCCTCAGTGTCTGGTACATGGTATCATTTAATAAACTCTTGTTGATTTGATTTGATTGGCTAACGTTGCCAAATGCTACAGAAGGTTTGAAAAGGAATTGCCAGTGCATCTGATCATCTCCAAACCTTCATTTTGTTGATGTTTGGAGAGAGAAGGTTTGGAAGACTGGTGGAAATGCAAGTCAGATAGTGAGGGTTTGAGGAGTGAGTGGCAGGGAAGAAAGTAAGAAGAGGCAGCAGTCAATCAATCCACCAGCATTTATTAAGTACTTACTATGTGCCAGGCACTGTGCTAAACACTGATGCTGCAGGATACAAAGAAAATAACAAAACAAAAAACTCCAATCCTTACTCTCAAGGAATTTGCCTTTTCATCTAAGAAACAACATATATAAATCAGAAACAAGATTGAGTAGAGGGAAGGTAACCCTAGAGGGGATGGTGGCTCTGGAATTTTGGATAACCTGAAAAGGTCTGCAAAAGAGCTCCCATCCTTGAGCTGAGTATTGTTGGAAAGGAGAATGTTTCAGGCCCGAGACAGGAGATGAATTATAGTGTGCAAGGAACAAGTGAGCCAGTGTGGCTCCATTGCAGAGTACATGGATGGAAGTAGAATATTAGATTAGGAAGGGTCTGGTGTTGTGAAGAGACTTACTATTTGATCCTAGAAGTAACAGTGAGCCACGGAATGAAATGAATTTCAGGATTGAGGGGAGGGGTGGGGGAGACATGGTCAGATCTGTGTGTGAGAAGAATCACATTGGTGGCTTCGTGAAAGTGAATTGGAGAGAGAAGAGACAAGGGAGAGAGAGTAACCCAAAGGCTACTTCAACAGTCCAGGTGGGAGATAATGAGGGCTAAATCTAATCAGGTGGCAGTTATACGAGGGGGGGAAATGGGCATACAGGAAGAGAGACTGTGGAAAAAGAAATGATGAGATTTGGCAACTGATTTGATGAGTGGGGAGAATAAGATAGAGGCGTCAAACATGGAAGATTATATTGAGGGAGTGAGCATGGGTACAGAGAAGGATGATGGTACCTTAGAGGGAGGGGAGGGGAAATGATAAGGAGCAGTGGGTTAGATAATTCTTTCAACATTTTGGCATAAAGAATATGTCAAAATGGTAACTGGAAATTAAGGTAAAAAATGAGTGATTTCCTGTTTTGTTGTTAAAGAATGAGATGGCCCAGGCATAGGAGATAATCATTGTGAATCCACATTCTTTGGAAACCCATTGTAAGTGTACTCAGTGCACCCTCTGGTAAGTCCCTTGGGAGCAAAGACCCTTTTCAACATTCACATCTATATTCATGTGCCTCGCACATAGTATCAGAGGGACGTAAGTGTTTTTTTGAACAAATGGTTCCTGTCACAGAATGGATTTTCAGTTATGTCTATAACTGTGTTATTTTTTTCAGACTTGAAAGTGCCTGCTCCTAACAGATGATCAGCCTCATATATAATGGGCTAAAGTGAAGCAGAGCTTGGTCTGGCTTCTTCCAAGCACTTGACCTTTAGGGCTTGGGTTGAGGCTAAACTTGGTAAATCCCAGGGCCAAGGGAAATATTGTTCCAAACTGATTGGCTGTAGGAAGGCAGATAAAGGCACCAAGTATTTACAGATGTAGGCCAAGAGTCCCCAACTAGTTCTATTCTTCAGCAAGAATGCATAAAAACTATTTTCAGTTCCCACTGAAGAAAGTAGAATACATATTTCTTTGTCAGATTTATTCTTCAGACACTGAGTTACAAACTTAATCATATGAAAACACTTGCTGTTTGAGGAAGGCACACCCCACTTTTCCTTCCCACCCACTTCCAAGACACACACACACACACACACTCTCTCTCTCTCTCTCTCTCTCTCTCTCTCTCTCTCTCTCTCTCTC
>JAJPUD010002104.1:85723-190106 GCA_023553655.1 Myrmecobius fasciatus | reverse complement strand
CTCTCTCTCTCTCTCTCTCTCTCTCTCTCTCTCTCTCTCTCTCTCTCACTCTCACTCTCACTCTCTCTCTCACTCTTGTATTTCTGGCCTTTCTAGCTCTTGTAGTGGATCAGAGGTGATTCTAGGGCCTGGAGAAGGTCTCTTTACATAATTAAAGGCTCATTCCTTTGGGCTAAGTTTTCTCATTTGCTCTTAAAACCAATCTTGGAAGTAATGCAGTAAGCTTTATTGGTCAGGTGCACCTCCTCATGACTCAGCTGATCAGATCCTTTCTCAAGAGCATGCTATGACAGAGGCCAGGGAGCAAGAAGAGAGAGAGCAAGAAGAAGCACTTGGATGCTCTGTGTCAAGATAGGGAGAGGAACAGAAAGGGGGTTCTCAGAGCAAGGGGGAGTCTTCAGCAGAGTGGCCAACAGAGATCTCTGGGATCCCACAGCACCCATTGTGAATCCTGGCTTTCCCATTATAACTCTTTGTGGCCTGAGGCAAATCACATACCTCTCTGTGCCTCAGTTTCCTTCTCTATAAAATGAAGGTGTCAGATTAGATCATTTCCAGCTCTAAATTGATCCTCCTTTCTTTATAATTTGTCATTGAGTTGGTCCTGCCATTGTGTGGCCAGGAGTTTCTGGCAGCAGATTTGGCTTTGTCCTTTGTTTCTCCTCACTTTCTGTCTCCTATATTCCCTACTTCTCTCCAGCATAGGGGATTCCCTTTTATAGTCTGTCATTCTCAAAACCATTCCTTGGTTAGCTCCCCTTATTCACCTTTTTTCTCCTTTGTTTGCTTTTCCCTCCCTGGCAGCTGGACCACCTTCCAGTTCCTGAAGGAGAAGCTGCTACTCCTTCAGAAGCCATTGGTTTTGGTCTCTGATCACCTACTCCCAGAATCGTGTCAGGGAGTGGGTTGAGGGCACTAGGCCCGTAGGCAAAGTGGAGGCAGGTGTTAGTTAGCCAGAGGAGCAATGGGGACGATATAGCAGCTCTGTAATGGGGCAGACCTCAGAAGAGGGGCAGAAAAGTGATTGGACCAGTGACTACCTCTTTAAACCAATCATGTATCTCCCAGCACAGGGATGGACAGACAGCCTGGAGCCCAGAGAAATAGAGTGTTGTAGATAACTGCTTTACCTGAGCCTGTTGGGCTGCACCTTAACCAGTTCCAGTCTTCATTTATTAAAGGCTCCAGTTGGGATGAGCCAAGCCCAAAGCTTTACCTTTGGAGACGAGAGATGAAGTTCTGGTAAGATTTCCTAGGTGTTTGTGAACCCCCATGTTGAGGCTGAGCTGTCTCCATCCACTTGTTCATTGTTAATATTTTTCTGAGTAATTCATTTTTCCCCTATAAGAGTTTATCTGTCCATGGTTTTGTGTGGGGTTCCAAAAGCTAGAAACTTCTGCTGCTTCTCATTCCTCTGGATTATTTTTCTGTTGCAAAACCATTCTTCTCATCCAATGGCAGGATTTCCATAAATCTTCTGCCTTATTCAGCACTGTTGTCGCTGTAGGTGGTGTTGGTCTGGCCCTTGTGCTTTTTCTAGATTGAGGACACATAATATGTATGTTTGTCCCGTTTCCCACCCCTCACCCCCATTACTTTCTATTCATTACCTTTCCATGGCCTGCCTGAGATTGTCACCAGCAGCTGTTCAAGGCATGGTTAGAGCATGAATTCTTCAGAAAATTCAATTTCCTCAGGAGTCTGGGGGAAAGAGAGAGATGATGTGGAATCACCTAGATAGAGTGGTGGAGACTTGGAATCAGAGTGGCATGGTTCAGATCCCACCTTTATCACTAGCATTACAACTATGGAATCACTTGGCCTCTCTCTGAGCCCCAGTATGCACATCTCCAAAATGGGGATGGTAATATCTAAAGAATCTACCTAATAGCACACAGCACGATCATGCTGATATATAAAAACACTTTGCAAACTGCAAAGCAAATTGTAATTATGCCCTAATCTGCAAGATTTACCTCATTAGGCATAGGCATAGGCATTGACAAAATGAAAGCATGTCCTCAAAGCACTTTGCAAGCCTTAAAATGTTATTTTAATATATACAAATTGTATACATTGTATTAGTGTATATAAATGAATATAATAAAATATTTCACATATATATGACTATATAGTATAATTATATTTTAATACTTTATTATAAATCTATTATTAGTAGCAATTCCTCAGAATCATTTTTCTCTTCTCCTTCCCCTTTTATTAGTAAAATAGCTGTTAAAATTGGGGAGACATTTTGTGAGTCCGTATAATAGGGTGTAGTTTTTTCTTCCTACTTCATTTCTGATATTTCCATCCCTAGAGAATGTGTGATCAGCTTGCTGCTTCCTTATCATCATACCAATGTCTCATACCACTTACTTGGTTCTGCAGCCAGCGCCTGGTTAAGTTAGGGAACATGAATTGCTTTAAAGCTGATGACTGTTTATACTAGTATGGGAAAGACCCCTGAAAGCACATTTAGTAAAGTGGTGCATCTCCTTTCCCCTTCTTTATCCACATGGGGTCTTGGGTACATAGTAGGTGTTCAAATAAATTCTTGCTGGACTGATTCATGGTAAACAACCTTTTAAATCAATCAGCTAGCATTTTTTAAACACCTACTATGGTTCCAAGCACTTGGCTAATTATTAGGAATTCTAAGAAAGGTCAAAAACCAAATTCTCTGCTTTCAAGGAGGTCACAGAGTAATGGAGGGGAATTGGATTTTTTTCCCCTTAAGTCACTGAAGGACTATTAGATTTGAATTCCATAAATGAAATAGATAATTCCTCTTCTCTAAGTCTTTACTCTTTTAGATACTTGTATATGACAGAGGTATAAGGTTTGACTTCTGCAGGGAAGCAGGGGTCTGGACAAGATGATCCCCTGAGATTCCTTTTAGCTAGAACTCACTGTTTATTGCTCTTGCTTCTGGGTGATCCCTAGTGTTTTACCATAATCATGCTGTCTACATTTGTTGGAAATGTCAAGTTGGGCTGTGCTGTGTTGTGTTTTGTTTTGTTTTGACAACAGAATGACCACTTCAAAGTCCATCCTCCAGATAAGCTTGGCCCTGAGGACTGTGAGGGGGAGGTCTTTGCTGTTGGACCCTTGTAGACACAGAGAGATGGTCTCTGACTGCACCCTCCCCTCCTCCCCCCCATGCTCACTTCTCTTCTTCTCTTGCAGGCCTACAGGTGAACCAGAAGGCTCTGACGACATTCCCAGATGTGGTGCTTGTGCGGGTGCCCACACCTTCAGTTCAATCAGACAGTGACATCACTGTCTTGAGACACTTGGAGAAGCTGGGCTGCCGCCTGGTCAATCGCCCCCAGAGCATTTTGAACTGCATCAACAAGTTTTGGACATTCCAAGAGCTGGCTGGACATGGGGTTCCCATGCCAGACACATTTTCCTATGGTGAGTTGATTTGAAATGGGGTCAGACCCCAACCTCTCGAATTCTTGGTATTTTTCCTTCTTTACCTCTAAACAATTTTTTACCCAGTTTATACTATAATTTTTGGAGAGAAGCTGAATGTACTATATCTCACCTATTCAGAGTATCACCATTTGGCATTTTTGCCTGTCCCAAACATTGCTGAGCAGCTCTCCTAAAGCATATGTGCTAAAATTCATGTACTTGATTGTTTTCGGGCTCTCATTTAGACTATCTGCTCCTATTTCACATACCATTCAGATTAGTTTGGTCATTTACTTTTCTGTTCCCTGCTACCCATGATATCAACTACACCTTAATTCAGCCAGAGAGAAAAACTGGCAAACGCTGTGCCTGATGGCATAAAGACAGCTGAGAGATAAGTGAAGTCTGGTATCCCCAGCTGCTAACCTTATGAAACTTTTGCTTTGATCCTCTCCTATCCACAGTTATATTTCTATTTATAACTGTATCTGTAAATGCACGCACACACACACACACGTGTGTACACGCACACAACACACGTATGCACAAAGCTACACAGTGCAAGTATAACTACACACATGTACACATGCATGCATAGATACATATAACATGCACACACATATAATATACACATAGGTATACATATGCACATATACACCATCAGACAGTAACATCACTGTCTTGAGACACTTGGAGAAGTGAAGCTGCCGCTTGGTCAGTTGTGCCCCAGAGCATTCTTGTCAAGCTGTGATTTTGAACCTGGACCAGAATTATCCTGACCTCTCCTTTGAAGTAATTGTTCCCTGGCAAATGAGCTCTGCTCAGCAAACAGATAATCCTTTCTGCCCCATGACTCCGTGTTGACATTCTGTACCTGGGTCACAATGAGATTGTTAGCAGACTCCTCTCCCTTGATACATTCCCTCTGTGTAGACAGCCATGCTTTCTCCCTAGTAGGCAAGGATCTCTCCTGGGCTGAGAGAGATCTGAGTCAGATATACTTTGTTGGCAAAGGGGCCCTCTATTCCTCTTAGGAATTAGCTAGTATCAGTAGAAGTGGATGAAATCTTATCCATCCTGATTTGGAGCTATATTTGGTCTGAGTTCTGACTTGCTGGAGTTCCTCCTTGCTAGCCTGGCCCTATTTCTCAAGAATTTAGGGGACTATGGCTGTACTACTAATTAGCTTCTTCTGTTCCCAGACTACTGAGGATTATGGATTCAGGTGTTTCTGGAAACTTAGAATTCTTAAAAATTCATCTCTGTATGCTTTTTTTTACATTGTAGTCATTCCCATAATATGCCCTTCCTTAAACCCCTAAAATGCATGCCTGCATGTGTATGTACACACACACACACACACACACACACACATACATACATTGACTCACTCACACATCTTCCCTCTTAACAACAACAAAAATTATTAAAATCAAGCAATGCAGCAACTAAACTTCTGCCACATTTGTTAGCTGTGGTCAGTTGGATGTTGTATTTATTCATTGTCTTTTTACATGGTTTTTATTTACATTATTGTAGTCATTGCATATAGGATTCCCCAGCTTCTGCTTGCCCTGCTGTCTGTTAGTTCATACAGATTTCTCTAAATTTCTCATACTGGCCATTTCTTACAGGTTTACAATATATTTAACAATGCACTTATTTGTTATTCTCCCAGTAAGTGGGCAACTAACTCATTTCCACTGCACAAAGTATTGTGATGATATATTTTATTACATGTGAAACTTTTGACCAGCAATGGTGACCAGATGGCTGGATCAAAGACTATGAGCTGTTGAATAACTTTTCTTGCATGATTTGCTTTTTGAAACATCTTGGACTCCAATTTCTTCCAACATAAGCAGGTACCTCATCAACTCCAGGCATCATTGGTAATACTGGAGGCTAATAAATGGTGCCTGAGGTCAAGACCCCTGGAACCACGATAATGGATCCATGATGATCTGGCTAGGGTAACATTATAGATTATAGAATTCAAGATATTACCCTTTCTCCCTTATTTTTAGTTATATTGAAGATCGATTGGCTAATTAGCCACACGGTCTTAGATATTTCTTCACACTTGGAAATTATTTCACTTCCTTTATTCCTATCACAATTGCCAGGCTTCCATTCATTCACCATTCTCTACCATATCTAAGATTGCCTTTCCAACTCAGTATCAATAGTTTTTTTTTAATGTGCTAGAGAGTTTAGTGTTTCCCCTCAATAGACCCTAAAATGTCCCTTAACCTAGTTCCTGGGATTCCACCTGTCTGGCCAGTTACATATGAGAGTTGAACCTGAGATAACCTCATTTTAGGAATTCCTGTACAAAACATCTGCAAGGAGTTATTCAGTTACAGGAATTTAGGATGTTTAGTGTGGAGAACAAAGTCTTTGGGGGAAAGGGGAGAATATGAAAGCCAGTTCCATGTATCTAAAGGGTTGGCAATTCAGGAAGGAAGATTCATCTGATTCCGTTTTTGTCCCCAGAAGGCAGACTCAGGAGAAAGGGACGTAAGCTGCAAAGGGCCACATTTATACTTGATGGCAGGACATACTTCCCAACAATTAGAGCCTCTCATAGTAGAGAATCCTTCTCAGAAGGCAATACAGTCCTTTTCCGGGAGGTCATCAAGCTAAGGCTAGATGTCCACTCATTAATGATTCTGGGAATGAGTTATTGATCTGGATAGTGGCCGAGGACTGTATTATCTCTAGGATCTGGTGATGCTGTTCCACCTTATCCAGGGGAGCCCAGACCTGATTGGTTTTACTTGCTTGTTTGTTTTCTTTTTAAAGAGAAAAACAAGATGTACTTGTTTCTCAGGCATTGAGGTTGATGATCTTTTACAAATTGTGTCTCCTTTCATAAGTTCTAGCCAGACTGACTGAATCAGCTGAATTGGGCTGGGTTTGGTTTGCTCTTATTTTGTTTTGTTTTTTACATGCTTGACATCTGGTAGTTCTTAGAGGCTCCTCTATGTCCGAGAGGGCAAATCCTGCCTTCCAAGCATGTTGGTCAGTAAGAATAAATAGTTATTTTCCCTAAGTTATGCAATACCCCACTCCTTTTTCAGCACTTCATGAACTCTTGGTCCTCTGTTGGGATGACATCCTGATTTACTCATGACCTTGATGTACACTGACATAATATTAGCTGTATTTTTCCCTTATCAGTACCTTTAACAACTTATTTCAATAAGTTTTTTTATTTTAATTTTTGTTGATATCTTTTATTTTTATATCATTTACATTTTCCAAGGCATAGCTCTTTTTCCCCCATCCCTTCCTGTCCCATCCTTTATAACACAGACTAAAAAAGAGGAAAAAAATCTAGTGCAGCAAACCTAACCCACACCACTTCAGTCTACTATTCCAACTTATGTAGTATTCCATCCCCATAGTCCCCAACTCTGTAAAAAAGGAAGGAAGGTTCCTAGATCTTTTCTTTCGGGCTGATCTTGTCACAGCATTCATTATTTCCTTTATTTTCAACAGATAGTTATTAAATATCTCCTATTATTAAATATCTCCTACATGAAAGATGTGCTAGGCTCTGGACATAGGGACAAAAATAAAGTAATCTTTGGCTTTGAGGAGCTGACATTCAATAGGGAATTATAAAAGATGGAAATAGGGGGAGGGGATTCAAGCTGGAGAAATGCTGGGTTAAACAGGAAGAAATGGAACTCCAGGGACACCTAATAACTCCATAGACAATGTAGAGGGGGCCATGCAAAGTAGAAAAGCACCTTTGTTTCCTGGGGATTCTGGTATAGCTAACAGCAGTTTATCCCCAGATCCTCAGCAGTCTCAGCCATTCTTATACATGAAAATATTCTGTAGGACACTCTAGATAGAAATGGCTTTGGCAAATAAGAGGCCCCCTGCTAATGTGCCCAGCCTTGTTCAAGCCTTTATAGCTAAGCTCAGATATGTGTGTGTATATGTACATAATAAATACACATGCATACTTACACATACACACATATACATATATACATATACATGTATACACACCCATATGCATATATACATATACATTTAGACTTGATGGCAGGATGAACTTCCCAATAATTAGAGGATATAAATATAATTATACACACACACACACACACACGATACATAAACACATTTACATAGATCCATAGACACTTATTTGTTTGTTTTTTGAGGGGAGACACTTCGTCCTTTTCATAGTACTTGAGCCTTGCTCTTTTTGCCTGAAGGGAACTATGATTTAGCAGAAGAAATGACTAGCTATCAAGCTGATTAACTTTGGGGAATGGCTGAAAAAAGTGTGAATGTGAATGAAATGAAATTTAATTACACCATAAGGAGTAATGCCTGTGAAGAATTTGGACAAACATGGGAAGACTTAAAAAAGAAAGCAAGGGAACCAGGAGAGCAGTGTGCCCAATGATGACAGCAGGGTAAAGGACGACACCCCAAAAAAGGAATAAAATGCAGTTTGAGTACAGTGGACAATGAATGTTTCAGGTCATTCAAGTAAGAGCACATTTTTCCTTTTTGTGAAGACACCGTTACAGATTGAAATAGAAAAGTAACATATACGTGACATATGTGGTATTATCCCTCAATTAGACCATTCTTCCCTATTCTTTGTTAGGGAAGAAGCATGTTATGGACTTGTTCTGGATGTGGTTAATGTGTTAAAAACAAAATATTTACATTTTTAAAAGCCAAAATAATTACAAATTAATGAGCTTGGCATGGATTCTTGATTAAATTCTGGGAAGTTGTATTAAAGTAGTGGTTTGTGAGTACTCAGTGATCATTGCTCTCCATTCTGTGAGCCAGCATGGGTTCACAATGGTTTGGTGGTGCACTGGAAAGAATACTGAGCCCGGAGTCAGGAAGACCTGAGTTCAAATCCTGTTTCTGATATTTACTGGCTATATGACTTTAGTTAAGAATCATTTGACCTCTTTTTGCCTCAGTTTCCTCCTCTATAAAATAGAGATAATAATAACACCCTGCCTCCTCCTTAACCACACCCCTGGGATTGTTAGGATAAAAATATAATAGTTGTAAAATATTTTGCAAACCTTAAAGTATTAAACAAATAACTACTATTATTATTGTTATTATTACTATTATCATCAAGATTAAATCACACCAAGCTAACACCATTTCCTTTCTACCAGACTGATAGAACAGAGAATATAATAGACATAGTGTATCTAGATTTCACAAAGCATTTGACAAAAACCTCATGATATTTTTGTGAACAAAAAAATTCAAGAGGCATGAATTGGATGACAACAGAATTCAGTAGATTGGGTATTGGTTCACCTATTAGATTCAATGGTACAAATTAATCCACATAAATCTTCAGCAAATACCTTCAGGAAAGATAGCTAATACACTAAATAATCAATGCATTATCCAAAGAGATCTTGAAGGGCTAGAGAAATGGATTGGATCTAATGAGTTATAATTTAATTAGAAATAAATATAAAATCTTGTGCATAAGTTCAAAAAATCAGCCTCCTAAATATAAGGATGGTAGCCGTGGCTAAACAATATTTCATGTGAGAAGAACCCTACAAGTATTGATGACTTGTCATCATTGTGAAGGGTCAGCCTAACCAATGAACACAGTCTTAGGTCACAGTAAGAGAAAGGAGTCCAGAATAAGAAGGTATAAGGGGGATGTTGGTGCTTCTGTGCTCTGTCCTGCTCAGATCACCTGTGGACTATTCACTTCTGGGCACTACAGTTTAGGAAAGACTTTAGAGAGAAGATGGAATGACTAGAAATCATGCCATATGATGAATTGAAAGAATTAAGAATATTCCTCCAAAAGAAGACAAGATTGGGAGGTGAGGAAAAGATGATTGTTGTTTTCAAAATTTTGAAGGACTGGCCTATGACTTGTTTTGCTTTATTTACTTCAAAGAACAGATCTGAAATCCACACTGGAAATTAAGAAACAGATTTCAGGTCAACCTATGGTGCAATTTACTGACAATTAGAATTATCTATAGTATAATGGACTGACTCTGGAGGTAGAGAAAGGAAGAGAAAGGGAATAAGTACTTATTAAGCACTTATTTTATACCTGACATTTGTGCCTGACTAAATGCTTTATAAATATGATCTCAGTAATGAGTGTCTTGTCACTGGAGATGAGGGATGGATAATCCCTTGTCAGCAATGTAGAAGGGATTCCTATTGCTCAGGTATGAGTTGGGCTAGATGGGCTTTGAGATCCCTTAAAGCATCTTTATCCTGTTCATATTACTCACTATAATATTTGGTTTAATAGCTGTTGCCTCAGTAGTTTTCTCCCTCTCCTTCCATTTTTCAATTTTAAAATTTTTTAACCAGATCAGCCAGTCTCCAGGCAACTGCAGTCTTCCTGGTCCCTTTCAATGTTTTCAATTTCTGGCCAAGCGCCCTTTCATTCCTATATCTTAAGTCATAGTACATAAAGCCAACTCCTGTTCTCCTTAGCACCAACTTCTTATCCATCTGTTCATAGCCTACTTTCCCTTCTAAATTTTCTTCTTTACTTCATCCGCACAGATGGAAGCATCACCTGGACCCTGAAGTTTTTTTTCCCCCTTTTTTTCTTTAATGCTATTGCTTTAAGCTTTTTTTTTCAATCATTAAGCACTTATGTTTCCCTTTTGTCAACTGGGAAAAAAAACCCTTGAACAGATTAATACAGTCAAGCTAACCAGTATAATTTTTCTTTTATTTCCAACTCTCTGAGATCCTTTTGGGAGTTTTCTTAGCAAAGATATTGGAGTAATTTGTTGGTTTTTTCTCCAGCTCATTTTACAGATGAGAAAATTGAGGCAGACAAGATTAAATGACTTGTCCAGGGTCACACAGCTAATGAATGGCTGAAGAAGTATCTCAGGAAGATTAATCTTCCTGACTCCAGGCCTGAAGCTCTATCCACTGTGCTACCTAACTGCCCAAGGGAAACAAAACACATTCCCATATTGGCCATGCTCAATAATGCAGTACATATTTATTAGTCTGTCATTTCTGGGTCAGGAAGTGGACAGCATCTTCATCATGCTTCTGGAATCATGTTTGATCACTGCATTGATATGAATCAAGTCTTTCAAAGTTTTTTTATGTTATTGATGTTATAGTATAAATTGTTTATGCAAGTCTTTCCAGGTTTCTCTGAAAATATCTTGGTCAACATTTCTTATATTATAGTAGTATTTCATCACAATCACATACCACATTGTTGAGCCATTCCACAATTGATGGGTATCCCCTGAATTTGCAATTCTTTGCCACCAGAAAAAGAGTTACGATAAGTATTTTTTGTAACTATAGGTCCTTCCCTTACCCATTTTTTTAATCCTTCCTTCCTTCCTCTCCTACTACATATAAAAGAATCTCAGACAGAACTAGCAGATAGAAAATGAAGTCCCTCTCTTCAGAAGACCTAAGCCTTTTCTTTGTGGGAAGATTTTATTTATCCAGATACTCAAGAGATTTTTCTTTCATTTTTCCTTTTCTATGTCAATCCTTCCTCCTTCCAGCCTCCAAAACCTTAGGCTCCAAATCTTAGTTTAGGTCTCCTTTTTCTCTCCTTAGAATTTTTCTTTGTTTTCCCATCTTCTCACAGCCCATGGTAGAAACTGGAATGGAGCCTGCTCTCCATGGGGGCTGGAACCACATCTTTCATACATTCTAGGATTGAGATCTTATTTGCTGTACCTTCTAGCTCTTCCTGCTGCTATCTACCCATACAGCTTGTTTGCCAGGACCTATTGGCTAGGCTCCAACCTTTCTAGAATAGAGTTCTTGATCTCCTAGTCCCCAAGGCTGGCATAATTGAGAGATAAATGTAATAAGATACCTGTCTATGTCCCGCATGTCCCATGCCCACTCCCCGCCTCAATATAAGCCACAACCTTGGTTAGAAAATCTCTCTGAGAACCCTGAAAAGTTCTAAATTCATTTTCTTTCTCAGTTCCCCTTTCTGTGCTTCCTGGGTCATCCTTCTACAAGAAGGTATATTGTAAGGCACTAAGTGTACAATTAATGTGATTTGTTGATCAAAGGATAGATTAATTGATGTCTGACCATTGAGGGCTGTAGAGCATTGATGGATACGTTTAGCCACTCACGGTGGCATTGGCAGGCCCCTATGGCAAGAGAGTGGCTCAGAGAATATTGTTAGGGATACCTTGATCCAGGGCATGTCTTTTAATTACACACCCTCCCCCTGGCTACAGACTCTCTGTCTCCCAGGCAGTGTAGGCTCAAACATCCAGACATAGACAGACACCTCAGGGACAGCCAGTACAACTCCCCTGCTATTTCCAGAGGGAGCATGCCTATGATCATACGTGGCCACATCTGCAGTATGACTGGGGATGACCTGAGCCCTTCTTTGTTATACACTTACACAAAACTGGCTGTAACAGGTAGAATGTTATGGCTGGTTCTTTCAAGAAGATCCATTACTTCAGAAGTTGATGAAAGAATACTAGAATTCATCTGGAGGAAGGAAAAGTTGAGAATTTAAAAGGAAATGATAAAAAAAAAAAAGTGTGGGAATGAAAGCAGCTTAGCATTACCTATCTCAAGCTCTATTACAGGATACTAATCACACAATTTAAATGGCAAATGGGAAGTCATCTAAGAGGGAAGGCAGTAGTATGGGGAGATTGCCAGGAGAGGCTTTCTGCAGATGGTAGGATTTCAGCTGTGAATTAAAGCCAAGGAAACAAGGAATCTACTTCACTCCTCCTATTTGGTCACACTTCTCTAGACTTTTCCTTCATGCCTTTCTCCATTCCTTCCAGCCTGTAATTCTGCTCCCTTCTTTTGTGTGTTGTCTTATCCCCATTAATTGTAAGCTCCTTGAGGATAAGGATAGTCCTTTTTTCATATTAGTATATTCATCTCTTAGCTCAGTATGTCTGGCACTTAGAGTTTAATAAATATTTATTGGCTGACTGATTAACAGGTGAAGAGGGAAAGCATTTCAGGCGTGGGAATGAAAGCACAGAATAGAGTTAAAATAACTTTCATCTCATATCCATAACATTGATAAAATGATAAAAGGCAGAAGTAGCCAATATTGGGGAGATTTTCAAAGTCAGACACAATCATATTCTATTCATGGAACTGCCAATAAATCCAACCCTTATGGAAAACAATTTGGAGTTATACTAAAAAAAAAAAGTCACTTAACTCAGAGTCCTTTGACTTAGTGATTCATACTGAATGGGTGCCCCGTGGAAGTAAATAGACAAAAAAACAAAAAAAAAAAAAAAAAAAAAAAAAAGGTTCTTTATATGCCAAAATATTTATGGCAGCAGGAAAAAGCTAGGAAGCAAAGGGATACCTCCCTTTGAGGTAGTTGACTAAACTGTGATATCCAAATGGAATTGTCAAGATATGAGGAGACACCCTTTTTTTCCAGAGGTAGAACCCGGCAAGCAGGCTGTGCCCTGAGCTTGGCAGAACAACAGTCCTTTGCGCTCACTCTGGATGATCTCAGCCATAGCAAAGTCCCAGAATTGTTTCTGATCATGAAGCTCTACTATGAATCATGCCAGGGCTATAGCTCACTGCACAGCCAAAGGTCTAAGTATTGCAATCTCCCCCCACTGCTTCAGTTTCCCCCATGAGGGGCAGGGCCCTAGCACATGTCTTGTTCCCTCCTTGTTTGCAAACCATTTTCTTTGAAAATTAAACTTCTATTTGATTCCTGACTTTCCTGTCTCTAGCCTGTTTTGTTTGGCTTCAGCCACCCATAGGTTAGAGACCAGTTTTGGTCTGATTGACAGAATCAGATGCTGTGCTATGAGAATTAAGATGCAGAATTCAGAAAAATTCAGGAAGCATTTATGTAGAATAAAAAAAGGCAAAGTCAGGAGAAGCGTCTATAAAAAAACTTTTTGTTCAGTCATTTTTAAGTTGTGTCTAACTGTGACCCCATTTGGGGTTTTCTTGGCAGAGATGCTGAAGTAGTTTGTCATTTCCTTCTCCACTTATTTGACAGATGAGGAAACTGAGGCAAAAAGGGTTAAGTGACTTACCCAAAAGTACACAGTTAATAAGTTACGTGTTAGAGGCAGATTCGATTTTATGAAGATGAGTCTTTGGGATCTTGAAGATCCCAAACCTAGTACTCTATGCCCTGTGCCACCTAGTTGCCCCACAATACTTATAACTACAATGACGTAAATGAGAACACAAGAAGACATTGACATTCAGGTTACAGCCAAAGTTTGACTTTGGTTCCAGAGAACTGATCACAAAATGCAGTTGTTCTGTCGTTGTGGAGAGGGGGTCAGACTGCATTGCCTCACATCCTTCCAGCTCAAAGCCTTTTGGGGTCTATCTCTTTCTGGGCGAGGATTGCTGCATAATGATATCAGATGCTGTGAGTTTATTCTCCTTAACTGTTTTTGTTTGTTATAAAAGAAGACTCTTTTGGTTAGGATAGGTGGAGAGAAATATAGTTAGTGGGGGTGGGACATGACAGTTATAAAAAACCCAAAACATCAGTAAAACACTACTTAAAAAAAAAAACTTACTAAAAAACCAAAACCGTCAATAAAACACTAACTATTTTAATTAGCTAAAAACATTTTTAGAAATCCTGTTCCCTGGCCTCCTTCCTAATTTCACCTTCCTCAAATAGCCTGGCTTCAGCCACCCCAGGCAGAAATGTGGAGGCAGTGGGGAAGGGATGAGGGTGCAGCTGCTGCTTTGATGGATGGATGGATACCTCGCAGAGGAGTCTTCTGGGCCCTGCCCACATCCTGTCCATTGTATTCTCTTAGCTACATTTCTCCATTCTCACAAGAGACTTTGAAACTCCTTTTATTTTGTTTTTTTCTAATTTTGGGTCATTTTCTTGCCCCTTTGTGCCTTTTTTAAAAATTGCATTTTGTTTAAGGAGAGGCCAACATGTGTCACTGATGAGACAGTGGATGGAGAGAGGGGAGGTACAGAGCAATCTACTCTTAGTGGTAGAAGCAAGGCCCAAACCAGGAGCCTAGCAAGTGTAAAGCAAAGTTGGTAGGCCTTGGTAAAGTCCAGGTTGGCACTAAGAATTTTTCAAAGTGCCGACGTTGTGGAGGAGAGAGAGAGTCAAGTGTAGGAATGGAGATTTGGGCCAGAAGGCAGTGTCGATGAGGAGATAAGATACCTGGGATTGTAGGTTTAGTTAGAGCCAGATCTTAAAGGCCATTCAGTATAACCCCTTTGTTTTACAGATGAGTAAACTGAGGTGCAGAGAAGCTAAGTTCTTTGCCCAAAGTCACCCAGGTAGTGAGTGATAAAGATGGAATTGGAGCTGAATCTTTTGATTCTATGCCAAGCAATAGCTGGTTAGGCAGTCGGTCCGGCCTGTGCCTTCAGAGCTTTGGTGACTGAATGCATGCTCTCACCCTCACCCACAGCCTCCCTCCTGGTTCAGAAGGCCAGCCTCTGAAATCGTGCTGCCTTCCCCTGCCCACTAGTCCCATGCATCTTTTGTTCTCCTTTCTTGGCAGGTGGTCATGAAGACTTTGCCAAGATGATTGATGAAGCTGAGCCCCTGGGGTACCCTGTGGTGGTGAAGAGTACTAGAGGACATCGAGGTTAGTGCTCCTAAACATGTAGCACCCCCAGGAAATTCACCAGTGTGCTTGGGACCCGGGAGAGAAGCATTCAATGCTCGTATCCAGCTCATTTTAAGAGCTTAATAAATGCTTATTGATTGACCGGTTTTTTTGGTAGTGTGTAATATCTACATGGTGTTATGGGGAATAGAAAAGGCAGAGGGTATTCTTCCCACTGTGGAAGAATTAAAAGGCTGATTGAGAAGGCATTCCTAAAACACCAGCAGAGCAAAACTCAAGTAGTTCATCGTCAAATACATAATGAAGTAGTGTAACTTTGGATAAATTACTTAATCTCTCCAAGCTTCAGTTTGCTCATCCATAAAATGAAGGAGTTGAACTAGATGCTCTCTGAGATCATCTTCAACATCTGTGATCCTTAGTTAATCCTACCAATAGATGTTTTATTGTTGTTTAATTGTTTCAGTCATGTCTGACTTTTTGTGACCCCATTTGTGTTTTCTTGGAAGAGATACTGGAGCAGTGTGCCATTTCCTTCTCTACCTCATTACAAATGAGGAAACTGAGACAGAGTTAAGTGATATACCTAGGGTCACATGGCTATTAAGTGATTGAGGTCAGATTTGAACTCATAAAAATAAGACTTCCTGACTCCAGGCTCAGTGCTGGGCCTCCCAGCTGATAAATGTTTACTGAGTGCCAGTGATATGTGGGATCCTGTCCGTGGTGCTAGGGAGACAACCCAGTTGTCAAAGTCATGGAATCTCAGAGTTGGGAGACCCAAGGATTGATATTTAATCCAACCCATTCTTGGATGGGAACTCCCTCTGCAGCATTCTTCTGGGGAAGAAGAAGCTGCTACCTCCCAAGGCAATGCATTGATTTCATTTTGGGATGGCTCTCATTGCCAGATAATTTTTCTTCCAGCTTCAGTCTGCATCTCTATGCTTTTTCTACCAGCTGCTCCAAGTTCCGCCTTCTGGAGCCAACAGAATAAATCAAATTCCAGTTTCAGATGTCATCCCTTCAAATAGTTGGGGATTACTCTCCTGGTCCCCCCTGAGTCTCCTTTTCCCCAGGCTGAACATTCTGTTTCCTATAACCATTCTCACATAGCATGAACTCTGGGCCCCTCAAAGTCTGGCGGTTTTTCCCTGGATACTCTATGGTGTCAGTGTCCTTGCTTCACCTGATACTGAAAATTTAAACAGTATTCTATGTGTCTGCCTAAGCAGAGTACAGGACTGTCACTTCTTTATTTCTGTAAGCTTTCTCTCTTATCATGGTTCAAGACTGCCATATCATACTGCTGACTCATACTGAGTTTGTAATCCATTAAAGCCCCCAAATCTTTTTCAGATAAATTGCTGTCTAGCCTACCTTCCTGATCTTTTACTTTAGAAGTTGGTTTTTTGAACTCCAGTGCAAGACTTTATACTTTAAATTTATCTTATTCAGTTCAGCTCAGCATCCTAACCTGCAAAGATCTTTTTTGAATCTTGATTGTCTCCATCATGTTTGCTATCCTTTCCAATTTTGTGTTATGGACAGATTTGATAAATATGCAATGGAGGGCCTTTATTTAAATCACTGAAAAATATATTAAATAGCATAGAATCAGACTTAGCTTCTAGAGAGACCTCTTTCCAAGTTGAACCATTGATGATTACTTTTTGGGCTTGGCCCATTTACCCATTTCTAAGTCCATCCATTTTACTGTCATCTAGCCCACAGTTGTCCCTCTTTTCCACAGAAATAGAATGAGAGACTTGCTCAAATGCTTTGCTAAAATACAAATAAAATATAGCCATGGCCTCTCCTTGATGTACCTTGATCCTGACAATAGAGGACATAAGGTTTGTCGGGCATGACATCATCTTGTTGAACTCTTTTAAATCCCCATTTTGTTTCCTAAATGTTTACCAGTCATCTCTTTATTAATACAGTCTGGATTTTTGTCCAGAATCACGATCAAGCTCACTGGCCTATAGTTTTCAGTTCTCTTTAATTTTTGGAAAATTGGACTAGCATGGATCTTGCTCTGATACTTTGCTGATGTGATTCAGCAGTCTCACCTACATCTTTGGATTTACAAGAAGACTTGAACTTACAGAGGGAGCTAGGTATTATCTTACCAAATCTGTGCTTTCTGTGCATCATTTCCCTGTTAGCCATTTTTGCTTTTTTCCTTTTCAGTTCAGAGATCATTCTTTCTGGTCAAAACAACTGAAGCAAAATAAGCTTTGGACAGCTCTGCCTTTTTTTTTATTAAAGCTTTTTATTTTCAAAACATATGCATGGATAATTTTTCTTTTTATTTTTTTTATTAATACTTTTTATTTGCAAAACATATGTATGGGTAATTCCTAAACATTAACCCTTACAAAGCTTTCTGTTACAAATTTTTCCCCCCTACTCCCCACCTCTCCCCTAGGTAGCAGGATATCCACTACATGACAATTATGTTAGAATACTTAAATCAAATATATGTATAGTTATTGCCACATCATTTTTTTGTTCAGGAGAAATCGTATCTATAAGAAAGAATAATCCGATAAAGGAAATACAATGCAAGCAAACATCAATAGAGAACATGAAAATGTTATGTTGTGGTCCACATTTCGCATCCCTCTTTCTGGGTGTATATGGCCTTCTTCACTAAACAATTGGAATTGGTTTGAAGCATTTCATTGTTGAAGAGAGTCATGTCCCTTAGGACTGATCCTCATATAGTACTGTTGTTGCTGTGTACAACGATCTCCTGGTTCTGCTCATCTCACTCAGCATCAGTTCATGCAAGTCTCTCCAGGCATCTCTGAAATCATCCTGCTGGTCGTTTCTTACAGAGCAATAATATTCCATAACATTCATATACCATAATTTATTCAGCCACTCTCCAATTGATGGACATCCATTCAGTTTCCAGTTTCTAGCCACTACAAAAAGAGCTGTCACAAACATTCTTGCACATGTGGGGCCCTTTCCTTCTTTTATGATTTCTTTGGGATATAAGCCCAATAGAAACACTGCTGGGTCAAAGGGTATGCATAGTTTGATAACTTTTTGCAGCTCTGCCTTTTCTTAATCGTCATTAGCCCAGCCATCCCATCTTTTCTCTGATTGTCCAATATATGATGTCAGCATCTTTTTCTAATCTATATTTTTTTAAAAATTTATTTTGAACTTAAATACATAAAAAATACAAAAAAGAGCATTTCCATGTACACAACCTGAAAGGAAGATTCCTATGATAAGATGAACTTATATTTTATACTGTTTACTTTTTTCAGAGCTGCTGTATTTTCTGTGCTTCTTTCCATATTTTCTTTCATTTTCTTCTGTCAACTTTTTTTAGCTTAAGTATTTTATTTTTTTCACTTAATAATATTTTTTCTAATTACTTGTAAAGATTGTTTTCAAAATTCATATTTGTAAGATTTTGAGTTCCAAATTTTTCTCCCTTTCTCTCTTCCCTTCCCCCCACCCCAAGACAGCACGCAATCTGATGTAAGCTATACATGTACAGTCATTTTAAACATATTTCCATATTAGTCATATCGTGAAAGGAAAATAGGACAAAAGGGGAAAACCATATGAAAGAGAAAAAATGCACTTTAACCTGCATTCAGCCTCCATAGTTCTTTCTCTGGATGTGGTTGGCATTTTCCTACCTACATTGATTGGAATTGTCTTGCATCACTGTATTGCTGAGAAGAGCTAAATCTGTCATAGTTGATCATCATACAATCTTGCTGTTATTGTGTACAGTGCTCTCCTGGTTCTGCCCATTTCACTCAGCATCAGTTCATGTGAATCTTCCTAGGTTTTTCTGAAATCTGCCTGCTCATTTTTTTCTTATAGAACAATAGTATTCCATTACACTCAAATTCTACAACTTATTCAGCCATTTCCCAATTAATAATCATCCCCTCGATTTCTAATTTCTTGCTACTATAAAAAGAGCTGTTACAAACATTTTACCTCATATGGGTCCTTTTCTCCTTTTTTAATCATCTCTTGGGGATATAGGAGCAGTAATGTCTCTTAGATTAAAAGATATGCACAGTCTTATATCCCTTTGGGCGTAGTTCCAAATTCCTCTCCAGAATGATTTGATTGGTTCACAACTCTACCAGCAATGCATTAGTGTCTCAATATTGCCACAACCCTTTCAACATTTATCATTTTCTTTTTTCTATCATTTTAGCCAATTTGATAGATAGCCAATTCTGGTACCTCAGAATTATTTTCATTTCTATTTCTCTAATAGTTATTTAGAGCATTTTTTCACATGATTTCACATGATTATAAATAGCTTTAATTTCTTCATCTTAACATTGTCTGTTCATATCCTTTGACCATTTTTCAACTGGGGAATGACTTGTATTCTTAAATTTGACTCAATTCTCTATATATTTTAGAAATTTATCAGAAACATTGGCTGTAAAAATTGTTTCCCAGTTTTCTGCTTCTAATCTTGGCTATGTTGGTTTTATTTGTGTAAAAGCTTTTTAAGTTAATATAATCAGAGTAATCCATTTTGAATTTCTTAATGTTCTCTCTACCTCTGGCTTTACCATAAATGTCTCCCTTTTCCAAAAATCTGTCAGGTAAACTATCCCTTGCTCTCCTAATTTGTTTATAGTATCATTCTTTATGTCTAAATCATGAATCCATGTTAACCTCTCCTAAGTGGAGCAGGCTGCCAGGGCCATACTTTACCAGTCTTCAGAGCCCACCCGGATAAAAGCAGAGATGAGCCGATCAGGAGGTGCGAACAGTCTGGCCATCATCTTAGCAAGTGGAGCAGGAAGCAGGAGCAAGAGGGAGGAAAGGGAGAGAGAGAAGGGAGGGATTCAACTCAGAGCAGTTTATTTATAGTCATTCTCTCCCCGGATAGTCCACTCAGAGCCACTCTGCATCATGCCATAGGTTGAGATCCCCAAAGGAGGCGTTTTGAGTTGATGTTGCACCAAAGGGAGGAGATCTAGCAAGAGGGCACAACCCTCACCACCTCAAGGAGCCTTAACAAGGTTCCTATACTCCCCCATGGTACAACTTCCTGCCTCAGGAGCTGAACCCCTTTTTTACTTCCTGGGTCTCGCTCTGCTCATGATGTAAGGCAATGTGGTGATGTAAGACTACCTCATTATCCTGGGAGAGAATATCATCCCTAACAAACCTTATCTTGGAACAGGGTGTTAGATGCTGATCCATGCCTAGTTTCAGCCTTCCAGTTTTCCTAGAAGTTTTTGCCAAATAGTAAGTTCTTATCCCAAAAGCGGGAATCTTTGGGTTTATCAAAGACACTTTTTGTATTTTTTTCCTCCTCCCAATTCCCATCCTAGAGATGGCTATCATTAGACATAAATATGTATGTGTGTGTGTGTGTTTGTATGTGTGTGTGTGTAAAACCATACTCTACATACTTCTTTTTATCAGTTCTTTCTCTGGAGGCAGATAGCATCTTCCTTCATAGGTCTTTTGTAGTTAATTTGAATATTAGTACTCAAAATGACTTAGTTGCTCAAAATTGTTCTTAAAACAATACTGTTATTACTGTATACAGCGTTGTCTTGTTTTGCTCATTCCACATTTCCTTATTTCAAGCAAATCTTTCCATGTTTTTCTAAAATGTAATGAGCATATAATTTCTTATAGCACAGGAGTATTCCATCACAATCATATATCATATCTTGTTTAGACATTCTCTAGTTGATAGGCATCCCTGCAATTTCCAGTTCTTTGCCACCACAAAGAGAGCTGCTATAGTATTTTAGACCATACATGTTCTTTTCCTTTTTCCCTAATCATCTTGGGAAGCAGACCTAACAGTGGTATTGGAGTCAAAGAATATAATTAGTTTATTTATTTATTTATTTTGCTAAGGCAATTGGGGTTAAGTGACTTGCCCAGGGTCACACAGCTAGGAAGTATTAAGTGTCTGAGGCTATATTTGAACTCAGGTCCTCCTGACTTAAGAGCTGGTGCTCTAATCCATTGCGCCACCTAGCTGCCCTGATATAAGTAGTTTATTAGCTCTTTGAACGGAATTTGAGATTGCTCCCTAAAGTGGTTGGATTAATTCACAGTTGCACCAACAGTGAAATAGTATCTTAATTTTTCCACATCACTTCCTAATATATCTTTTTAAAAATATTTTAAATTTTTTTCCCAATTACATATTAAAAGATTTTTAAACATTTTTGAATTCAAAATTCTATCCCTTTCTCTTTTCTTCTTCCTTCTCCCTGATTGTTATAGATATATGTAATCTTGTAAAATATTTCCATATTAATTATTTTGTACAAGAAGACTTGACTAAGAAAAAGAATGGGAAAAAAGTGAAAATAGCATGCTTCAGTCTATGTTCAGATAATATCAGTTCTTTCTCCGGAGGTAGATAGCATGCTTCATCATTAGTCTTTTGGGATTGTCTTAGATCATTGTACTGTGGAAAATAGCTAAGGCATTTACCATTCTTCATTGTACAATATTGCTGTTACTATATACAATGTTCTTCTGGTTCAGGTCACTTCACTTTGCATCATTTCTTGTATTTCCAGGTTTTTCTGAAACTATCCCTTTTGTCACTTCTTACAGCAGAATAATATTCCATCACAATCATGTACCATAGCTTGTTTATCCATTCTCCATTTGATGGGCGTCCTCTCAATTTCCAGTTCTTAGTCAGCAGAATAAAAATGACATAGGCATTTTTATACATATGGTTCCTTTTCATTTTTCTTTGATCTCTTTGGGGGTACAAACCTAGTGGAATAGCCGAATGAAAAGGTATGCACAGTTTTTTAGCCCTTTAGGCATAGTTCCAAATTGCTCTCTAGAATGGTTGGAACAGTTGGAAGACTAACAATACATTGGTATACCTATTCTCCCTTATCCTCCCCAGCATTTGTCATTTCTAATAGGTATCTGAGGATTGTTATAATTTGAATTTCTCTAATTAATAGTGCACTCTCTAATTAGAGTACTTTTTCATATAACTATAAATAATTTTGATTTCTTCTAGATTAAATTATTATGAAAGCTAATCAATAAATGATTAGCCACTGCTTTTAGAAGAGAAATTTATAATAGATTTCTGGATAATTAAAGTCCCCATAACTTCACCATCACAATTCTATACTAAACTTGGGACCTGTTTACCAAATTCTTTAATCCTCTATCCTCTGATTACAATAATGGTTTCTGGGTCAACTTCCATTGGTTTCCATCGTAACAGTGAAGTGTACTATGCTTCCCTAGCTCAGGTTCCTCAATTTCATCACATGACTATACTTTCTTAATATACAGCAGATCAAAAATCTCCATGCAGTTTTAAACTTTAATAGTTTTGGGTACTGGCTAAGAAACAGGGTAGTGGATCAGTGGGATAGGTTAGGTTCACAGAACAAAATAGTCAATGACTATAGTAATGTAGTGTTTGATAAACCCAAAGACCCCAGCTTTTGTGATAAAAACTCACTATTTGACAAAAACTGCTGGGAAAATTGGAAACTAGTATGGAAGAAACTAGGCATTGACCCACACCTAAAACCATATACCAAGATGAGGTTGAAATGGATTCATGATCTAGACATAAAGAATGATATTATAAACAAATTAGAAGAATGTGGGATAGTTTACCTCTCAGATCTGTGGAGGAGGAAGAAATTTGTGACCAAAGAACTAGAGATCATCATTAATCACAAAATAGATAATTTTGACTGTATCAAGTTAAAAAGTTTATATACAAATAAAATGACACAGACAAGATTAGAAGGGAAGCAATAAACTGGGAAAACATTTTTTACATTCTAAGGTTCTGATAAGGGCCTCATTTCTAAAATATATAGAGAATTGGCTCATATATAAGAATTCAAGCCATTCTCCAAATGAT
This sequence comes from Myrmecobius fasciatus, assembly GCA_023553655.1. Classification (NCBI taxonomy): domain Eukaryota; kingdom Metazoa; phylum Chordata; class Mammalia; order Dasyuromorphia; family Myrmecobiidae; genus Myrmecobius; species Myrmecobius fasciatus. The sequence goes on along the minus strand of JAJPUD010002104.1, from coordinate 167,195 downwards.
AAATGGTCAAAAGATATAAACAGACAATTTTCAGATGAAGAAATTGAAACCATTTCTAGTCATATGAAAAGGTGCTCCAAATCATTATTGATCAGAGAAATGCAAATTAAGACAACTCTGAGGTACCACTCCACACCTGTCAGATTGGCTAAAATAACAGGAAAAGATAACGATGAATGTTGCAGGGGATGTGGGAAAACTGAGACACTGATGCATTGTTGGTGGAACTGTGAATGGATCCAACCATTCTGGAGAACAATTTGGAGCTATGCTCAAAAAGTTATCAAACTGTGCATACCCTTTGACCCAGCAGTGTTTCTATTGGGCTTATATCCCAAAGAGATCTTAAAGGAGGGAAAGGGCCCCACATGTGCAAGAATGTTTGTGGCAGCCCTTTTTGTAGTGGCTAGAAACTGGAAACTGAATGGATGCCCATCAATTGGAGAATGGCTAAATAAATTATGGTATATGAATGTTATGGAATATTATTGTTCTGTAAGAAACGATCAGCAGGACGATTTCAGAGAGGCCTGGAGAGACTTGCATGAACTGATGCTGAGTGAAATGAGCAGAACCAGGAGATCATTATATACAGCAATAAGACTATAGATGATCAATTCTGATGGACATGGCTCTCTTCAACAATGATGTGATTCAAACCAGTTCCTATTGTTCAGCAATGAAGACAGTCATATACATCCAGAGAGAGGCCTGTGGGAACTGAGTGTGGACCACAACATTTTAATGCTTTCTGTGAATATTTGCTTACATTTTGTTTTCCTTCTTATGTTGCTGTTTTTTTCTTTCTAGATCTGATTTTTCTTGTGCAGTAAGATAACTGTATAGATATGTATACATATATTAGTTTTGTCATATAATTTAACATATTTAACATATATTAGACTATCTGTCATCTAGGGGTGGGGGTGGGAGTGGGGGGAAGGAGGGGAAAAATTTGGAACAAAAAAAAATTTTTTTCCAAAGGTCAATGTAGAAAAATCACTCGTATGTTCTATAAATAAAAAGCTTTAATTAAAAAAAAAATAATAGTTTTGGAAGGTTTTCAATCACATCCTGAATACATTTCTGATAAGACTGCAAGCTACTCTATTAGTCTTCATGGAGCTTAAAGTTTAGTTGGGGATATCACCTAAACATGATTAATTACACATAAACTAATTAGATGATTACTATCACATAAACATGAATAATTACAAAACAAGGTAGAATGTGATTGTGTAATTAGAGAGGTAGTAAGTGTCTGGGGTCAATTTGAACTGATGTCTTCCTAACTCCAGACCAAACTCTCTGTGCACTAGGGTGCCGCCTCAGGACTTAGAGCTAATTTTGTTGGAAAAAATGGAACTCAGGAGAGTTGTCAATCAATTTGATGATCCTTTATTAAATACCTACTGTATTTAATAAGGCTCTTTTAGGCATTAGGGATACAAAGATGAACTAAGACATCCACTGTTCTCAAGGCTTTTTATAATTTTATAAAAAGGACAAGACTCATTCACAAGGTAAGATAAGGGTGGCAGGGGAAGTTGAAGCCAGGGGGGGCAGAACCTTGGGTATTGGCTAATGTATTTGTACTTTATCCTATGGGCACAGGGGAGCTATTGATGGTTTTGAGCAAAGGTATGAAATGGTCAGAGAAATGCTAGGAAAATTATTGTTAGCATATACAGGTTGGATTGAAGGTAGGTGGGGGAAGTGGGGAAAGACTAAAGGCAGGGAGACCAGTTAAAATAGTCTATGGGAGAGTTGATGAAGGCCTGTACCAGGCTGGTGGATGGAGAGGATGGGATGAATTTGAGAGAAGCTTTGTTGTGTCCTGAATTTAACCGAACCTGTTTACCCAAGGATAATTCCAAGTCCAAGTGAGCTTTTTGAGCTCATCTTCATTAGATCATATTTGTTTCTAAAGCAGCAATTACTTGGCTGAATGACAGTAAGTTCTGTCCTGCTATCAAGGTCTTTGCCATTGGGGTTGAGTGGGTTGGGAGAATAAATAGGGCATGAATATAGGGAGCATGAGCCATGCTCCAGCTCATGTTCACCTTGTTCTAGTTCTAAAAAGGGTTTACTCTTTTTTATCAAGAACATTTGCATGATGTGGTCAGCTCAGCACAGAGATCAGCACATCCTTATGAGAGAAGACATCCAGTCTAGGAGTGGTTAAATCATCTGGAGGGGGTGTATCTCCTGGAAAAGGGCACTTGAGCTGGCAACTGAATCTATGTGGTCATCTTATCACTGGTTGCTTCCACTACTGTCTACTTGACCTGACTCACTGCTGCTTGCTTCCAGAACTTCAGAATAGGCAAGACCAAGTGGACTTTTGTAGCAACTTTCTCAAGAATACACCACCCACCCTACCTTTTCCCCCACTCTAAGGAATCTTTCACCTAGGGATATCACATTAAGTTATAGAGGATTTATAAGGGTGACATCTAGGATACCCCAAAACAACCATCACTTAACTGGTTTACTTATTGAAGTTCTCCTCTCCCTTGTATTTCTACTTGACTGTTGCCAAATGATAGTCTTTTCGTATCAGGGGTTTACTGCCACAAATGATGAATCTGCAAGAATCTAAGCACCTGCTTTGAGCCAGGCACTGGGGACAGTAAATACCAAAAAAAAAAAAATAGGATCCCTACTTCTTTTTTTTTTAATTAAATTTTATTTTAATCAGCAAAAACATATCCTCTCTCCTTTCCAATCCAATTTTCCCATTTGAGAATGTAAGAAAAATAAATACCCACTACAAATAGTCAAGCAAAACAAATTTTCACATTGGCTCTGTCCAAAAGAAATAAATTTTGTTTTTCCTTGACTATACATATTTATAGCTAAGGTTTTGTTTTTCTTTTCATTCTCATTTGGAGAGAGTAGATTGGGAGGAAGAGAGGATAAAATTTTGCTGATAAAACAAATGAATGATTATATAAATAAATGTTTGTGTGTAAACATGTGCAGGTTTATATAGTTAGATATGTGAGTGTGTATGTTTATATATATATATATGTTTGTATATTTTGGGTTTTTTTCTGTTCTCTGAGTCTCTACCTTTTCATCAGGAGGGTATTATAGCATGCTTCACTGTCAGTCTTCTAGAATCATGGTTGGTCATTTAGCTGATTAAGTTTTCAAGTCTTTCAAAGTTTTTTGTCTCTGTAATATTGCTATCACTATATAAATTATTCTCTTGGTTCTGTTCACTTCACTCCATCAGCTTATATGAGTCTCCCCAGGAAACCATCCCCTTATCATTTCTTACAGCACATTAATAATCTATCACATTTATATACCATAATTTGTTTAGCCTTTCCTCAATTTATAGTCACTGCCTCAGATTATAATTCTTTGCTATCTTAAAAAGAGATATAAATATTTTTGTATATCCCTAGTTAGAGTTATGTTTGCTTTGGACTAATCCCTTCCCTCTAATTCCTCTTCTTTCCTTATACCTTTTCCCTTCTATTTCCTTAAATGAAATATATATCTGTCTCCAACTCAATGTGTGTATTCTTATCTCATTTGACCACTTCAAATGAGTGAGGTTGAAGTGTCTACTTCTTTCCTCAACCCCTTTCCTCTTATTTGTATCAGTTTCTACCTACATACCCTATTTATATGAAATAATTTTTACTGAATTTTTTCTTTGGCATATGAAAGTGATGGAATATTATTATTCTATAAAAATGAAGAATGGATTGATTTTAGAAAATCCTGCAAAGATTTGCATAAACTGATGCTGAGTGAAATAAAGAGAACCAGGAAAACATTTACCTAGCAACAAGTTTGTATTATGATCAACTATGACAGACTTGGTTCTTCTTAATCTCAGTAATCCAAGGCATTCCCAATAAACTTTAGATGAAAAACGCCGTGTCCAGAGGGAAAACTATGAAGACTGAATGTAAATCAGCACATGCTATATTCACTTTTTTTTTCTTTTTCTTCTGTTTTTTTTTTTTTTCCCTCGTGGTTCTTCCCTTTTGTTCTGATTTTTCTCTCTCAAAATGCATATGCATATATAACCAAAAAAATGGGTTTTTTACATGTAGCTGGGGAAAATAAAATTTTTTTAAAAGTTTTCTCTTCTTCCTTTCATTTCCATTCAAAGCATTTAAGAAATCACTCTCAGGCCTTCTGTTTAATTAGATTCCACCTGTGACCTATTACTTCTGGTTTTTTCACTTCAGGATTTCTGCTCAGCTCTTGTCTTTTTATCAGGAATGTTGGAAAATAATGTTTCATTAAAGGTCCACTTTTGGAATATTAGAATCCAAGCTCTCCACTTACTTATATGGTGGCTGCTAAATCATATATTGTCCTGACTGTGGGCCTGATCTTATTTCCTTGGTATTTGAATTCTTCCTTTCTGGCTCTTTGTAGTACTTTTTCTTTGGCCTGGAAATTGGATTTGTTCAATGATGTTCCTGGAAATTTTCATTTTGGGACTTTTAAAAGAAGTAACTAGTAGATTCTTTATATTTCCACTTTCCCTGTTCCTGAGAGGTCTGAGCAGTTTTATTTCATAACGCTTTGAAGTATATTATCTAGGATCTTTTTCTGGTCATGAGATTTAAATAGCCATTTGATCCTTGATTTGTTTTTCTTCTTGATCTGTTTTCCGGGTCAGTTGTTTTTGTTATGAGAAATCTTAACATTTTCTTCTATTTCTTCTTGTGCTGGAACCTCTCCCCTGGTTAGAGATCCCCTCCTTAATCCACCCTGGGTCTGTGACATGAAACTGGGTAATAAGTGACAAAACTGCCAATTGGCATCTGTTCTCACACACGGTCATGGTACCCCAGTATGGGTCCAGGATCTTGTCTTGCTCCAGTACACAGTCTTGGTCCTATTTCAGTCCTTGGGTATTGAATTGCTCTTCATGGCATGTTCCTGGCCAGACCCCATCCCAAATGTCCATAGGCCATACTTTCTGTATTCCAATATTGTAATGTGGAAGGAAAAAAATTACTTCCTGTGTTTTTTGTTTTCTTGGATTTTGCCATCAAGATTTGGTCTGGCATGTTTTCTGAATCTGTTTGAAGGAATTTTGTTGAGGGGAGCTTGCTGTGCTTCATCTTGCTATTCCACCATCATGACTCCTCCCAGACCATCAGTGCCCCTAAATTGAACATAATACTCCATATATGGTCTGACCAGAATATAAATGGGATTATTACCTCCCTAGCTCTGGACGCTTAGCTTTTTCTAATGCAGTCTTCAGATATTAACTTTTTTTTTTGACTGTGTAGCACATTGTTGAGCAAATGAGATAATATGTAAAACTTGGCCCCAAAGAAGATACCTTTGCAGAGGTGGAAGGTCCCTGACTGTGGAACATGACATAATAACTGATATTTTTTTTTCTCATTCTCTTCCTTTAAAAAAAAAAGCTTTTCTAAAAATAAATAAATAAATTTTTAATAAATTAAATTTAAAAATTTTTAAAAATTTAAATAAAAATCTTTTGTTATAAAGAATGACTCCCTGTAAGAAGGAAAGGGGAAAGTTATAAAGGGAAATCTATGCAATGTAAAAACAAGTTAGCGATTAAAATGTATTTTTCTTTTTTTAAAAAAAACTTTAAATTTTTTTACTAAATTTATTTAGTTCTTTAGTATTTAGTATTTCCCCCCAACTAAATGTAAAAGCAATTTCCAACATTTGTTTTTAAAACTTCAAGTTTCAGATTCTCTCCCTTCCTCCCTCCTCACTCCACCTCCCTCATTGAGAAGGTGAGCAATTCGATACAGACTATGTATGTGCAGTCATGCAAAACATAAAATACATTTTTTTAAAGAGAAAAAAGAAGCATTGTTTCATCCAAAGATTAGTGCAATGTCTCCAGGTATTTTCTTTCCAAGTTCATTCTTTCAGAGATGGTTAGAGATTGCCAGCAGTCAGTTCTGGGACTCTGAAAGGAAAGAGACTTGTTGTTCTTTGGTGCCTAATTATTTCCATTGTCATACGTTTCTGGCAAACAAGCTATTTTCTTCACGCTCAAAAGCAGTTGCTTCCACTGTGGTCCTCCCCTATGTCATTATGGTATAGAGGTGATCCTGGGTTCTGAACAGCTGGAAAGGCCCTAGTCCTAACTGAGGAGCACCAGCCAAGCTAGAGAGTCTGGTCATCAAGGATGGATTATGTTTGGCCCAAGGGACTCCCTAAACTGTCACAATGTGAAGGTGATGGGAAGATGGTGCAGTGGATAGAGCGCTGAACTTGGAGCACAGAAAATCTGGCTTAATATTCTGCCTCAGAGACTTCCTGGCTCTGTGACCCTGGGTAAAACTCTATTTCCTCATCTGTAAAATGGGGATGATAATAGCACTTCCTGCATAGGGTTGTTGTGAGAATTAACTGAGATAACATATATGAAGTAATTTACAAACCATAAAGCACAATGGAAGTGCTGGTTATTATCATGATTAAGTCAATAAAGAAATCAGTGGAAAAGTTACATTTCTATGAAAATCAGATGAAAGCCCAGGAGAGCAAGGTTCACCAATATGCTAAGGAAAACCAGATCAAGGGAGAGACAGATGAGGGACAAAACAAGATAAGGTTGAGTAAATATTAGATGAGGGCATGGGCTGGAGTGAAGTAACATTTGAGAGCTTAGATGGACGTAAGTCTCGAGTAGTTGCCTTCATTGTATTTGTGTTTGTCTATTTTTCTTTAAGGAAAAGCAGTTTTCCTCGCAAGAGATAAACACCATTTATCCGACATCTGCCACCTGGTCCGTCATGATGTGCCCTACTTGTTCCAGAAATATGTGAAGGAATCTCACGGAAAGGATATCCGAGTGGTGGTGGTGGGTGGCCACGTCATTGGTTCCATGCTTCGCTGCTCCACAGATGGCAGAATGCAGAGCAACTGTTCCTTAGGTATCATCCTATAGCCTGGGTCTTAGCCCTGGGGCCAGCTGGGACTGCTCAGGTGTCAGGTTTGGGGAGGGAGTTTTCTCTCCCAGTTTGGGCTGCAGTGTGGGAATAAGGTGTGCTTGTTTAGCCATCCGTGACAGAATCCTGTCAGCTGATAAGGGATTGTGCATGGCCAGGGAGCTGTGAAATGTCAGCCTGCCAAATTTAGCTGAGGCATTTAGAGCAGCCCACAGCAGCCAGCCTTAGATCTGGTTGAATGCCATCCCAGTAGAAAAGCATGGCAGCACCCAACTGAAGAGAGAGGGTTACCCCCTTGGAGCTTGTTTGACTGGAATTTGACCCAGATCAAATCATTAACAAGTGGGTTAGATGCTGGCCGGGTCCCGACTGTGTCACCACTCATTGAATTCTGTTAGCATAAATGAGGAAGAGGGCAGGAAGCCAAATTGTCTTCTTCCTTTACATCAGTTACAGCAGTGACGTTCAGCGGCAGGAATCCTGTGGCTTTCGGAGGCCTCTGAATATTGTTTCTCTCTGTTGAGAGAACTAAACAACTTAGCAAGACAAAATACATGAAAGTCATGGTGTCTGCCTTCAAAAAGATTTTATTTTACAGATAACAATAAATAATGCACAAGATAGGTGAATATAACATTCTTTCTTTGTGAGAGACCATGGAAAGTACCAACCAGAAGTCAAAACACAAACAACAGTAATGCTATTAACTGAAATTTTTATGGTAGCTTTATGCCTGTTACATTTTAGCTTCACGATAACTCTTTGAGGAAGGCTCATTTTATTTTACCATTTTATAGGAGAGAAAATTAAGGATTAAAACAGTTAAAGGAATTTCCCCAAATAATTTCCCCAATCAAAAATAATAAATGTCTGAAGGAAGGGTTGAACTTAGGTCCTCCTGACCTCAAGATCAGCACTATGTCTGCTATACCCCAGCTTTTTCAATTGTGGGTCATGACCCCATGGGGGGGAGCAGCTCATGACTGAATGTCGGGGTCACAAAATTATGATTTATTATCAGTAAATGTTTGGTTTCTACACCTATTTTATATACTCAGCTGGGGGTCACATAAAACTTGTGTGAAAAGGAGTCATAAGAGGAAAAAGTTGTAGAAGCTGTGCTCTGTACCCCAGTGTCCCCCCAAACAGAAGACTTTGATTCTTGGCTCTAGTGTTTACTAGCTGTATGACTTGACGGGTCAACCTCTGCCAGCCTTAGTTTCCTCTTCTGTAAGTGGAGATATTTTGTAGTAGCTGCCTTGCCAGGTTGTTACACGGAAAATATTTTGTAAGATCTGAGGCCCTGTATAAGGCAGCTATGGTTACTTTTCTCAGTTTTCAATTGATTGGTTTCCTTTTGTTCACAGTTTTAGAAAGTTCTTAGTTTTCAAATCACATGTTGGATTAGTGGGTAACTTTGCTCTGTTAACATTTGGTAGCAAGTAATAATCATAATAATGACCATAATAATAATAGCTACCATTCATATTGCGCCTGCTGTTTGCGAGGCACTCTGCTAAGCACTTTGCGATTATTATCTCACTTGATCCTCATAATAACCTTGGGAGATAGGTACTACTATTATCCCCATTTTACAGATGAGGAAACTGAGACAAACAGTGACTTGCCCAGGGTCCTACAGCAACTAAGTGTCTGAAGCTAGATTTGAATTCAGGCCTTCCTGATTCCAAGCCCAGGAAGTCTCTAGCCACTATATCACCTACCTGTCCAGACTGTCTAGTAAGGGGACTCAAGGGCATTTAAGGTAGAGTGTGAATTGCCTCTGTCCTCATCACAAAACTGCATTCTCAGTATTAAATAGATGCCTTTATAAGTTAGTAATGTGAATAAGTAATTATAATGACTCATGTACCAACACTAATATGAAAATACCCTACAGAGCTCAGCAGGACTCAGACTAGGAGCCTGGGAGAATGCCTCATAGCCTAAGATAGGCGCTGAACTTGGATGCTAGAAGGACCTTAGAGGCCAGCTGGTCCAACAGAGAAGGAGATCAAGACCAACAGAGGAGTAAGCATCGAGGGGCCATGCAGACCCAACTCTGGAGGGGCTATACCTATGTCCAGAGCTCCAGAACTGTTTGCAGTTTCCAGCACTCCAGTGCTGTTTGCAAGTTTCCAGAATCAGAAATGGTGTGGGTGTGGGGAAAAGAATTAGAGTGAGGATGGGAGTTTGAACTGCATTTCTGCCCTTGCTCTGTGACCTTGACAAGTCCCCTTAACTCCTCTGAGTTATTTTCTCTCTTTGTTTGCAGTGTGAGAAGCTTAAAATAGATGATTTCTAAGATAGCTTCCAACTCTAAATCTTGGGCTATTTTAGTGTGGGAATGTCCCATTATTTGAGAGCAATGTTCTGTAGCGGGCCCTTTGGGCTTGAGCCCATTCTCTTAGGCTCCAAGTGGGCATGGGAGACGGTGCACCCTGGCTCAGGGAGACATGCTTGCATTTCTCTGCTTGCTCAAGCTAGACCCCATGTCTAGAATGTTCTCTTTTTATTTCTGCCCCTTAAAATCAATAATTACCTTCAAAGTTCAGCTCAGCCTTTCCTTCAAACTACTCACTAATTGTGTCTTCTTCCCAAAATGATATATAATAACTAAGAGTAATAGCTAGCATTTATATAATGCTTGAAAGTTTGCTTCCTCCCAACAACCTAGGAGATAGGTGTTTTTTGTCACTCCCATTTTACCGGAGAGGACACTAAAGCTGAGAGAGATTCTGTCTTGCCTGAGGTCACACAGCTAGTAAGTATCTGAGATAGGATTTGAACTCAAGTGTTCCTGGCTTTAGGCCCAGTCTTATATCCATGGATCCCATAGCTTCCAAGTACACTAATTGTAGACTGCTAGCTAAATAGGTTTCTTGAGGGCCTGGGCTGACTTTCTTTTTGCTTCTTTCATTTTCTTACCTTTTTCTTTTCTTTTCTTCTTTTCCTTTTAAAAAAAATTTTTTTGTGACAGCTTTTGTTTTTATCACTTTCATTTCTCCCTCTCCCATTCACAAATCATTCCTTGTAAAAGAATTTAAAAAGACAGTAAGTTCAACAAAACCAGCAAGAAAAATGAATCTGGTGGTAAATGGATGTATTTGTCTATATCCATAGCATTCTAGCTCTATAAAGAGGAGAGAGAGGAATTGTCTCATTTCTTCTTACAGGTCAGGCTCAGTCAGTATAATTATCTAGTAGACAATTTATTTTGAAGGTGATTATTCATTTTCCTCCTTTTTCCATTTACGTTGTTGTGTTCATTATGCAAGGACAGACTGTTTTTCATTTGTCTTAGTGTTCCAAATACCTAGGACAGTGCATCTTCACTTAATAGATATCTAATAAATTTGTTGAGTTGAATTGAATTGACAGTACTTATCGTGGAGAAACTTCAAAGATCATAGGGTCCTAGATTCAGAGCTCTATTCTGGTTGGAAAGACAGAATAATATGACAGAAAAGTTTTTGTCTTTGCTGTTATTGTATGTTTAAAATATGGTGTAAGAGGATGATTAACAGACTTTGTTAAAAGAGGCTGACCCCTCCCCTGGGAATAGCTGAGTAATGAGTCATAGGAGAAAACGGGGAAGTAGGTGAAGTTGTTAGTTAACCTGAGCTGCTTAGAACTCTTAGAAACACTTAGAAAAAGTGATCAAACTGTGCATCCCCTTTGACTCAGCAGTATTTTTACTGGGCCTATATCCCAAAGAAATCTTAGAGGGAAAGGGACCCACATGTGCAAAAATGTTTGTGACAGCCCTTTTTGTAGTGGCTAGAAACTGGAAACTGAATGGATGCCCATCAATTGGAGAATGGCTGAATAAATTATGGAATATGAATGTTATGAAATATTATTGTTCTGTAAGAAATGACCAGCAGGATGGTTTCAGAGAGGCCTGGAGAGACTTGCATGAACTGATGCTGAGTGAAATGAGCAGAACCAGGAGATCATTAAACACAGCAACAAGACTATACGATGATCAATTCTGATGGACATGGTTCTCTTCAACAATGAGATTTTTTTTTTTTTTTTTAGAGCTCAGTTTTTTGCTGGGCTCAGGGTACGTCAGTTATCCTGATTCACAAGTAAGCTGGAGACTAGAGATGACATCCCTATAGGGCTTATGGAAGCCTCTTAAAAGGGGAGCATGAAACAAGAAAAGCCAGAAAATCAGTTTCACGCTTGCTTAGAAAGCTGATCCAGAGCTGGGGATCTCTAGGGAAAGATATCTGCTGTCATCTCAAGGCCACATCACCCCTCAGGAGTGAAGTAGAAATGGTACCTCAAGATAGTCAGTCCGTAAACATTTATTAAGCACTTCCCATGTTCCAAGCACTGTGCTGAGTGCTATGGAGTCAGTAAAAAGGGAAAAACCAGTCCTTTCCTTCAAGAACTTCTATTTAATGAGGTAAGACATATAACAATAAGCTGAAGGGAAGGGGCTAGGGTACCAAGTCTAAGGGCATGATAAAGATCTGTAGCCAGGTAGAAAGTGATAGGGAATCTGCCCAATCTTCCTCCTACAATAGAGAATTAGGAGGTTTCTCTCCAATGTCCATCCTCCACCCTCTCAAACTAGAGAGAGGCCTAAAGGGCAGAGGGTGCTGAGGAAGTATCACACACAGAATAGATTTGATTTTGCAGAAAGATGAATTTCGGAGACAACAGTGAGGTCTAGATGAACAGCTACATGGGAAGTATACTATTCACCAAGTGGTACTGTCATCCTTAATAACTAGCCAGTGAAGATGTCTCAGACAAACAACAGGAAAAAGAGAAGTGGGCCAGGGGTTTGCATGATCAAGATCTCCAGGAAATATAATAATAACTTCAATAACTTCCAGAACAGAAAAGAATGAACTAAAAGTCAGAGGAAGAATCTTACAGAAAGTTTCCTTCTTCATCTTTGGCTGCCAAAGCCCAGAGCAAGACCTCCAGGAGCCAAAAGAGAGGCAGCAGAATGGAAGTAGGAAGGCTCTTGGGGGATCTGAGCTGAATAAAGACCTAAGAAATGAGGCCTGAAAAAACAAGACAGTTGCCTGTCCTGGAAATGGAGTCCCCTTCTCCCCTGCCCAGAGTGCCTCAGACAATAAGTTTGAGAATCTCTGTGGAACCCCCAGAACAGTTCAGAAACCTTTCCTTGACAGAGTTTATCTTTGCACCTCAGTCCATAGTGTTGTTGTACCGTCTTTTTTGCATATTTATGTTTCTTGTTTTCCCTTGATGTTTCCTCTTTGAAACCTTCAGGTTGCTTGTGGATTTCTCAAAGGATGGAATATATATCCCCATTGGCTGGAACAATCTAGGGAAATCAGAGACCCAGAACTGTGGGAAAAGGAGCAAACAATGAGTGGGGAAAATTTAGAAAAGACAGGGGCAGAGCTGGAGATGGACACTGGTCTCTCCCTACCTTCTGTTCATCCCTACATTAATATACATAGTAGCACATGACATGCCAGAGAAGTGATATAAGGCCCCATAGGAACTTAAAGAAAAGATTATAGTGGGTTGGGTCAATCAAAGATTTCATAGAAGAGATTTGTGAGGGCCCAGCAGGCCCAATATCTGAGCAAGAGGAGGTTTAGAGATCCACCCAGGGGCAGAGAACATCAGCCTCTGCAGTAAAGAAAATTGAACTTGGCACTCCCTGAATGGTAGTTTTCTTAGTCTGGTATGGGCTGACCTGGCAGCTGGTCTACCTGCAGGACTCAGCCGGAGATCTTGGCCTTCTCTAGACATCATAATGCAAAACGAGACCTATTTTTCAGCTTATACACACTCACCACCCACCTTAGTCTCTTTTCTCAGGTAGGAATTGCTTCCCCCCTCCTTCTGCCTCAGGCAGTGGGAGTGGGAGTGGGAGTGGGAGGGGGAGAGGAGACTGTCCCTAACATTTCTTATTCCTCCCTTTGGTAGAGTATGATTTGGTCTAAAAAAGCGTCTGGATAAGGACATTCCAGAAAAGAGAGATAACCGCCCTTCTCCTCTCTGTCTCTTGGCTCCTTTGGCTTCCTTCAAGTCCCAGCTAAAATTCCACTTTCTACAGGAAGCATTTCTTTATCCCCCTTAATTCTGTTGCCTTCCTTCTGCTGATTATTTCAAATTTATTCTGTTTATAGCTTGTCTGTACATAGTTGTTTGCCCCCACAGTTTCCCCCATTAGAATGAGCTCTTTGAGAACAGAGACTTTCTTTTGCCTTTTTATGTATCCTTGGCACATAGTAGATGCCCAATTAATGTTTTATTGACTGATATCTGGTCCACAGTATCTGAACAAGTGTCTCATACAGACATCATATGGCTTTTGTTTGAAGACTCTCAGTAAGGAAGAATTTACCTATCTCCCTATCTCCAGGTGCCGCCTGTTTCCTTTTGTTAGGAACTTTTTTCTTGACCTCCAGCCTAAATTTACCCCTTGGAAGCTTCCTGTTGCTCCAGCTCTCTTGTCTGGGACCAGACCAAATTAATCTAATCCTTTTCCACAGGACCACCCTTCAAACACTTGGAGATTTAAGCCAAGGCAGAGATAAGTTGGACTGGTAAGAAACACTAATTTTGGATCTGGTGTTAAATAGATGTAGGATGTACCTTGACTTTCCCATCTTTAAAAATAAGAAAATTATCCTCAAGCAGAGATGTTTTTAAATGAAACATTCAGAAGTGAACCATTTTGGGCTTCAGGATAGGAAATTATCTTCCACATCCCTGGTAGTTAAAAATGGCATTTGGAACTCACCCTTTATATCATAGCCACATCCTGTAACTGTTGGTTAGAATTAAACCTGGCCACATGTCCCTGTCCTGTGCCTACATGGAGTAGACACTAAGGCCTTTGTGACACTGTTTTGCTTTTTAAATCAAGTAGAATCCTTTCTTTTATTCACTAGTGCCCAGACACTAATACAGTTTTGCCATGTCATTTACCTTGGTGTGATCCTTCAGACTGACCAGAAAGTAAGCTCTTTTAGGACTGTTAGGTCAGGAAAAAACTTTATTGGGCTTGAGACAGCAGCTCACAGACTCAGAATTTGAAGATTTTTAATAGTATTAGTGGGTCCAACCCTCCTCTGAAGTCTTGCTCAGAGACTGGATATTAGGTATTTGAAAGTTATGCTGGTGACTTTCCAAACAGGAGAGTAACAATAATACTAATGATAATAATGTTAGTTAGCATTATATATAACATTATAGAGCATTTTATAAGATCTCATTCTATCTTGACCACAGCCCTGGGAGATAGTATTTGTTATTATTCCCTTTTTATAGATAAAGAAACTGAGGCAGACTTGTGCCAGATCACTGAACTAGTAAAGGTCTGAAGCCAGATTTGAACTCACATGTTTAATTCCAGGTCCAGCATTCTATTTACTATTCCACTTACCTGCTTCTTGAAAAGCTCCTAGTTTAAGACCATGGATGCATTGTGTGATCTTTCTCTCTGTCTCTTATCCTCTCCTTGTGTCTCTGTTTCTCCCTCCTTGCCTCCTTCCTTCCTTCCTTCCCTCCCCTCTCTGTCTCTCTGTCTCCCTCCCTCTCTTTTTCTTCCTTTTTTTCCTTCCCTCCCTCCGTTTTTTCCTTAGTCTCTGTCTCTCTTGCATATACTTCTATATGTACATTCTATTTCTGTTCACCTCCAAGAAAATGTAAGGTCTGTGAAGTAGAGATTTCTTGCTTTTTCTTTGTACACTGAGCATGTAGCTCAGTATTGACATTTAATAAATGCTTGTTCACTGATGGATTGAGGACCAGCATGGCAAAGTGCAGAGGAGAGGGGCTCTTCAGGAAGGGCTGCCCACTGAGTGATCTCCCTTGGTGTAGAGCAGCTCCTTGCCTACTGATGCATAGAGAAGTTGTGACCAGTGTCAGAAGAAGAAGTACCCACATGGATGACATTGCATGCCTTTTGAAGTATTAGGTGAAAAATATTAGGCTGGAGTTGGAGTCAGAGGGTCTGGGTTCAAATTCTGGCTCAACTGCTTACTACTAGTGAGACGTGGAACAAGTCATTTCACCCCTCTGGGCCTCAGTTTCCCTGTATATAAAACAAGGAAGTTGGGCTAGCTGGCCACTAGGGTCCTTCCCAGCTCGAGGTCTGTGGGGTGTAATTCTTTGAGTCTTTGAAGTCAGAGGAGCTTTAGGAAAGAGCTTCCTTTGAGCATGGGAGTCCTGTGCCTGGTCCCTTTGAAGGCCCAGAGCTTTCTTTTTTTTTCTTTTTTTTATTTTTTAAAAATTTCTTTATTTTATTAAAGCTTTCCATTACAAATTCCCCCCCCCCCACTCCCCACTCCTCCTCTAAATGGCAGGGAGTCCACTATATGTTAATTACATTGAAATACTTGACAAATCGAATATTTGTATGCATATTTCCATGCTTATCTTGCTGTGCAAGAAAAATCGTATCTACAAGAAAAAAAAATCTGAGAAAGGAAATCCAATGCAAGCAAATATCAGTAGAGAGCATGAAAGTGTTATGTTGTGGTCCACATTTCACATCCCTCTCTCTGGGTGTATATGGCTTTCTTCACTGAACAATTGGAACTGGTTTGAAACATTTCATTGTTGCAGAGAGCCATGTCCATCAGAATTGATCATCATGTAATACTGTTGTTGCTGTGCATGATGATCTCCTGGTTCTGCTCATTTCACTCAGCATCAGTTCATGCAATTCTCTCCAGGCCTCTCTGAAATCGTCCTGCTGGTCGTTTCTTACAGAACAATAATATTCCATAACATTCATATACCATAATTTATTCAGCCACTCTCCAATTGATGGGCATCCCTTCAGTTTCCAGTTTCTAGCCACTACAAAAAGGGCTGCCACAAACATTCTTGAACATGTGGGTCCCTTTCCCTCCTCTAAGATTTCTTTGGGATATAGGTCCAGTAGAAACACTGCTGGGTCAAAGGGTATGCACAGTTTGATAACTTTTTGAGGATAGCTCCAAATTGCTCTCCAGAATGGTTGGATCTGTTCACAGCTCCACCAACAATGTATCAGTGTCCCAGCTTTCCCACATCCCCTCCAACATTTGTCATTCTTTTCCTGTCATTTTAGCCAATCTGACAGGTGTGTAGTGGTACCTCAGAGTTGTCTTAATTTGTATTTCTCTGATCAATAGTGATTTGGAGCACCTTTTCATATGACTAGAAATGGTTTTAATTTCATTATCTGAAAATTGTCTGTTCATATCCTTTGACCATTTATCGATTGGAGAATGGCTTGAATTCCTATAAATATTAGACAATTCTCTATATATCTTAGAGATGAGACCTTTATCAGAACCATTAAATGTAAAGATGATTTCCCAATTTGATGCTTCCCTCCTAACCTTGTCTGCATTAGTTTTATTTGTACAGAAACTTTTTAACTTAATATAATCAAAATTATCCATCTGGTGTTCAATTAAGAGTTCCAGATCTTCTTTGGACACAAATTCATTCCTTCTCCACATATCTGAGAGATAAACTATCCTATGTTCCTCTAATTTGCTTACAATATCATTCTTTATATCTAGATCATGAA
The DNA here is from genome assembly GCA_023553655.1 of Myrmecobius fasciatus. Lineage (NCBI taxonomy): Eukaryota > Metazoa > Chordata > Mammalia > Dasyuromorphia > Myrmecobiidae > Myrmecobius > Myrmecobius fasciatus. The sequence continues at coordinate 150,737 of JAJPUD010002104.1, read as the reverse complement.
CCCATTTAGATCTTATCTTGGTATGCGGTGTTAGGTATGGGTCAAGCCCTAATTTCTTCCACACTAGTTTCCAATTTTCCCAGCAGTTTTTGCCGAATATTGAGTACTTATCCCAGAAGCTGGGGTCTTTGGGTTTATCAAAGACTAAATTGTTAAGGTTATTGCCTACATTGTCCTGATAACCTAACCTGTGCCACTGATCGACTGCTCTATTTCTTAGCCAGTACCAAACGGTTTTGATGACTGCTGCTTTATAATATAGTTTTAGATCTGGTACAGCAGGCCACCTTCATCTGCCTTTTTTTTTTCATTAATTCCCTTGAAATTCTTGACCTTTTGTTCTTCCAAATGAACTTTGCTACTATTTTTTCTAGATCTGTAAAATAATTTCTTGGGAGTTTGATTGGTATGGCGCTAAATAAGTAGATTAGTTTGGGTAGTATTGTCATTTTTATTATATTCACTCGGCCTACCCATGAGCACTTGATATTTTTCCAATTGACTAGGCCAGAGCTTTCTGCCATGCAGAATTTCACGCACACCCCCCTCTCTTTCTCCATCCGAGTTCATAAATAGGGCGCTTCCTTGTATGTGGAAATGACTTGGTCACTGTTATCGTTCTATGGATGTGCTTCCTCTGCAGGTGGCGTGGGTGTCATGTGTCCGCTCACTGAGCAAGGCAAACAGCTGGCCATCCAGGTGTCCAACATCTTGGGCATGGATTTCTGCGGCATCGACCTCCTCATCATGGACGATGGCTCCTTTGTGGTGTGTGAGGCGAATGCCAACGTAGGCTTTGTGGCCTTTGACCAGGCCTGCAACCTGGATGTGGGCGGGATCATTGCTGATTACACCATGTCCCTGCTCCCCAGCAGGCTGACCGGGAAGATGGCCCTTCTCCCCGGAGTCTCCAGTGCCGGCGAGAAGAGTGAACCTGAAGGATGCGCTTCTGCCCAGGCCGGCCCAGAAAGCATTTACATCACCAACGGTGGCTCTACATCCAGCGAGAGTGAACCCGAGGTGGGAGAAATCAGGGGTTCTTTGGCAAGCACAGCCAGGGCCCAACCCCCTTCACTGCCAGGCCCCAGCTACAATATTAACAACATGATTGCCTCTGAATTAAAACTTAAATGAATTCAGCTTTTGAATATCATTTAAACCAAATCCTGCTGCTTCCCTGATAGTTTTGAATGAATAAGATCTTGACTAATGTGTGTTCATTTGCACAGAAAATTAGAATCCCATCTGGGCACTTACTCACTTTACAGTATTCTTTCTAACGACAATTTAAGAAAATTGCTTGGCTTTGTGGTTTGTACAGAGACTAAAGAATGCTCGCTGAGAATAACATCCCAGCTGATGAAGTGGAACTCGGTGCCTGTGTTATGGACACTTGGCTATTAAGTGCTGGCAGCCGACTGCCAGGCATTGAAGCTCTATGCTGCTGTAGTCTGCATGTTCCCTCTCTCCACAACAGAGCCCAGTCATTCAGAGCCTTCGTAGAGAGAATATTTGAAAGCTTCCAAGACATCAGGGCAATCACCAGCCGGGAGTTCTGGAATCCAGATGCAATAATGAGCTCTCTTCTGTTAATGGCTATTCAGTGCTTCCAAGGCCACTCTAGAACCCGTCTCTGCTTCTCACCGATCTTAGCTTCATTGTGACCTGCTTCTCTGTCCCTTGGGATTCAGGGATTTGGGAGCATCTCCATTAGCACTTTCAAAGAAAGCACTTTGTAAAAAGAGGGAATTGAATCTCTTCTGGGCCTTGTCTCCACTGGGGCAAGGGAACACACGCTGATTTGTAAATAGATCCTCTCCTACAAAGTGCTTTGTGGCCTCCATCACAAATGGAAAGATGTGCTTTAGCAGGTGCCCTGGCCTCAGTTGCCTCTCCCAGTCTCTTCCTCTTCTCTCTTCCCGCTGCCTTTTGGTTTCAATTGGACATGTATATCATTGAGCTGGGGACATATGCTTTCTTTTCTTTAGGGGATACTCGACTCTTCCCCATATGGGATTTCTCTCCTGTGGCTCTCTAGAATTGTGCGTGTGAAACAAATTCAATTAACTGGATAACAGAGCTGATACCTGGAGAATAAGCATCAGTCCTCAATATTGAGGGATCTGGTGTGGTATGGTGGGCTGCAGATATGCCCATTCAGCTTGGTACATTGGATTTAGTTCTGTGGAATTATAATGGGACAAAGTAATTGGAAACACACTGACCCCGAGGGACATTCTGTTGTCCAACATGACCCCAGAAATCTGAATTTATGGACTCTTTGAAATGAGGGAGAATCCTACACATCCTGTTTTTATTTTTGTCTTTTTGGCTAACATGAGCATACCCTAAGTGCTTTCCATTCCACCCATCTGTGCAGTAGGTGACAAACCTTTCTCTGGGAAGAAGTCATTGAGATGGATATTTGAGACTCTGCTAATGCAGGAAATATCTATCAAATGACGACATTTTAGGGGGAAAAAAGCATGACCCCTTCAAAGCCTCACCTTAGAAGGCTACACCTTTATTTCTGCAAAACTTTGAGAACTGAATTCAAACCCAGTTTCTAAGCTCCAAAAGAAAACTGGTGGTACTTGATAGTCACCTTTTATAATGGGGTTCACAGTTTATCCCCAGCCTTAGTTTAAGATCACTTTTGACCATTTCTAGACATAAGAATTACCTCTCAATCCTTGGGGATAAAAAATTGCATCACACACTTTGAAGTACCTTTTCAGAAATGAGAGGAGAAGGGCAAGGGAAATGATTTGGGCAGTGACAGCGTTGGTAGAACAAAGCTGTATCTTCCAATAGGGATTGCTTTGGTGAGATCCATATCCATTTAGATGTATAAGGTTTGGTCTGAATAAGAAAGTCATCCACATTAACTTATACTTCATGCTAATTTAACATAGCTAACTGTAAAATGTGGATAAAATAAAAATTTTCACAACGTACTTTAAAATAGGATTTGTCTAAGAGCACCATGATTGAAAATAAAAACTTTCACAACATACTTGAAAATAGGATTTATCTAAGAGCACCAAGATTGAAAATCATAATTTGGCAGAGTTGAGCAGTAACTTTGATCCTGCTGATCACTTTCTCTCCATTGAAATTGATCTAAGTCACATGTCCTTCAGCGAAGATGTCTCTGGAGCTGTGTAGAGGAATCTCACTGTGCACAGGGTATATTTTATACCTTACACCAATGTAGCTCAAATATTATCAAAAAATGTATTTCTGACTACTTACCTGCTTTAGTTGGGGGAGGGAGATGATTTTATGTGGGTTATGACACCTTTTACACTCAGGGGAGATTAGGCAATCAGTGAGTTTGCTTCTGTCTTCACTGGAGTTGACTAAATGCTTTCTTTGTGTTTGAATATCTGCTGGAGCCAAATGAGGCTCTTGTAAAAATTGTATTTGTTCTTTAGCTCTTTAAGAATCTGCCTCTTCACATACATACCCCAGGGTACTTTTCTGGGCACTAGGGAGACAAAGTCCTTCCCAAGTTCTCTTGCCCCAAGAAAAGATCCTTCCCTGACTATGAGCTATGCCATCAGAGCATCCCCCATCCAGAAGCCACCACAGCAAGGTATTGGAGTGAGGAGTATAGAATCTCTGCTTGCTTATGTTCACCAGCTTTACCTGAATTATGCTCTGGCCATCCTTTCTCCTCCTTAAAATCCCCTGGCAGCACCTAGGGTGACTCAGTAGGAAAAAACCCTGTTTGAGCTTGGACAAACTCGTTTGCTTCAGGTTCTAATTAGTCATTGATTAATTGAGTGATCTTGGGCAAGTCACTAAAATTATGTGCCTCTTTTTTTTTTTTTCATCTCTAAACTGGGGGGAAATACCCTGTCCTACCTACCTCACAAGATTGCTGTGAGGGGAAAGCCATTTGCTAGATGTGAATTAATTTGAAAATTGCATTGCAAGAGGTAGAATCTGGAAAGAGGAACATGTCTTCTTCCTTCTGTGACTGCATGATGGAACTCCTCAACACCCATCCCCCTTCAGGAACTTCAGGAGGAAAGAGGTCAGTAGGAATCTATTTTTGCATCCTAAGCAGCATGAGAATGCAACTTCTCAGCACCTTTAGTTCCAGCCTGGAAAGCCTGCAGGGACCATCTGAGTATGACAACGACCTCACAAATCATATATAAGCTGGGACATTTGATTCCCTTGCTCTTCCAATGAAGGATGTCTTCCCTGTGTAAAATTCATGCCTATCTCTGTATAATGCCTCCTTTTATTTAGTAGGAGCATCTTGAAACTGGTGAAAACTTGAATGCCAGTAGCTGAGTCACTGCAAATAGAATTTATTATGCACTGATAAAAAAAAATTCCTTGTATCTGTGTATCTCTGTGAGTTAGGGCTTGCAAAGCTAGCTTTGCAACCTCGTTTTAGCTTTAGGTCTTTGAGAAGCCTGATAAGCAATACTAGTGAACTCCAAGTATGTGTGGACCACATACTCAGATCTCTCACCTAGCTATTGGGGAATCCCATAACAAGGAAAGACCCTCCTCATCCCCCAAGAAGAATGAGTTGTTAAAAGCAGCATTTGAAGGAAATGTGGCTAGGGAGTGTAGGTATTGTTTTCTAGGAAAATAAGGAAGTGGAATCATGTGTGTCATTTAGTGAAGGAATAAGGAAGAATGTCCATCTTTTAAGCTAAATCTACTCAGAGGTAGGAATAGGACCTCAATCCTTCATTTCAAGGTCTGGTTACTTAAGATTTTAGAAATCCCTATTGAATGCATTTCACAGATGAAACTAATGAACCTGAGAATTATAGTTCAACATCTCATATTCTTGTATTAGGTAAGATGGCAGAATGCCTTCCCCTTGTAAGTCCCAGAACTTTAGGCACCCATGGCTAGCCAAAATGAACAGCTAGATGGATAGAGCACTGAAGTCAGGAGACCCTGAATTCAAATCTGGCCTCAGACACTTAACACTTACTGGCAGTGTGCCTCTGGGCAAGTCACTTAACCCCTATTACCTTGCAAAAATAAAATGAACCAAGCAGAAGGTTATTGATAGTAACCTTGATTAAATTAGTAGTCAAGTCATACCTAGCTGCTGCTGTGCTGTGCAGGTGTGTCTGGATGATCAGTGTGGACCAGTTGTCTTTACTACCCTGGCACTATTGGAACCATCCCTTGATTTTGGACTACAGATTACTCTTTCCCAGAGCCTGGTGCTGGCTTTGGATCATTAAAAAAGAGGGTCCAGACCACTGTTTATCATATGGTAATTTGCTTTAGTAGCTAGAACACCACTGGAAATGAGAAGAACTAATTCTGGCTCATCTGCTGATTTGAATAAACTTCATCTTCTTCATTTGTAAACCAAAAAGCTCAGACAAAAAAAAAAAAATCTTCCCAGCTCTAATGTTGTGACTTTATGATCTCATTTCAGTTTCTAGTTTCTAGTCTGCAGTCAATAGCTAGGTACAAATTTTTTATAGCTCCCCATCACTGAAAGTCTTTTCAGATGGAGGCTGGATTTCTACTTGGGAGAGATGTAGTAGGGATTCCTGTGCAACTAAATAAGCTTTGAAATCCTTTCTAGTTCAGAGATTCTGTGAATTCAAATAGAAAGCAGTAAGTAATAGCCGCTTACATTAGCTTAGCCCCTCTCTTCTTTAGTTTCTTCATCTACTATGTTGTTGTTCATTTGTTTAAGTCGTGTCCAACTCTGTGATCCTCATTTCTTGGCAAAGATACATGAATGGTTTGCCATTTCCTTCTTCAGCCCATTTTGCAGATGAGGAAATTGAGGCAACAGGGTTAAGTGACTTGCCCAGGCTCACACAGCTAGTAAGTATCTGAGGTTGGATTTGAATTTAGAAAAATAAGTCTTCCTGACTCTAGGCCCTGACTCTGTGCATTATACCACCATCTAGCTACCCTACTAGGAGGTTTTGACTAGGTGAGTTCTCCAGCATTCTGTGATTTTGTTATAAAACACTGCCCTTCCATTTTCTTATTTGAAACTCACAACAACCTCACAACACAGGTAATATAAATATTATCCCATTTTGTAAATGAGAAAATGGGCTCAGAGGCATATGGATTACTGTTAGGCAAAGCCAAGACTCTACCCCAAGTATTCTGACCCCAAGAGTATGGTTCTTTCTACCACATACTATAATCTCTGAGCTATCCAGGATCAGTAAAACAGGCTCCTTCCTGGACACAGAGTTTAAAGGAAGATACTGGCAGGATGGCAAAATGACAGTTGGGCTTGTTTGGGTGGAAGGTGGGGGGAGAGAGACAGAGAGGGAGGAGAGAGAGGCTTTTGGAGGAGTTCAGGGTGACTCAACTGGGAAGGAGAGAGAGAGTGGTGATAGACCTAGAAGAAACAGGCAAACCATAGGCATCTATTAAGTGCCTCCTTTGTTCATGGCACAGTATAGGGATTAGAGGAACAAAAACTACAAAATAAAACTGTCCCTACCTTCAAGAGTCTTACATTCCACTTCTACTCCCCAAAGGTGTTTAAGAGTAGAAAGGAAGCTGATCAACAACCTGACCTGGAGTTACTTGAAAACACTTGATTTATTTTGGATTTTTCCTGTTTTAGGACTTACTGATTTTGGGTCAGATCTGAATGGAAAATGCCATAGTCTCAAATCTATAAGACCAGTGATAGAATAGGGAAACCCAAAGCTGGTCTTAAATTTCATTCTACAAACATGTGAAACGTGTACCCTCTACAAGGACCTTTATTTGACATTGGAAGAATATAATGGTGATTACAACATAACCTGTCTTCACAAGAAATACTATCATCTCAAACCTGTAAGACAGGTAGATAGAATAGAGAAATCCCAAACTGGTCTTAAATTTCATTCTACAAACATGTGAAATGTGTACCCTATACAAGGACCTTTATTTGACATTGGAGTAATATAATGGTGATTATAACACAACCTCTCTTCACAAGAATCATACAGTGTAATGGGAGCTGGAGGGAGGAGGTAGATGGAGAGAACGAGAGCAGGAAACAAATGAGACAAGAGAGTGTAAGATAAGAGTGTAATGGAGAAGGCCAAAGAGGAAAAATTTGAGAGGCAGGATTATGTTCAACTAGAAAAAGAAAGTTTCTTCGAAGATGTGGTATCTGGGTTGGCCCTCAAAAGCAGGGAGGATTTCAGTGAGCAAGTCTACTCCAGACATGTTCTGTGTCAGCAAAGGCAGAATGCTGAAATGTACCCACTTCTCACCTCCACTTCTTGGAATCTTTGTTTGGTTCCTTCAAGACTTAGCTCTCCTCACCTACATGAAGATTTTCCTGGGAACCACCAGAGACCTTAGGTAGAAGTTGACATGGTCAGAGAAGGGGGCACGTGCCAATTTAGAAATAGTAATAACATATGACATCTGATATTGCCCCGTTGTACCCCAACATAACAGGTAATGATTTCCTGAGGGTTGGAGAGCTTTGGGCCTGGCTTATAGGCTCCTATATAGTAAAAAGTAGTAAAGTGGGGGGGGGTGGTTGTGGTGGGGAGGAGATGGACTTTGCTGACCCAGAAACATGTATGAAGGAAATGAATGAATGTTGTTGTGTCCAGAGGTAGAAACAGTAGGAGTATGAGTATAGCTGGGCTGAAGATGCTCCTGGAGTTTCTGCTTAGCCTTGAGATTGTTTTTTGGCCCTTCCTGAGTTCCAGGGTTGGCCAGTTATGAGGGGAGTACATGGGCACACTTGTGAGAGGCTCAGTTATATGGTCACGTAGCAGATTGGTGAGTATTCCCTCCTTTGCTTTCTCTTTCCCAGTCTGGTATCAGTTTCCCCTGGGTATTTATGGCCCAGAGAGTTGGCAGGGCTGAGGGGATTTCCCAGTGAGCAGTGCAATTGTGACATCTTGTGTTCTGATACTCACTAGAATCAAAATAATTAGGTGGAATAGCCATGGCTCTGATTCATCAGTTACATATTCGCTGAGATTTGAAGAAAATTAAACTTTGAGAACTTAATAGGGCAGTTTTTATTTTTTAAAATAATAAAATTTCTTGTCTTTTACAAAGACAAGAAAACTGGTTCCCTTCACTCTTGATCATCCACACCATTCTAATTGTGAGCCAGTATTCTTAAAACCCTATTCCTTCCCTGTTTTGCTAGAGATCAGACTGTGACCAAAGAAAGTATGAGTATGAGTCAAGTCCAATTCATAAAGCAGATCTGGCATCAAAAGTCATAATGCTCTCTGTAACTAAATGCCATCAATGTGAGGACCCCCAGATTTTGGTCCTGACTCTGCCATTAACTCTGTGACTTTATGCAAATTACATTCCCTTCATGAGTTTCAGTTTTTGTGTCTATAAAATTGTGGCACTAAATGGTCTTTTAGGTGCCCTTCAGCTTTGACATTCAGTAGCTGTGGTTTTAAATTATCTTCTGGTTTGGATTACTCACTCCCTCCTCTGTCATTGCCTTCCTTTCTCTTCCTGGAATTGGGCTTATATGAGAGAAGTTACCTATTCCACCTTCTAACCCAGAGACAAGAAGGTGAGATGAGGAAAACAGGGAGAGCAGCATGGAGGCTGTGGGGGGAAAGTGTCTCAGGGTTACTTATCAATATATTCTAGCCAATCTCAAGCCCAAGGTCCAAATTCTAGTTTACTTGTGCTCACTTCATCTATGTTTCTTATGACAACACCTTGGGAGAAAGGGATAGCTGAGAAGAGGGAATAGAGAATATAGCAAGGAAGTATGTCATCTGCCTGACTGGATGCAAACTGACTTGTATTTTATAAAAAAGGCTTTCTAGTATTCACAAGAAGAGCTAGGGCCCCTTGTGTTGAAGAATCAATCTTCATATTTTCTCTTTTGCAAGCCCAAGATATTATTCAAGTTCCTTAAGTCACTGCTCAGTTGGAGGCAGGAGGGTGACCGCGCAATCTTTGGGGTTTGTTGAGTCCTAAATGACCATGGTTTTGGCCCCTAAATTTAAGGTGCCCATTGGACTGATCATGATTAGACACACATAGTGATATGAAGCTCAGACTCTCAGGAAAGCAGCACACAAGGCCAGTTTTGCAGAGGCATGTGTTTTAGTCCATTATGCAATTTTTATATATGCAACTTGAAGCAAAGAATAACACTGGAAATTCATGTGCTTTCCTGCCTGTTTCTGAAAACTTTGGGTTTTTCATATCTGGGGGAAAGATTAGTTTTGAATCTCAGTTTCTGAACCTACTGAGAAGAGCAACTTGAAGAGTCCAGCCTGGGGGCTGTATTACAATTGAATTCTACTTAAGAAAGTTTGAGTTTTTGCTATTGAAATACAAGCTAAGGAATATGTTTTACCTGGACACTAGAATATCTGATTTCCAAATGGCTTATGCAGCAATAACTTGGTTAACTTCCTTGCAGAGATCAGTTACAAATGATGGCTTGTTTTTTTGTTGCTTTTTATTAAAACCACTGCTATGAAACACAACTTTTGTTTTGTCTTTGTTGCCAGAGATGTAGCTGTCTTTGTGTTGCTATTTTTAAATGAGCCTCATAAGCCAAATCTACACTTATTATTCTTCTATCAAAAAATAAGGGGGGGATGCCAAGCAAACTCATGATGATGGCATACCAGCTGCTCTCTGAAAAACAATCATTTTCCATTCAGAGCAAGGGTGCACAAGGAATTCAAATAGCCAGCTTTCAATTGAAGGTGGTGGAGTGTCATTCAAATAAGGAAAAATGGATGACCTACCTGCTCGACGTACAACCTCAGATGACCATGAAGGATAGGAATGTCGTCACAAGAAGGGCCAATGACACTCACTCTGGATGGCAGGGTGTTCAAGTCCCAACATTTCCTTAAGCCTATTTGAAAGACTGGCCCAATCATGGCCCTCTTTCAGTTCTCTTTTGTACCAGTGATGATAGTAGAAGATGCAGACTTTTGACTGATAAGCTGAGTGTTCTTAGCCAAGAGGCATTGGACATAATGTCCAAGAAAATGGACCTTAGACCAGCTAAGCAGTGATGGAGAACTCATGGTTAGTCCATAATGTAGATACACTGGGCATACTTATTGTAGTGGTCACAAAATGGTAGGAAAAAATGGTAACATGGATCCAAAAGATCATTTTTATCAAAAAAATTGGGACTAAAGATATAAATTGGATGTGATCTGTGAAGTGATCCCTTGGATCCCTCCCAAAGGTGCCCCTTTTGCTTGTTTTTCCTCCATTAGCTTTATTTGATCAACTTGTTTAACCTTTGGAAACAAAGGTAGCTACTTTAGCCACCATCACCAACTTTGTTTCTTCAGCAAAGTCATAGGAAGGAACAGATTCTAGAGTATAATGAAGCCAGTTGGAGAGAATGGTAGCCTCCCAAAGTTAGCATATTATGGCCCTGTGTTTGAATACAAGATTGGGGAGGGCTTAAGACTTTCTTTCTTGAAGGTCTTCCTTTTTGATTCTCAAGAGACTTCTAGCTCTAACTGCAGTCATAGGTTCACAGGAGTTAGAGATGAAGAAAGGATCATAAAGATCTTATGTAGTCTCTTTGTTGTACTTGACCAAGATTACAATGAGAAGTGGCCAAGTTATGGATGGTACACCAGTCTCCTGACTTCTAGCCCAAGGCTCATTCTGTTGTATTGTGCTAAGCTACTCTACATCCCTGGCTGAATTAGTGTCTGGAAAGCAATACTTGCTTTCCAAACAATTCTCTCTTTACTCTTTTGAGTCAATGATCATTCAATCCATATTTATCCACCGATAAATGATAAAATGATCCATAAATCATTTAAGCCACTGCAAAGTGGGATGCAAAGATTTAAAAAGACCCATTTAGAAAGCTATGTGTAAAGTGGAAATTTGGGATTGATTTTCATCATCCTTCTGCAATGAGGTTTTTGGTTAAAGGATAATTTTTCAAGTGTCACATTTTAAGGACAAAATGCATGGATCACTAATATTATGAATGCATCTGTGGCTCTTAGCTGTGGATCACTGGCCTTTAGGAAACAATGCAAATTGCAGAACCTGACATTCAAGCAGTGTTGTGAATGGTACTCATTCAATTGCAAGTTAAACTTTAAGTAAAAATTAAATCCCTGAAAATGTGATGACAATCCTTATCAGGGATTTTTTTTTGCTCTTTGAGAGCAGCACAATAGGTCAGAGACCTCACATGTAATTATCCAACCACTATCCATTTAGAACATCTTGACAATCTCCCTGCCTAGTGGTCCTCCAGTGTCTGTACTGGTGCCTTACAGGATAGGGAAGCCCACAGAGAAGGAAAAGTCTCCAAAGTACTTTTGAGCTCAGGTTTGGGGCTTACAGAATTAAGACAGCAACTGGTCAGGGACTTGTCAAGAACTATTAAATGTGTATGGATCACAATGCTAGGAATGGAATGATGATGACACATTTGTCATGAAGGTTTACTGATCCTTTCCCTCACCTCCCCTTTTCCATATGAAGAAACCAAGGTCCAGAGATGTTAGTGATTTGGCTGAATCGTACATCTTGTAAATGTCAAAGGCAAAGTATTTCCCTAATTTATTGATTGCATTAAATTAAAACCACACTCACAGTAATGCACAAAATCAGGTATAACTAAGAGTGTATGTAGTCTAATTTCCCTATTTCCTGTGATAATGGAATTTGCATAAGAAAAAGCATGAAAACAAAAACATAACAATTCATCAATGTCCTCATATCCTGTCACACAAATCAAGGTGTGGAAGGATTTCTACACCCTCTGCACAAAGTCCAACTTTCCCTCATAATGGGTATTGTCAAGACATGTTGTAGAGGGCAAGATTTCAAAGTTGAATCTCCTAGTCTGAAATAGCAGCTATAACGTGTTATTAGCCCATCTGCAGCATCCATCACTGTTCCTCTAATGGGTCTGGCTGTAAAACTTGTTTGCTTTCAAGGTCACTGGGTTTTTGGAAGCAATGATGCTTAGTAGCTCTCGAAGGGCTTCAGATTCTTCTTTATTGGGCAGCTCTCTGGATAAAAGGTAGGCTTTCAAAGAAAGTTCATGAGCCTGAAATGAAATGGAGAAAATAAAAAAGTTGTCGATGGAGTAGATGAGTCCATTAGATTGTGAGTTCCTGGAGGGCAAGGACCTGTATTTTTTGGACTCTTTTTTTATTGCCAATGCTTAGCATAGTGATTGGCACATAGTAGGTCCTTAAATGTTTTTATTGAATTAAAAATTTAAGATGAGATAGAGGGGACATCATAGATGTAGAAAAGCACCTAAGGACTGTTTAGTCCACTGTCTCACATTACAGAAGAAAAATAGTCCAGAGAGGAAAGAACAGGACCAGAATCCAAACTCACATCTCCTTACCCTTTGACCCACTCTGTCCTCACTCTGGGCCATCTAGTCCCTCCTTACTCTGCCTGGTGATCCCCAGGGGTTCACAATATGTATTAATGTGGGGCTTTAGTCCAACTTCAATTCAGAACTCCTGAACTCAAATGATCCACCAGCCTTAAGTCTTCCTCAGCAGCAGAGACAAAGTGAATCACTCTTTCTGGGCCAAAGCACTTTCCATTAAGCCATACTTCTAGCTCTAGTATCTGATTTTGTGATTTTTCCAGCCTCTCTTGAAGGTGAAATACCAGTATCCTGCTCTTCAGATAATTGAGGGCTCTGTGTCCCCATTTCCTGCAGAAGTATGATCATCTCTCTTGAGGTACCTGGGGAAGCCTACTCATCCAAATTTTCCCCCAGCTAAATCATAATGAACTTTCTCTGAGACAATCCTGAGCTTAAAATAATTGCAGCTGCTTTGAATTTAGAGTGTGAATATCACACAGTGCACAAATTCTAATGCAATTGAGAAAATAAAAAATTTATTTCAAGTGTTCCCTACCCTCTTATATGTTGTGACACCATGGAAACTTGCCTTTGATAAATTCATCATTAGATAATGGAGCATGGCCACCGTTTTCAGAATTTTAATAGTGGTCTGTGACTTTTCCTCTACTGTGTGTTCTCGAATTTCCAAGATGGTTTCCAGGATGTGAATTGCTTCTGCTTCTTGAGTTTCATCTGTGTGGAGAGAAGGTTGGTTATGACAAGGTCTAAATACAGACTCTGGGACCCCGTTCTCCCTGCTGCTGAGGGAGCAGTTTCACTCGTTTGATGGCCCTGAGACCATCGTCTTCTCTGACCCCCCTCTGTTTCATCCACTCCCTTTCAGCCCCATGTGGTGTTGTATGCTTACCTTTGATCTTGTCAGCACCCGTAAAGGGTTCGACTTCTATGATCCAAAATTCTGAGATTATTTTATCCAATCATAACCTCCTATCATTCTACCGCTATACCTTAATCTTCCTGAACTTATTTTCTTTCTTATTGTGACTTCCACTCTCTTTAGTCCTCGGACTTGCTTAAGCCATCATCCCTGTTGTGGCTCTACCATACATACAATCTTTATAATGTACTATATTACACTATATTATATATACACAGCATACTGTATATATTTTATATATAGTATATGTGTATACATGCATATATATATACATATACTATAGTCTATATTATAGTACACTATACCATATACACTATTATATATACTGTAGTCTATGCTACACTATATTTACATTATGTATATATAATACACTATTCTTTATACTATACTACTAAATACTACTATATGATTCTCTAAATTGTATATATGTACATAATATATATTATGCTACACTATAAAAATACTATACAATTATATATATTATAGTCTATATTATCTATATACTACATTATATATATACTAGTACATATATATTATATACATATATAACATACACTATTCTTTGTATTTGTATATTTATAGCATAGTTTATACTATACTATATAATATATTGTTCTATTATTCATTATATGCATACATATACTATACAGTTTATAGTATACTGTAATATATATACACACACATTAGTGTGTACACATACATATATAGTATATATATATATGTGCATATGTCCATATATATGTGTGTATATACATATACATGTGTGCACATCTAATGTATACATATACATGTGTGTATATATGTATATGCATATATATATATATATAAGAATGAATGAGAGAAACTAGTCCGTACTACACTATACTACATTATATATACTCTCAGCTGCCTCATTTCCTTGTCCTGTGGCTGCTCATGCCTGGCTAAACCCTGATCTTGGACAACTGCTACCATCTACCTTTTCCAGTCCTGCAGAAAGAGTGAGTAAAGCATTTATTAAGTGCTTACTATATGCAAAGCACTGAAAAGCCAGGCCGTCCCTATTGTCAACAACATGTCAGGTTTCAGTTGTAAGGCAGATGGAAATGTCCCACCATCCTTAAGGCCCAGTGACAAAGCAAATGGTGATGCTCCTTCTTTAATGTCATTTCCCCTGATAAAATCACCTCAATTTCTGACACTGAGCCATTGGATAATGCTGACTTTGGTGGCATAAACTTTCGTTTCTGGCTCTTCTAATAGCTGCGATTGTAACAGCTTCAGGACAACTTTCGGGCCGTTCTCCATGGGGATTGCTTCCACATCTGAAGGCCCTGGGCTGGAAGCACTGCTGCCTCCAAGGCTCTTGAGATGGATCCTGGAATGACCAACCCCAGGATCAGACTCTCAGTGAAGAAGATAGCAGCAGTGGTGGTGGTGGTGATTTCCCTTGCCTGGACCCTGCTGCCTCTTGCCTCTCCCTTGGGGGCCTCACTGCTTTGGGAGGCTGGCTTGCCGGCCCTGTGGCAGTTGACAGTTGGTGGGGATGCTGGCCCCTTTTCCACAAGAGAGGCTTCCCTGGATAGTGGCTATGAGGGCTGGGCTAGAAGCAGGACTGCTGGTCCAGGGGACAAAGCTGGAGAAGGTCACAGCTGTGGTGATTATAATCTCAACCAGGCCCTCCAGTTAGTCAGGTAATCTTTTATGCCTTCGGGGTTGATTCTTGATCTCATTCCCCATGGAAGCTGTTCCAAACCTTCTGTTCTTGAGTCGTCTACACCGTTCTCTCTGCCTATCCTCACAGTGAAAGACACCAGCTCATGCTTTACTAAGAAAATGGGGTCATTTGCAGAGTTCCCCCTTCTCTTCTCCATATAATACAATCCCTTGACATCATCTTCCATTCTCTCCTTTATTCCAGTCACTGAAAAAGAGATGGTTCTCCTGAGGGCAACCCTTCTACATGCAACCTTGAGACCCAGCCCTCCAATCTTCTCCAGCAGTTTACCTCTACAATTGTCCCAATTCCACTCCTATCTACCACCAACAAGCATAGTCAGATCTCTCCCGTCCTTAAAAACTCTCAATATTCCCTCCCATCTCTTCAGTATCACCCTTTATCAGCTGAACTCTTAGAAAAAAGCCATCTCTTCTGGTTGCCTCCATCTCCTCTCCTCCCTCCCATTTCAACCCTTTTCATTCTGGCTTCCATGGATATTACTCACCTGAATCTTATCTCTCTAAATGATCATGACCTTGTCACAGTCAAATCTAAAGGCTTTTGTCAGCCTGCATTCTCCTGGACTTTTCTACAGCCTTGTGTGCTGTTGACGCCTGAACATTTATTCCCGCATTTTCATGAAACTCTTTCTCTTAGTTCTCATCCTATCTGTCTAATGATTTCTTTTCAGTTTTCTTTGCTGGATCATTATCCACATTCTCACCTCTCTCCTCCCTCCCCCATATGGTTGTCCCATAAAGCTCTGTCCTGAGCTATTTGTGTGTGTGTGTGTGTGTGTGTGTGTGTGTGTGCGTGTGCTGAGGCAACTTGCCCAGGGTCCCACAGCTACTGAGCTAATTTTTTTGTGCCTTTCTACATTCTTTCTCTTGGAGAAGCTCATGTAGTTAATTACCATCCTTATGCTAAAGAAACCCAGATCCACTATGTCCAACCTCTCTCCTGAGCTGCAGTTCTATATGACAAATTGCCATTTGAACATTTCAAATATAATATGTCCAAGATGGAACTCATTACATTTCCTCCAAAACTCATTTCTCTTTCGAATTTTCCTATTTCTGTCTAGGATAACACTGTCCTTCCAGTTCCCAAGGTTACCAGCCTCAATGCCATCCTCAATTTTTCACTCACAAATTCATCTTGTCATTTCTATCCTCACAATACTTCCTATATATGCTTATGTATATGTATATATCACATATACATAGATATGTATACATATATATACATGCACACATATATATCCCCTTCTTTCCACTCACAGCCACAACATTAGTTCAGGCCCTCACTACTACTTACGTAGACTTCCACAATTGCCTCCCAATTGGACTTCCTGCCTTAGGTCCTCTTTCCAAATCATTGAACTAACAAAATATTTTTCCTAAATCACAGAAATGACCACATCATTCTCTTCTAAACAACATTCTCCAATAAACTAATTCTATTTTCTAACTATGTCTTTAACTATAACTCTCTGACCATGTCATTCTCTTCTAAAATACATTCTCCAATAAACTATAATATTTCTCCATCATCACTGGGATCAAATACAAACTCTTGTCATTTGGCATTTAGAGTATTTTACAATCTTTGGACCGTGAGCTCAGATCTGTGGCCCTTTTTTTCATATGATCTGGAGCTAGCTCATGCATCACTTCATAGACATTTTTTTATTGTTTTATTTTTTTCTGGTTATACATATATATTAACTTTTAAAATATACATTTCTTTATGAATCATGTTGGAAGAGAAAAAGCAGAACAAAAGAGAAAAACCACGAGAGAAGAAAAAAAACATTTAAAAAAAGTGAACTTAGCATGTGTTGATTTACATTCAATCTCCTAGTCTCTTTCTGGATGCAGATGACATTTTCTATCTAAAGTTTATTGGGACTGCCTTGGACCACTGAACCACCAAGAAGAACGAAGTCTCTCTTGCTGTTACTGTTTACAGTGTTCTGCTTCTTTGGCTCAGTTCATATAAATCTTTCTGGGCCTTTCTAGAATCATCCTGCTGATCATTTCTTATAGAACGATAATATTCCATTACCTTTACATACCACGACTTATTCAGTCATTTTCCTACTGATGGGCATCTACTAATTTTCCAGTTCTTTGTCACTACAAAAAGAGCTGCTACAAACATTTTTGCACATGGGGTCCTTTTCATGTATATCTTTGGGATACAGGCCCAGTAATGATACTGTTGGATCAAAGGGTATGCACAGTTTGATAGCCCTTTAGGCACAGTTCCAAATAGTTCTCTAGAACAGTTAAATCAGTTCACAACTCCACCAACAATGCATTAGTGCTAGACAACATTTCTAAACCATATTCTGCATGTACTACCTCCACCCTTTTAAGTTGTGCATTTTCCCCCTTAAACAGTAGGATGCTTCACCTATGCATTGTTATGCATCCTTCTCATTTATCTATCAAAACACGTCACCATGCCATTTTTTAGGGATGAATCTCTCTCAGTGTAATGGGGTTTTGGAGCATGCTCAGATCACCCAAGATGGTGTCATTCACGTGGAAGATTGCAGGTACCTGTTTTCAGAACCCTGGAGGCCTGGAATGTAGGTGGACATTCTTCACTGGCCTGCTGAAGGGTTGGGGCAGCCTTTTTCCACGGGTTGTTTAAATCTTTAAACAGTAATAGGGCAAAGGACTCCTTATTCATAACAGGTGGCATCATGTGGAATGCAGAAGAGTTTCCCACTGGACACTGGACATGAGTCCCTTAGCACTGCAGATTAGCTGTGCCCTTGGTTCTGCGGCTGGAATGGAGCAAACCAGGGGAGACTATCCTGCCTCAGAGCCTACAGCTGCTCAGCTCTTTCTCCACTGCTTCCCTTCTTCCTGCCAGGACATGGCCTTTGTAAAACTGTCTACAGACTAACTTCAAGTCGGGGGATTGATTTACATAAGCCTTGCAAACAAATCTAGGTAGTGGTCAGCTTGCTGCCTCAACCAGAGGGAGCTTCAGCTCTGGACACAGCCCAGAGGCTGGTGGCCAAGTCCCTCCAGTTCTGAGAAGCTATCCTAGCCTGTCTACAACCCTTGTCTCTGTCCCATTTGTGTTTCACCAATTTCTCCCTCATCTCAGCACCCTGGCCAAGTAGCCAACCCCAACTGCAGCCAAGCACACAAGTATTCCTACCCCAAAAAGAGTACCACTAGTTCTGCTGCTCCCTCTGCATTATTTTCTGTCCAACCGGGTTCCTCTCCAGGCAGCTTTCCTTGTTTGTACCCATCTATGGGCCTTCTCCACTTATGGACTCCCCTTGTAAGCTGTCTTATGTTGTCTCATAAGCATTCTTTGGTCATATCCTTAGTATGTTTTGTCTCCCCAGCTTATGGTGTTGTCAGGTATTAAACATCTCAAATGTTCAATAAATGCTAGTTGACTGAGCCTGGCTACAGGAAGATAGTTCCATTAAAATGTCCAAGATCAACCAATTCCTGGATTTACCTTTGGCAGATTCTGTGGGCCAATGAGCTATGTAAAATGGACTAGGATTCTGAGTTCCAATCCAATCACTGGAAAACTATTAACTTGCTTTGCTTCAGTTTTTTCATCAATTAACTAGAGGAAATAATCAATATGACTGAACTATTTTCAGCGCAATACTTGTCTTGCTCTCATACAATGAGAATACAATGAATGATATCATTGCTATTTTACCAAAGTGTTATTTACCTAAACCAATGTCATTTTCCAATTCCTTGGCCAAGATATCTGCTGGTTTCTTGATAGCATGTAGCTGACTCTGAATAGGTTGATCTAAATATGTATGCCAGATATCAGTTACCTGCCAAGGTAAAATAAAGAAAAGCTATGTAACCATCACACTTGCCTATCACCACTTAATTCTGGACAGTCAGGGAGTTGAGGTGGTATACATCTGTTGCTGGTCATATTTTCTTACTGAGTGGAGATGGTTTTATTCTTAGAAGCTTGAAACTACTGGGTCCTGCCCACACCAGACCAAAGCAAGTATAACTTTGTATAGGTATCAATAGATAATGTAAGACATTGCCAGGTTGCTTTGATTTGGGAGCAGCCTAAGCTAGGAGCAGGGTGGAGGTTCTGTTCCATTTTTGTGCTCATCCCAGGGAATTCTCTGGCATCCTGGGGCCATTTGATGTGGCTTAAAGCACTCCTAGGAAGACCTGAAATGATCACTATCAGGGAAGGAAGTGGGAAGAGGAGACCTAACTTATTGTAATGGTAAGATTGACAGATGCTTTCTTCATCTGGTATTGTTGGGTAATGAACTCTCCCAAAGAAATGAATTTTCTAGGTAACAGAAATTTACTCCTTTAAGCATACAAACTATTTTCACTTTAGACATTTCTGCTGGAAATCTTTCTAAAAAGTACTGCTGACTTCCTTGCCTCCTTAGATAGAAAATCTAAGCCTCCCTATTCCTGTTGAGGCCATCACTATCCTCTAGGTCCCAGCCTCTTAAACTATGGCTTGCAGCTTCATATGGGGTCTTGTAGTTGAATGTGTAGTCCTGGAATTAGGCATTATTATCAGTACCTATATGCCCAGAGTCTTGTAAAAATGTCTTGGGTGGTAAGGGCTCATGAGTGGAAAAAGTTTAAGAAGTCCTGCTCTAGGTCATCCAAGTAATATAATCTCACTTATTAACAAACATTGAGAAGATGGAGAAAAGCAGGGACTTACCTAAGCTCTCTCCCAAACTCCTCCAAATACTTTTAAAGAATGCCTTAAAAGAAATTCTAGAGCAGCAGAACTCACAAAAGGATGGGGGTGAAACAATTTTCCAGACAACTTAGAAAGTCAGCAAGAAAGTTCTGCTGTACCAAGGTGAGAGTGGAAGACTATCCAGTGCAGGCTGTGCAAACCATGATCAGGCTGTGAGGGTTACTCAATCAGTGGCAGCAGTGGTGGCTTCTGAACTTTGCAGCCCACGGAGAGTAATGGGTTTGGACAGCTAGCTGGTCAGGAGAAGATTACAGGAGTCCCTTTCCTGGCACCAGGGGCAGGACTTTTTGCTTTGCTCATACTTGGTTCTGAGTCACATTTTCCGTCTCAGTCCCAGAATGAGAAAGAGCACTAGTACCCCAGATCTTGTGGCCACAGGTAAGCTGGTCACAGTTTCAGGGTGGAAAAGTGTGCTTGTAGTTACAGAATAGTAGTGCACAGTACAGGAGAGTAATAAACATGCTTCTCCCTAGATCATACCACCTTGAAAGAACTGAAAACTTACAAGTCCCCAGAATTACCTCTGAAAACAGTTGCATAAAACCTTGAAGCTTGGGATGGTACCCCCCCCCCATTTCAGAAGCAAAACCCCACTTAAACATAGAATTAAAACTCAAGAAATAAGCTGGAAAATGAGCAAACAACAGAAAAAGATTCTGGCTATACAAAGTTATAATAATGACAGGAAGATCAAAGCACAAACTTGGAAGACAATAAAGTCAAAATTTCTACGGCCAAAGCCTTAAAGTAAAATACAGTTTGGCCCCAGACTATGGAAGAGCCCAAAAAGGATTTTTAAAATTAAGTAAGAGAAGTAGAGGAAAAATTGAAAAGAGAAATGAGAGTAATGCAGGAAAATTATGAAAGAGTCAACAGCTTGCTAAAAATGGCATAAAAAATACTGAAGAAAATAACACTTTAAGAATATAACAAACTGTATAGTAAAATCCAACAAAGAAAAGAATGCCTTGAAAATTAGAATTGGCCAAAAGGAAAAAAGATATACACAAGTTCACTGAAAAGAATTCTTTCAAATCCAGAATTGGCCACTGAAGAAAAGAGCTCCTTAAAAAGTAAAATTAACGAAATGGGAAAGGAAGTACAAAATCAAACTGAAGAAAATGATTCCTTAAAAATTAGAACTGGGCAAGTAGAAGCTAATTTCTTTGTGAGACATCAAAAAACAAACAAAAAATTAGAAAAAATTGAAGAAAATGTGAAATATCTCTCTTGAAAAACAAACAACTGACCTGGAAAATAGATCCAGGAGAGGTAATTTAAGAATTATTGTACTACTTGAAAACCATGATAAAAAACAACAACAACAACAACAACAAAAAAAAACCCCTAAAGAACCTAGCCATCATCTTTCAAGAAATTATCAGAGAAAATTATCCTTATATTCTAGAACCTGAGGGTAAAATATAAATTAAAAGAATCCACTGATCACCCTCCAAAAGAACTACCAAAATGAAAACTGCCAGGAATATTATAGCCAAATGTCAGAGCTCCCAGATCAAGGAGAAAAATTACAAGCAGGCAAAAAGAAACAATTCAAATATTGTAGAGCCACAGTTAAGATAACACAAGATTTAATAGTTTCTACATTAAAGGACTAGAGGTCTTATAATATGATATTCTATAGGACAAAAGAGCTAGGCTTATGACCAAGAATCATCTACCTGGCAAAACTGAGTATAATCATTTGGGTGGGAGGAATGGATATTTAGTTAAATAAAAGACTTTTAAGAATTCCTATTGAAAAGACTTATATTTTCAATATAAGACTCAAGAGAAGCATAAAAAGGGAAACAGGAAAGAGAAATCACATGGGATTCAATAAGATTAAGGTATGTTCCTACATGAGAAAATAATACTTGTAACACCTAAAAACTTTCTCATTATTAGGGCAGTTAGAAGGATTCATAGGCAGAGGACATAGGTCTGACTTGAATATGATTGAATGATTATCAAAAAATAAAATAAAATTAAGGGGTTAAGAAGAATGTACTAGGAGAAGGGGAAAGGGAGAGGTGGAATGGGGTAAATTACCTCACATAAAAGAGGCACAAAAGAGCTTTAATAGCAGAGGAGAAGATAGTGGAAGTAGGGTGAAGGTATTGAAGGGAGGGAGAACCCAGTGAAGGTTACTCATATTGGGATTGGCTCAAAAACAGAATAACAGAAGCATTTAGTTGGATGTAGAACTCTATCTTATCCTAGAGAAAAGTAAGAAGGGAAGGGAATAAGAGAAGGAGTTGAAAGAAGGGAGAGCAAATTGGGTGAAGTAAAAAAAAAAAGCAAATTTAAAATGAACAGGGTGAAAGGAGAGAGAAAATAAATAAAACGGGAGGAAATAGGATGTCATATAACAGTTAATAATCAACATTGTGGAAAATTTTTTTTACAGAAATTTCTCTGATAAAGACTTCATTTCTCAAAGAGAACTGAGTCAGATTTATAGAATTAAGAGCCATTTCTCAATTGATAGTCAAGGGGTGTAAACAGGCAGTTTTCAGACAAAGACAAATCGAAGCTATCTTAGGCATATGAAAAAATGCTCTAAGTCACTGCTGATTAGAAAAATGCAAATTAAAACAACTCTGAGCTATCAATACATATTTATATGATTGGCTACTATCACACACACACACACACACACATACACACACACACAAAAGGAAAATGACAAATGTTGGAGGGGAGGTGCAGTATTGGTGGAATTGTATACTGATTTAACCATTCTGGAGAACAATTTGGAATTATGGCCAAAGGGCTATAAAATCATGCATGCTCATTGACCAAGTAATATCACTACTAAGGAAAAGAACCTATATGTGCAAAATATTTATAGTAACTCTTTTAATGATGACAAAGAATTGGAAATTGAGATGTTCATCATTTGGGGAATGGCTGAACAAGTTGTAGTATATGATTGTGATGAATTTGTGTGAGGAATGATGAGCAGAATGCTTTCAGAAAAACCTGGAAAGACTTAACAAACTGATGCAAAATGAAATGAACAGAACCAGAGCAACATTGTACACAGTAACAGTATTGTAAGTGAATAACTTAGCTATTCTAAGCAATACAATGATCCAAGAAAATTCTGAAGGACTTAGGATGAAAGGTGTTATCTGTCTCCAAAGAAAGAACTGGTGGAGTCTCAATACAGATCAAAGATACTTTTTCTTTACTTTTTTTATGTTTTCTTTCATAGTATGACTTATATGGAAATGTGTTTTGTATGACTATACATGTATAACCTATGTCAAATTGCTTGCCTTCTCAATGAAGGGGGGGAATTTGGAGCTCAAAATTTGAAAAGAGAATGTTAGAGTTGTTTTTGCATGTATTTGGGGGAAAATAAAATATTAATTGTTTAATTAAGTAATATGACATATTGGATAGAGTACTGGACCTGGAGTCAGGATGACCTGGGTTCCCATCTCACTTCCAACATTTATTAGATGTACAGCCATGGGCAAGTCACAAAACCTCTCTGAGTATCAGTTTCCTCATCTGTAAAAGGTGGATAATGATATCTGTAGTAGTTATCTCCCATGGTTGATATAAGGATCAAATGAGGCAATATATATGAAATGCTTCAGAAACTAAAATATAAATACTAGTAATTATTATTTATTTGAATAATTAATATGTATAATTAAATTAATAAATATTCTTCATTATCCTGTGCTATATAATATAATACAGTCATTCTCTCAGGCACTATGGAAGAGCATACTACTATTGTCAAGTATATTAAAGTCAGATTTCTGTGCTTTGTGAGCTCTTATTAGTTTTTAAAAATAATTATCAACTTTATGCTATCCCTTCTTTCTTCTAAGTGTCTTTTCTAAATGTGTTGATTTAATTTGATCAAGAGAAAAGATAACATCTTTTTAGAGCCATAGATAGACTCAATAGGTAGACTAAAGGACTTTCTTGTAAGTGTATAAACTTTATTTAACATACATAAAGTGTAATACTTGGTGATATTTATTTTGACAAAGTATAGGTGTTTTTGAGTTTATGTCTGAATAAGAATTCATTCATTCAGCAAACATTTATCAAGTGACTGCAGTATGTCTGGTGCTAGGAAGTCTGAAACATAAGTGATGATTCCAGCCCTCAATGAACTTATAATCCAATGTAAGGCATTAAATAGATTCACAGATAGTAGAGAACAGTTGAGATTTCTGGATAAGTAACCTCCAGGTAAGTGATATTACTATAATAAACATTAATTATATTTAATATATTATTTTTAATTATAATATAATCATAAATGTCACATTTCAACACATGAAAATCTAAGAAAGATTTGAGCCCTTTCAATTTTTTTTTACCATTAATAAATTATTTCTGCAATTTTGTCATTCATTTTTTTCAGTCATGTCTGACTCCTTATGACTCCATTTGGTTTTTTCCCTCAAAGATACTAGAGCAGTTTGCCATTTCCTTCTCCAGCTCATTTGACAGATGAAGAAACTGAGGCAAACCCAGTTAAGTGGTTTGCCCAGGGTCACACTGCTAGCGTCTGAGGCCTGCACTCTCTCCACTGGGCTACCCAGCTATATCTCCAGTTCACTCCTCAAATTGCTTTCTTCCTCCCAATCCAACATCATTACCTTCCTCTTAGGGGCGTGGCAGGATGGGCACCAGGGCATTTGGTTAGGCTTCTGCTAATCAGGAAGGCAGGCGGCCAGGGCTCCAGGCACCAGATCTTAACTTTGGTAGAGAAAAGTTACCTTGCTCACCCACATGCAGAGACACACACACACACACACACATACACACACGCACAAGGGCCCCTCCAGGCCTCTGTCCCTTCACACCTCCCTCCATGAACCTTGTGCCCAGTGCCTATGGTCTCCTGGCCCTCCCTCACCCCAGGCCCCCCTCTCAGTTCCAGGCCTTTCCTCCAGCTATCTTCCCCACCCTCCCACCCCCCCACTACCCCTTCCACCCCCACCCCATGTGGGGAATGCTCCTCTTCCCCCCCACCTCAGCTCTGCCTATAGACTTTCCTGGCTTCCTTTAAGTGCCAACTAAAGTCCCATCTTTTATGGGAAGCCTCCGGATCCTTCTTAATTCTGGGGCCTTCTCCTCTGCTCTTTGCTGTTATATCCTGTAAATTGCTTATTTATCCCTGTGTGTTTGAATGCTGTTTCCCCCACTGTGTTGTAAGCTCCTTGAGGGCAGGAACTGACTTGTGCCTTTCTTTGTATCCCCAGCATTTAGTGGGGTCAGGTATACAGTAGGTCCTTAATAAATGCTTACTGATGGGCTGACCCAAATGAGATGACGGCCAATAGAGGCTGATCGATGGGCTTTTTGCCTGTGCACACTTACCTTGGTGTACAGCGAGTTGGCCACATCCATCTTCTTCTGGTGAAGGAAAACATTAGCCATGAGGAAGTATGCTCCGGAGGTTCTGATGTCGTCTGTCCCGTACACACAGCTGGCATGATAGATCTGGAGAGGGGAAGATGGAGAGCGGTCGCCTCTGGCTCCTCCCCGTGACAGGGAGTCAGTGATCTTCCCACTGCCTGGGCTCCAGCAGGGAGCCCTAGGACACACACACGACAAAGTCCCTTGAGACAAGGTCTTTGCCTTGAGTGAATGCGACTGAAGCCATAGGAACCAGAAGGAGTGCTCGTGTGCCCCTGAGACCAGAAAGTGGTGGGAATCAGACCAGGGGCTGGTCTGAAGGGGAGGCGAGAGCTGAGGAGCCTTGGAATGAGGAGGACCAGGGTTGTTGTGGAAGACAGGGGAGCAGTGCTGGAAAACGCAGGCCTCTATAATGGGTATAGTAAAGCTAGTAGGAAACCAGGCTTTGTACTGGGGATGAGGAGTGCTGGGAGGACACTGTCAGTGCCTGGAACACAGTGGAGATGGCAACCAAGCACACACTTAAGGGCAGAAGTATCCACTAGGCAGGTTAGGGATCAGCAGCTAGGGAACTATAAAAGGACAGTCAGCCTCCTCAGCAACTAATGTCATCAATAACACACAAGGCATTTTCTGGCAACCAGGTTCCCTTCTAGAGCTACATTATTTCTGGAAGGCCTTTGCTATGGCCCTGTTTTTCCCTTCAGGTGCCCTCTCCTCTCCCAGAAGTTTGATGTTTGGTGTGGGGGCCTCTGAGTCCTATTCTTGGCTAAACACTTAGGGCCCTGGCTCTGGGAGAGGACGCTATGCCAGGGCTCCTGCCAGTCTGCCAAGATTCTACAGGGCAGTGGGCAGCTCAGTCAGTCAGAGGCCCCGAGGAGCACGGCTGTAGGCTGAGGGTTCCTGACTGACCTCCGGGCTAGTGCTTAGTCAGGGGGGAAAGTGCTGGGTGTGGGATCAGGGGTACCCGAGACCCAGCTCTAATGCTTCCCACCCGGGGGGACCATCCATAGGATACCACCACTCTGAGCTGTGGGCCCCTTCTACGTTTCTCGACCTTACAGGTTTAGTGTGCAGAAGGCACTTTGTAAACCTGTTACATCAGTTGAGTTATTGTGACTACTTTTATTAACCTTAGAATACAGAAATGTTAATGATCACATAGAATGTCACAAGAGTGACTAGCAGCGGTTTATCTCAGAGCAGTATATGAGCACAAAACTACTTTGGGAGATGTTTGGTTGATCCTGTAAACAGACAGCCTGGAGAGCAAATGAGGGCAGAGGGAAAGAAAAAGCCTGGAGAAGGGGGATTGGTCTTGTCATTGTAGGAAGGAGTCATGGAGGTTACACTGAGATAACATTCTAGGGTATCAGGAGGACAAAGGAGGACTGGCTGACTGGCCTGACTTACACACTTCATGGGTCAGCTCAAAAAGTAACTAAAAAGCTGGAGGGGTTCCTAGGCCAGAGTCCTACAGAAACGCCCAGTAATCAAACTGCAGTTGGACAATTCCAGCTATATCCCTGTACCATCTGTCTGCCTGTAGAGAAACCCAACATGGGATGAGACCCAGACACACCTAAGGAAAGCAGCCATGGCGTGTACCCCTAGGTCAAAGTGGACAAATGTGTCCTGTACTAGGCCAAATCGTACCCGTTGGTCCATAACCTGACCTGGCCTCCTGGGTTTGAGCCAGGCCCTCTAGCAGAGTATCTTCTCCCAGCCTTGGGAAGAGCTCTCTACTTGGTATTAGGAGACTAGAGTAGAAGAAAAAGGAGCAAGAGCGTCACTCACGCTTGGGACATAATAGTAATAATAATTATAACTGATATTTTTACCATACTTTAAAAATTTATATTTATACCAACATCTTTTTGACCTTCATTAGGTAGATACTAAAATTATTATTTCCATTTTACAGATGAGGAAATTGAACTTCAGGAAGGGTATTTGCTCATGTTTCAGAGCAAATGTAGAAAGGAGGCAGAATCAAATCCAGGTGCCTTCTGACTCCAAAATGAGTGAATACTCTTCTTACTATATAACTTATTGGCTTTTCCTACTGAAAGGAGGAGGTAAAGAAAAGGCTAGGATTTGGAGGAAGGAAGAAGAAAATTGAGTAGGTTAGAAGTGAAGCTCATAAATAATAGATATTTCCTCATTTATTGAATTCCCAAATAGAATCCAATATGGGATTTTGATAGTAAAAGCTCACACATCTATAGAATTTGCAAAACTCTCTTAAAACACAATCCTAGTGGACAGAGCACCACCCCTGAAGTCAGGAGGATCCAAGTTCAAATATGGCCTCAGACACTTAACACTTCCCAGCTATGTGACCCTGGGCAAGTCATTTAACCCCAATTGCCTCAGAAAAAACAAACAAACAAACAAAAAAACAATCCTACGCAACAGGAAGGGCAGGATCTGGTATCCTCATTTTACAGATGAGGAAAGTGTGGATCAGAGAGGGTAATTTAACTGGTTGAGGTCAGATAGATTGAAAATCTCAGAGCTAGGATCCAAACTCAGGTATTCTGATACCTAATCCATAGCTCCTCCCTTTTACAGAAAGACAACTGAACCCCAGAGGTTTCACTGAGAGCACAGGAACCCATGTAGATTTAGAACTGGAAAGATCCTTAGACACCATTTAGACCAACCTCTCTCATCCTAGAGGAAGCTGAGGCACAAAATGTTTAGTGACTTGCCCAGTATCATGTAGCCAGGAGATGGTGAAGGCAGGATCTGAAGATCTTCCAACCTCCCATGCTGGACCCCAGCCACTATACCAAGCTACCTTTCCACTCAGTGAGTCCATGGCAAAGGGAGAATGATTTCCTTTCTATCCAGATCTCTTCTGATGGCTCCTATTCAAGGCCATCTGCTGCTGGAAGGACTCTCTTCTGGAGACCACCCTGAGTAAAAGTAACAAGCTCACAAGTGTATCCTGGATCTTGGAAGGTCCACCATGTCCCCTGCCAACCCCTGACCTGCCCGAGAACATGAGCCTAGAATTAGGGGACACAAGTGTGACCTCCAGCTTTGCTACTAACCCCACGCTGGGGACCCTGGCATGGGTTACCAAGTGTATAAAACAAGGAGATTGAATTAGATGATAAGTAGGGTTTCCTCCAGCCCTGATGTTTTAAAGTTTCTTGGCCATATCTGGGCTCTGTAGCTTGGCTACTCACATCATTGGCCAAATGATAGCGTGCTTCTTCATAGTTTCCCTTAGCTGTATAGAGGAGCCCCATGTTCCGATGTAGGAGAGAATGGATTTCATCGCTGCAATCAGTTGACTTGAGAACAATCCATTGGGCTTGGGAGAGGTATTCTTCTGCCTGGACAATTTGGCCAAGACCTGACACAAGGAAAAGAAGGCCATGGGACACTTGCCGGCCAATGTATTTATGAAAAATTATGAAATGTATACCTTTATAGTAAATTCATATGTTTATAAGTCGTGGTCAGTAAATGTTTGTGCAAGAAACATATTCACTTTTGTGTACCTTTGCCCTTAAAAAAATGATCCATAGGAGGCATTTAATGCTAGGTACAAAGCATAGATGGAGAGTTAAGACATTTAGACTTTAGTTCTGGCTTTGTCATTAACTCATGGTTGTTTCCTTTCCCTTTGCAGACTTCAGTTTTTCCATCTACAAAATGAGAGAGTTGGGCTGGAGCAGTCTGTATGGTTCTTTCCAGCTTTGATGTTCCATTATTAAATGAAATGCCAAAGAAAAATCTCAATATGGGAGAGGATTTAATGCAATTCAGAAAATGGAAAAGGTTGGTTCCCATATAAGCCACACCTGAATGGCTCCTGAATTGCCCTATCTCTGCTGGGTAGCTGTCTATTTTCTATTTAACAAAAGGCAAAGAAGCCCTTTCTGGAACTCTTGAAGGACTAATGATCTATCACTAGATTTTACTTCAAAAGTTCTACTCATATTAGCATTATTCTTTATTTTTGTATAGATAATGTTAGTTTTATAAAAAACACTTGTGTGTCTGGCATGTTAACAGATTTAAACTGTCACAGGCATCATTTCATTTGATTCTCACAAACTAATAAAAGTTGCAAAACTGGGAGTATTGTTCTCATTTTGCAGATGAGGAAACGAAGCCTTAGAGGGAACATAACTAGCTCGGGTACAGACAAACACAACCAGATTTCCTCAGAAACCTGAGATCCTTCTGCCAGGCTATCCAAAGGTGGCTGAAATCCTTGTCCCTCAAAGGAAAGCTAGGGCAGATAGTATCATTCCCAAGTTACATCTAAGAATTTGCAGATGAGGTTCATGAAGAATACTAGGAAGTAGTAGAACCAGGACCCAAGTCCAAGGTTTCTAATATGTCTGACCCCTCAACTCAGGCTGTCAAGGCAGACATTCTCTGATGAATGTGGACCCCAAAGATGCTCTCTTTATACTCTGACTCTCCCCTCTCCCACATCTCTTTTATTTCTCTCCATAAACCTCTTGTTTCTTTCTGTGCAATTCCTGCTTTTTATTTTTCTTATAATCAAAAGACCTTTGGTTTGGAAGCCTCAGGGACCACCTGGTACAGAGCAGAGCTGAGTAAGAACCTGTACCAGGTCATGCCCACAAGTGGTCACCCAGCTTTAGCTCCTCCAGGCTAAATCTCCTGGATTCCTTCTGCCATGATCTCAAGGCTTTCTCCATCTGGGCTATCTTCCTCAGGATACTACCCAGCTTATCACTGTCTTTTCTAGAATGGGCTATCTAGAACATAAAATTATATTCTACATATAATTTGACCAAGGCAGAATGAGAAGGATTCTTGCCTCTGGATGCTCTGCCTCTCCTGAAATGGCCCAAGATTCTCTTTTTTTCTGGCATCACACTATTGACTCCTATTAAGCTTGCTATCATCTCCCCCCCCCCCCAGTGACTAGTGGCTATCTGGCCACCCTTCCTCCATCTTGTACTTGTGATGGTAATGTTCTGAACACAAATCTAAAACGTTATAATTATTTTCACTGAATTTTATAAGGTTAAATTTGTCCCAATGAGCTATCCTTTCAAGACTTTTTGGATCTCACTAACTAGTGTTAGCTCCTAGTTTTGCATCACTTACAAGTCTAATAAACAATAATGACTATTCTTTTAGTTTGTCTATTCAAATATTTCCCGATTTACCTAATTACGATCTTCTTGAGCCCACATCTCTTAATCTTTTCCACAAGAATAGAATGAGACTGCCAAATACCAGGCTTATAATCTAAGTCAACTACCTCTACATCCTTCCTTTTATCTACTATTTGCTACATAAGAGAAAAAAAAGGAAAAAATCCTGATAAAGAGGCATTAATATATCACTTTAAATTTTGTTAACCAATTCATATCCATTAGCTCATTGGAGTCTCATAATAGCCCAGCGAGACAGCTACTACAGGTATTAATAACCTCATTTTACAGATGTGAAAACCATCTCAGAGAAGATAAAGTGACTAGTGCATGATCACACAGATCCAAAGAATCAGAGGCAGGATTTCAACCTCCTTTTTCTGACTCTAAGCCTAGGTCTCCAGCCACTATTCCATTTTGCTAAGGTTAGTCTGGCATGGCCTATTCCTAAGAATGTTATATTTCTTTCTCTCTCTCTCTCTCTCTCTCTCTCTCTCTCTCTCTCTCTCTCTCTCTCTCTCTCTCTCTCTCTCCCCCCTCTCTCCCACTCTCCCTCTTATCACCAATTTCCTTTTTGGAATGTTCATTACTATCCTTTAATGAAGAGCCCTAGAATTATATCAGGAATTGCAATTAAGGTTCTGGGTTTATAGTGTTCAATCTTCATTCTCTTTCTTTTTTATGTAAATTTGAACATTTCCTTTTCTTAGGCCCTATTTTCTATAATCTTTCAAATATCCCTGACAGTGGATCCTAGCAAGGGCAACCTGAAGATGTAACTCACCTGGGCCTAGAAACCTAAACATACTACCTCCATATTTATAATGAATATTGACTTCCTATTAGTAATTTTTGTTTTGTCTTTTCCAGTTCCGAGATGATTCTTCTTGACAGAAAAAAAAAAAGAAAGAAAAATGAAGTAAAATCAGCTTAAAAGATCCACTGAATATCCAGTGTGCAGAGATGGTACTTGATACTAAAGGGAGACTAAAAATTGATTAATTCCAAACTGCAAAAGTCTTTCAGCCTAATTAGGCAGGACAGACAGAAAAAAACATTCATTCATGAAATCATATAGAAGGTGATATACACAAGGTTATTTGCAGGGGTTTTTTGTGAGGATCAAATGAGAAAATGAATGTGAAAACACTATAAATTATAAAGCACTGTATGCATGTGAATGCTAATCTACTAATGATAAACCTGTTCTGTACAAATAGGAATCTGAATAAATACTGACCAATAAGAGGTTGTATTACTTTAAGGCACTGATATTTATATTCATTCTGATTTATTTGTCAGGGCCACTGAGACAGCATCCTTATGTTAGAGCTGAAAGGAACCTAGGCATCCTCTCTCTCATTCAGCCTCCTCATTTTACAGAAAAAGAAAACTGTGACCCAGGTGGGCTTACCCAATGGCAGCTTTCAGAAACTGTCTTGATGCTATTTCAAAATATGTTAAAGACTTATGCAAGTTTGATAAAAGAGTTGAATCATAACTACAGCTAGTCTGTCTGGTCCTATTCTGACACAATGAACCCTCCGTCCCTAGTGCTTAGTTATGACCTGCCACCATGGTGACGAAGGCCCCTCATGGGTTATTTGGGGAGAATGACCATGCCTTGTGCTGCTGAAGGGATGGAGACCTGGAAGTCCTGTTGGTCTGAAACTCTTACCAAGTTTCCTGTGGATAGACAACCACACAACATGCCCTAACTTTCACTGCTCAGGCCCCAACTCCGACTTTAAATCTTGACCACTTACCAATACTGGCCTCTGATAACAGTAGGTAAGCAGGTACCACTTGAACTGAATTTGTGCCATATACATTAATGCGGAAACGCAGTGAATGTAAAGCAGCAGGAACTGATTCTTCATGTTTTCCTTCAAAGAGGTATTTCTGAGATACTTTGTAACATAGCTCAATCAAATGCTTCTGTAGAAGAAATGAATACAACAAATCAGAGAAACAGAGAGAACCTTTTGTTGCAGTCATGTAAAAACCTGAGGCCATCTGTTCTGGACAGAGTAAAACCCACTGCCTGGGATCCCTGATCTAGATAACGGTTCTAGGTAACTGAATTTTCTGGATAGTTGAAGGTTTGGTCAGACAAATGCCAAGAGTTTAAGAATACTTAACCATTACGCATCAGTGAATATTAACAATTTAACCATTATCGATAAAAATCTTTCTAAAAATGGATTGCATATTTCTTTGACTTTTGAAAAACATTTAATCTAAGGAAGCATGGTATGATAAAGTTGTATCAGTCAGAAGACTGATAGAGTAACACAAACTTCCTAGTGCCCCAAGCAACTTCCTAAGATAACTCTTTTTTACCAATATACTGTTCTAATCTGGGTTTCTGGAGTTCCCTATATCTGTGAAATCACAGTTCTGATTAAAAAAAAAGAAAATGGAAAAAAAAAAAAAGATGGATCACACACTTTGTATCTTTTTAACAAGATTCTGTGAGCTTCATTTAGCCTTTTCTAGATGACTAAGTATCCTCATTGTAAGGGCCTTTTGTGGTCCTGTGCTATCACTCAGGGTTATCTAAAGCTAAGTAGGGCTGTCAGCCTCTCTGCTCTGGGATACTGACCTTCCAGAAAGCTAAGTGGTGACTGTAGGATACACACACACCTGTCGCTGCAGTAGCTGCTCCCGACCATGCTTCCGTTCTTCTTCTGAATTGTAAAAGGGCATAGTTGTACGCAAGGGGATCAGGAGTTGACATATCTTTTCATGAATGCTGGTCCAGTCAGCTCTCTGATGCGCCACACCACTAACAAGAGAAATACAACTTCATTCTTCACTGGCACCTTGGAGTCACTACAACTTTTGTACTTAGCAGGCACATGGCAGGGCAGGCCTGGCCCCATGGGCTGATCTGACAAGGCCCAAGCTAAGCCTAAAGCCAACCAGACAGGATGGAGCTCACTGCCCTCTCTTATGGGTTAGAGAAGACAAAGTTGATGGCTCAGTATCCCATTGTAGTTGGGAAGAATTAACCGTTTCTTGACAATAGCCTGGGGTATACTAAGACCAAGTAAAGTCCCTATCAGAATCCAGAAACAAAGAGCCACTTACTTCCATGAAAGACCATTATTTACTAGCAATTTGTCACGAAATAGCAAACCCACTGAAATCTGTAGTTCTTGGGAAAACTATCGTGTCCATCCATGCCTTTGTCCATAGCTAGCATCTCTAGTTAGAGGTCTTGCTGGCCAATATTCTAACATTTTTCATTCTCTTTTCTTTGAACCTATCTTGTATTAGAATGTTAATGGATTTAGAATCAATCTTTGTGATTGTAGTCAAGTCATTTTGACTCTCTGAGTTTCAGTTTTTTTCATCTGGAAAATGAGGATAACAATAGTTGTTGCATTAGCTACCTACCACAAGATTATTATGAATCTCCAATGACATGACATATAAACTTCTGCAATTTTCAATCACCACTAAGATTCACTTTTTAAAAAATTCAGTCTAAGAACACCTTACATGCTCTTTGTATATTGGCATGGAGGCAGAAAGATGCTTGGGGCAGAAATGATCTCAGGCACACATGGCTTGAGCACATTCTATAATAATAGCCAATACTTGTATTTCAAAGTAGCAAAAGGCTTTCCATACATTATTTCATTTATGCCTTACACCAAGTCTTACAAAGCAGGGAATTTAGGCATTTATCTACATTTTACAGATGAGCAAGCCAAAGCTTTCAATTAAATGACTCATGGTTATAACTCTGAACCCAGGTCAGCCTGACTGTCAATGAGGCATGCTGCCCATTACCTCCTTGCTGCTTCAGTCACAAGGTGACCCAGGAGTCCTGTGTTCTAGTTCAGGCTCTAATGCTTACTAACTATGCATGTTGGGTGAATATTCACTTATGATAGTCAGATTCTTATTTTGTAAAATGAGAGCACTTGGGAAACTTGATGATTTCTAGTTTTTTCCAGGTTTAAAACGCTATAATTTTTATTAACACGGGAAACATGGCACTGCCCCCTAGTGGTCACATTAATCATTTTCTCTGTATGTCTCTCTCCCTCCTTCCCTCTGTCTCTGTCTTGTTTCTGTGTTTCTCTGTTGCTCTCTCTCTCTTTTTCTGTCTTTTCCCCACCTTTGTCTGTCTCTTACCCTGTCTCTATTTCTCCTCCGTCCCTCTCTCCCTCCTTCCCTCTGTCTCTGCCCTACTTTTCTGTCTCTAACCCTGTCTCTCTTTGTCTCTCCTCTGTCCCTCTTTCCCTCTCTATCTCTATCTCTGTCGGTCTCTTTTTTTCTTGTGTCCCGCCCCCCCCCCAATCTCTCTCTCTCTTCCCTCCCTCTTTGTGGGTCTCTATCTCTTTTTCTCTGCCTCTCCCTGTGTCTCTCTCTTCCACCTCTGTCTCTTCTTTGTTGCTCTTTCTCTCTGTCTCTCTCCACTTTTCTCTTTCTTCTGTCTCTCTTTGTCTCTCCTCTGTCCCTCTCTCCCTCCTTCCCTTCTTGTCTGTTAGTCTTTTTCTCGTGTTCCCCCCTTCTGTCTCTGTCTCTTCCTCCATTTCTCTGTCTCTCCCCGTTTCTGTCTCTCTTTTTCTCTGTCTCTCCCTGTGTGTCTCTCTTTCCCTCCCTCTCTCTATCTGTCTCTCTCCTCTTCTCTTCCTCTACCCCCAATGTATTTAAGTACAAGAGGAACAGACTACAATGAAAGCCTCCCCAGTGCCAGGCTTTGGATGGTGGAGGTAGCATAGGAGAGGAATGGGTACCTGGAAGCTTCAGCTCTACACACTACCTCTCCTTAATAAATTAGCAAGTTAAATAAAGTGTATTTAACTTGGAAATAAAAAGATGCTCCATGAAAGACCTGCTTTGGTGCCTTTCTATAGTATGGAAGGTACTGTGAATTCAAAACTATGCCCAGAGAGCTAAAGCTCTGGTAATGAGTCATAAAGACTTCTTGTTGGACATCAGACAAAGCAATCTAGGCCTCTATTACCTGAGGACCAGCCAAGCTAAGTGTAGAGTCAAGGGGCCCAGAACTCTTTAATATGGTTTGTGAGCTTCTGGGGGCTGTGGTTTGTATCAAGAGAGAGAAACTAAGTCAACACAATTTTGGATCTTCAGAGTTAGAGAACAGGATGGAAGTGACTAACTGTGCAAAAGCACTGCTACCCCTCTTCCTCCTCCCTCACCCTGTCTCCCATATTAAATTTCCAGTTTAATCTTAACTTTATTTTGTATTTGAAGAGTTTGGATTTTTTTTTTTGCTATTTTGGGTTTTGAGATCATTGGGTTATATAAAGTTGAAAGGAATTCGTCTTTTCCTAATGGCATAACAAAGAAGTATAAATAACTCAGTTCTACTTTTTCTTAGTTCAGAACTCTCTGCTACTTCTCCCCATTTCACCTTTGTCCACTGTCCCCTCAATACACAAATTCTTCTTACAAACCTACCATATCATAGAGGGATCTTTGGAGATTGTCTCTCCAATTGCAGAGATGAGGAAAAGGAGATCCAGAGAGATAAAGGGATTTGCGGATGGGTCACCCAGTAAATGGCAGAAATAGGACTAAAACTTGGGTTCTACTAAGTCCACACAGTTTCCAATAATGCTAATCGAGAAGAGGCTTACCCCTGGCATGCTTCCTTTTCTATTGTTGGCTGCTTCTCTTCTCCCACTGCTGATTAATAAATGTTATCTTTTCAAATTTAGCTCATAAATCATCATAATCTGTAAAACTCCCAGACAGAGTTGGCACAGTGGATAGAGTCTGTCTGTCTCAGTTCCTTCAATGTAAGATGGGGATAATTGCATGGCACCTAACTTCCAAGGTTGCCATGAGAATCAAATTATATAATATTTGCACATGATAAGGCCTGTGATATAAATGTTTACTCCCCCTTCCTCTCCTTTCTTCATAGGATTGGAAGAGAAATTACTATCCTCCTTGTTGCCCTTTTTAATTCCCTTTAATTTATCCCATTTAAATGCTCTTCCCTTGGCAAATCTTTTTCTGAAGTGCATTCAGTCCAACTATATCATATTGTCTGAATCATTGTAGTTCTCATCTATGTGCCTCTAGATCAGGTGTCAAACACACAATTGTGGACCCACCCTCTGAAACATTCTTGATTGTGTGTGTGTGAACTAAATTAAAATGTAATTGGGAAATAGTTAACAAAATAAATAAAAATACAACCAAACATAGATAATATTACAATTTAAAATGAAATCACTGTGGCCACAGGAATACTTATATATAGATCTGTGTCCCTCATTTCTGTTTATATTTGATACCACTGGGTTAGCTAACAGTGGGAATAAGCTGATTTGAAACTAAGTGAATGTTTGGATTCTGTGAAAAGGAAAGTATATTTGTAAAGTTTTGTTTCCACAGTTGAAAAACTCCAAATAAATCTTGACCAGTTGTAATATTGATCCAAATTGAATTAGATACGATGGTAAGAAAGAAATGTCTTAAGTCAACAAAAATCCTTGTGAGGAATGGTTGGAGGACAAGGTTCTGTTTCCACAGTTGCTATAACTTGGCTATAAGAACAAGGAACTGAAGGGAGTCAGCCCAGGGGTTTATACTATCTTGACCAGCAATAATTCAAAAATCACAAGACATAATAGACATTCCAACCCTTGAATTCAAACTTTGGGTTTGTGCTCTTGCTACTGCACATATTAATTAGCTTTATTAATATTAACTTCTCCCCAGGAGCAGCATAGGCTTCATCAACATAACATATCACACATGACCAAGGAGAAGGGAGACATTTATTTTTTCCCCAGGTTTTAAACACTGAGTTTGGGGACAGCTGGTATACCACTTTGACAGGCACTCTGAGTGCATGAAAGAGAATAATATGAAAGACAGGAGGTTGGAACCAGGCTGTAGAATATGTCAAATGCCAGTTTGAGGAATTTCTATTTTAAGCAAGAGACAATAGGAAGCCATTCGTATTTTTAAATAGGGGAAAGACATCAATCAATCAGCATTTATTAAATGCCTACTGTGTAGTTGTTTGCCCTTTGTTTTTAAAGAGGACCAAGACATCAAGGAAGTGATGCTGTGACAAGCAAATGGACTGGCTTTTAAGTGAGAGAGGACACCAGCCTCACTTTCTCTTCTAGAGCCATAGTGGCCATATAGATACCAGGACATATAGATACTGGAGATGGCCCTGGATGACTGGAGACTTTGATCTGATGTGAATTGTGACCTTTGGGAAGGGTGGTCTTGGGCTGGAGACCCTAAATCCACCCCACCTATTCATTGGGAAATTCCTAGATGGGATCTCTACCTAATCAATCAGAAATCTTGGCCTAGGGCATAATCACTGACCTTTCCAGAAACTAGCTCATAATCTCAACCTGAAGCCTTAGAAAGCAAAATGAAAGGATGACTCTGAACCCCAATCTTTGCTTATTCCTATACCAGGAAAAGTCCACTGAACTGCTGTTCAGTTATAAACCCATCTTGGCTAATTCCTACATCAGGAATGGCCCACTGAGTCCCAGCTCAGTGTAAATCCATCGGGGTGAAGACCCTAGCAGACCTTGGCCCACTGATACTTTTCTTTTCAGTGAACTAAACTTGTCTCCTTTTACCATAGACTTCTTGCCTCATTCCGTAGGGATTCTTAGATTCTTCATGAAGCCCCCGACTGGCCAAAGGGGGTCCCATACCATCCCTTTTCTCACATCTCATCAGATTTTTGTAAGCTAAGGCCTTTACAATTTGACTGCCAACATACATTCAGTGACTAAATCTAGAAAGCAATTGAGGCAAAGAATGGCCCCTTGCCCAGTCCAAAAAAATTAGGAGGGGAAAACCCTCAGGGTGGAAATAACTGCTATTTACTTTCACTTTGAGTCAATCCAGACAGAGACAATGACCAATTGGGGTTGGCTAAGGAAGTGGAGTGCTGGGTAAGACCTAAATTCAAATCTAGTCTCAGACAATTACTATCTGTGTGATCATGATCAAGTCATTTTCACCCTGTTTGCCTCAGTTTCCTCATCTGTCAAACTGGAGAAAGAAATGGCAAACCATTCCCGTGTCTTCACCAAGAAAACCCCAAATGGAGGTATGAGCAGTTGGAACTGATTGAAATAACTGAACAAATGTGCCATGCACAATGTTAAATGCTGGGGAGGCAAAAAGAGTCGAAAGATGGGCCCTACCCTTAAAGAGCTTACAAACTAAAGGGGAAGACACAAAGTAAATGGATATATTCAAACATGCTATACAGAGAATGGGAACTAATTTACAGAAGAATGGGGCCAGGATTAAAAGGACTCAGTGAATACTTACTGTAAAAGATGGAATTTAAAGGAAGCCAGGGAGGCCAGTAGTTAAAGCAGAGTTATCAGGTAGGAAGGGGGGGGGGGGGGGGAAGAGAGGAAGCTAGCTTAAAAGTTCAGGGCTGAAAGATGCAGTGTTTTATTTTTGAAACAGCCAGGAAGTCAGTGTCATTGGAGCAAAGATTATGTATGTCCAGAAATGAGGTGTAAGAAGACAGGAAAGGTTGGAGGGGCTAGGTAATGAAGGGCTTTGAATGCCAAACAAACTTTTTTATTTTTATTTTGTATTTGTTTTTGTAGGCAATGGGAAACCACTGGAGTTTATTGAAGGAGGGGGTGAGGGGAGGAGTGGCGAGATCAGACCTGTGCTGTAGGAAATCATTTTGGTAGCTGAATTAGAGGATGGACTGGAGTAGGGAGAGCGCTGGGGAGGGCGCACCCACCAATGATTAACACTTTTCATAATGCTAGGATGAGGGCAATAGTCTGGGGATGTGTCCTAAACTAGGGTAGGGAGAATACTGTAGAGACAAAGCTAACCTTTCCTCCTCCTCTCTCTCCTTCCTTCTTCTGTCTCCATTTATTTGCTCACTTTAAATGAGGCCCAGAACGGGAAAGTAACTGGCTTGCCCAACATCTCTTGACTCTAAACAGAAGCAAGTTTTTTCGACTGCCAAATCCTAAATCAGAGGGGAAATGTGGGTGACGTAAGAGGGGGCGGGACTGGAGTTTGAATGACAGGCAGGTGGCCCAGAAGATAGCCCAGTTAAGCTTAGGGATATATGAGTTAGTTCTGCCTCAGACACCATCTGTGTCTGATCTCAGTTCTCCCATTTGTAAAGCGGGGATAAGTTCATCTATTTCTCAGAACTGCTTGGAAGGTCAAATGAGTTAACAAATATAAAGTGCATTCCTTAGGGCGGATGGCTGGAAATAAGGCAAAGCACCTTGATACAGTGGGTTTGGAGTCTGAAGATTTGGGTTTAAATCTTTCCTCTGCAGTAGCTGGGCGGCGCTGGGCAAGTTCCCTTCCCACCCTCCCTGTGCCTCAGTCCCCCCGCCTGCACAGGGAGGGGGTCGGACATCCTCACCAATAATAGGTGACCGTGCAGGACCCACACATTCGTTCGGCCGGCGCTTCGCACACCTCGCACTTTAGTTTCCGCCCTTTGGGCACTGCTAGTGGGTAGATGTCGTTCATGGTTCCGGTACGACCCTGCTGCTGCTACTGCTAGCGCGTCCGTTGCCAGGAAATGGAAAGAGCGGTTGCTGACAACTAAAACCCTCGGCCCGCCCCTTTTCCTGTCACGTGACATGTAATTCCCAATCTTGCAGTGAGTTTGAGCTTGAAGTGAGCACGCGCAACTATGCCCAGGACAGCAGAGGGCGCTCTCAGGTTGTCGCTTCCGGTTCTCCCCTCTCCCAATGTGCTGAAGATAAGTGGTTTCAGTTTGGGACGCTTGAGTTTAGTCCGGGTTCTGCTTCTCCCTACCGGCATGACCTTGGTCGAGTTCCTTCCCCTTCCTGTGCCACTGTTTCCTCTGTCAAATGAAGGGATTGGCCCTTGTCCCAGGATCCTCGTTAACCAAAATCCCAGGAGCACAGGTGTCTAGGAGAGTTAACGACCTTCAGGTTCATGATCTGTGAGGATGGGTTGGAGGAATTGGGGACATGTTTGCCCTGGAGGAGACTCAGAGAGAAAATCAAATATCCGAAGGGCTGCCACGTGAAAGAGATTAGACTTGCCCTGTTTGGCTGGGAAGGCAGACGGGGTGGAAGCTGCCAAGACAACTGATTTAGGT
Source organism: Myrmecobius fasciatus (assembly GCA_023553655.1). Classification (NCBI taxonomy): domain Eukaryota; kingdom Metazoa; phylum Chordata; class Mammalia; order Dasyuromorphia; family Myrmecobiidae; genus Myrmecobius; species Myrmecobius fasciatus. The sequence continues at coordinate 110,375 of JAJPUD010002104.1, read as the reverse complement.
TTGAGGTCAGGGGATATTTCCTAACATTCAGAGGGGTTCAAAAGCATTCTGGGCTGAAGCTGCTTGGAAAGATAGTGAACTCTCTCTCCCGGAGGACTCTAAGCAGAGGCCAGGAAGACCCCTCTGTGGGGTATGTGAAGTAGAGAGAATTCTTTTCCAATTAATTGCCTTGAGGGTTGGCAGAAATGTGGCCGGGAAATGAAGCACGCTGAAACCTCCCAAGATTTCTTTACTGGCTAGATTTCTTTTCCAAGGACCAGGCCGTAAATCCAAATCATTCTGCCTTTCATTGATTGGTCAACAATTAGTCCCAGGCCAAGCCCCAATTGGTCATTGCTTGGATCCTGATTGACAGAGTGAATAGAAATACCAGTCACTTCTGTTTTGACCAGGGTCTTCCCCTCCCAAATTGACTGGATGATTTTGGCTAGGTGAAAGAGGCCATTCTTTCTTTGCCCAATGGCTAGCTAGTTTTATTCACTGGAGGAGTATGGTCTCAGTCAAACTGAGACTTAGCTTACAAAGATCAAGGTCTCCCATTGCATCCAGGGCCATCTCCAGCCGTCCTGTTCTATGTCAGCCTCTGGCCCCAGATGGTTCTGGAAGAGAAAGTGAGGCAGATGACCTTGCACAGCTCTCCTTCATTGAAATCTAACTCACTTGCTTGGCATGGCAACCCATCCTTTCTTCTTTTTTTTTTTTTTATTAAGCTTTTTATTTACAAAACATATGAGTGACCTTTCAACATTGACCTTTGCAAAAAAACTTTTTTTCCCAAGCTTTTCCTTTCCTTCCCCCCACCCCCCACCCCTAGATGACAGGTAATCTAATACATGCTAGATAGGATAAATTATATGACAAATACAATACATGTATACATATCTATACAGTTATCTTACTGCACAAGAAACATCAGATCTAGAAAGAGAAAAAAAAAAAACCAACCTAAGAAGGAAAACAAAATGCAGGGAAATATTCACAGAAAATGTTAAAATGCTGTGTTGTGGTTCACACTCAGTTCCCTCAGGCCTCTCTCTGGATATATATGACTATCTTCATCGCTGAACAATAGGAACTGGTTTGAATCACATCATTGTTGAAGAGAACCATGTCCATCAAAATTGATCATCGTATAGTCTTGTTGCTGTGTATAATGTTCTCCTGGTTCTGCTGATTTTACTCAGCATCAGTTCATGCAAGTCTCTCCAATCCTCTCTGAAATCCTCCTGTTGGTCATTTCTTACAGAACAATAATATTCCATAACATTCATATACCATAATTTATTCAGCCATTCTCCAATTGTTGGGCATCCATTCAGTTTCCAGTTTCTTGCCACTACAAAAAGGGCTGCCACAAACATTTTTGCACATGTGGGTCCCTTTCCCTCCTTTAAAATCTCTTTGGGATATAGGCCCAGTAGAAACACTGCTGGGTCAAAGGGTATGCACTGTTGGATAACTTTTTGAGCATAGCTCCAAATTGCTCTCCAGAATGGTTGGATCCGTTCACAGTTCCATCAACAATGTATCAGTGTCCCAGTTTTCCCACATCCCCTCCAACATTCATCGTTATCTTTTCCTGTCATTTTAGCCAATCTGACAGGTGTGTAGTGGTATCTCAGAGTTGTCTTAATTTGCATTTCTCTGATCAATAGTGACTTGGAGCACCTTTTCATGTGACTGGAAATAGTTTCAATTTCTTCGTCTGAAAATTGTATGTTCATATCTTTTGACCATTTGTCAATTGGAGAATGGCTTGAATTCTTATATATTTGAGTCAATTCTCTATATATTTTAGAAATGAGGCCTTTATCAGAACCTTTGGATTTAAAATATTTTCCCAGTTTACTGCTACCCTTCTAATCTTGTCTGCATTCATTTTGTTTGTACAAAAACTTTTTAACTTGATATAGTCAAACTTATCTATTTTGTGATTAATGATGACCTCTAGCTCTTCTTTGGTCACAAATTCCTTCCCCCTCCACAGTTCTGAGAGGTAAACCATCCTACATTGTTCTAATTTGTTTATAATATCATTCTTTATGCCTAGATCATGAATCCATTTTGACCTTATCTTGGTATATGGTGTTAGGTGTGGGTCAATGCCTAATTTCTTCCAGACTAGTTTCCAATGATCCCAGCAGTTTTTGTCAAATAGTGAGTTTTTAACCCCAAAACTGGGGTCTTTGTGTTTATCAAACACTAGATTACAATTGTCATTGAGTATTTTGTTCTGTGAACCTAACCTATTCCACTGATCCACTACTCTATTTCTTATCCAGTACCAAATGCAACCCATCCTTTCAAGATTATGGACCCGGAAGTCATTAACTTTCCTAGACACCTGTGCTCCAGGGGTTAAAGAGGATCCTGGGATTTGGGCCAACACTTTCATTTAACAGTGAAACCCTCCTTTGTCATGGTTCTCTTCGAGTATTGTTGAGGTGTGAGAAAGGAGGGTTGAGAGATCCCCTGACAGGAATGGGGTCGGCCGCAGGCTTTGCGAAAGAATTCGCAAACTCCAGTGAATGAGGCGAGGGGTTTGTGGCAAAACAAACAAACAAAAAAACAAACGAATTCATTACGCTGAGAAGAAATATCTTGTCTTCGGGCTTAGTTCTGTTAGGATCTTTTAGTGAGGTGGGTATTGAAGGCCTTCCAGTATGGATAAGAAGACTCTGGAACTAGGGACTAATTTTCAACTCAAAGGGCTGTGATTATGCCCCAAGCTAAGATCTCCATTTGAATTGAGATTACTATCTGGGAGTTTCCCTCTAGTATCGGAAGGTGGGGCCCCTCCTCGAGGCCAGAATGGGTTTCGATTTTGGGCCTTTCCAATCCTTCCCCGAGGACAGTTTACATCCAAATGAGACAATGACAACAAAGTGAAAGGAGGGCCGGCCAGCTCCAAGCTAGGTCCGGCCAGGCTAAAGTCCTTTACAACACTTGACGGGGTGTGGCGGGCCGGGGGCGGGGTGCTTCTCTAGGAAAGAAAAGGACCGAGTCTCCTGCGGCCGCCACTGAGTCCGGCTGGGATCGGGGAGGATTCTCCTTTCCCGCTATCCTTTTCCAACTTCTGGTAGCCCTGCCACTGGGCCGTCGCTAAGGCAACAGAAGCGGCTTCTCGATCTTCCCCCCTCAACGGCTGCGCAGTAGCTAGGGCTCGGGCTGATTGGCAGCGGCTGCGCAGGCCCGGCGTGAGTGTTGGACCCATGGCGGAAGCGATCTTGGGCACCGAGTTCCCGGAGCCTCCCGGCGTGGCGCGGAACGCGGCGCTCATGCAGCGCTTCGCCGCGCAGCTAGGTGCTCAGGGCCGGCGGGTGGTGCTCATCACGTCGGGCGGCACCAAGGTGCCCCTGGAAGCGCGCACCGTGCGCTTCCTGGACAACTTCAGCAGCGGGCGGCGCGGCGCGGCCTCTGCCGAGAGCTTCCTGCGTGCCGGCTACGGGGTGCTGTTCCTGCACCGAGCGCGCTCCGCGTTCCCCTTCGCGCACCACTTCCCCCCGCAGGCCTGGCTCTCGGCTCTGCGGCCCGCCCGGAGCGAGACCGAAGGCCCTGGAGGTCGCCTGCTATTAGAGGCCGAGGCCGCCGCGCTGCCGGGCTTCGCCGACGCCTTGCTCAGCTATCAGGACGCCGCCAACGCCGGCACCTTCCTGGCGGTGGAATTCACCACCCTGAACGACTACCTACACCTGCTGCAGGCCGCGGCCCAGGCGCTCAGCCCGCTCGGTACGTGGGGAAGATGCAGGCCCAACCCTTCTCTGCCCCGTGACCTTGACTCCCCCAGGCGGCGCGCCCGCTGCTGGCTGCCCACAGCCGCGAGCGTCCAGGGAGCTGCCCGCCGTCCACCTTCTCCCGGGGAACCCTCTCTTAGACTCGTAGCTCTGGAGGCCCTCAGGTCCACTTAATAGTGTCTGACATTTCTATAGCGTTCGCTATGTGCTCGGCATCGGGTTATGATCTTCTCAGTTGGATTCTCACAGCAGTCTCCTGGAATAGGTGTAGCTGTTATCCCCATTTTAGAGAGGAGGAAACAGGTTAATCTGCCTTCCCAGTCATATAGCTAACAGATGCCCGAAGCAGCAGAATTTGAACTCACAACTTGACCCACCCAAGTCAAGGGTTCTATCCTTGTGCTTCGTCACCGTTTCTCTTTGCAGGCTCCTCTGCAATGTTTTACCTGGCCGCTGCTGTGTCAGATTTCTACGTGCCCGCCTCAGAAATGCCTGAGCATAAGATCCAGTCCTCTGGAGGCCCTTTGCAGGTATAGACTTACTGAGAACCCTTGACCAAGCTTGGACCAGCTTGCCCTTTATTTGTGGTCAGACTGATATGTAGACTAAAGCATCCAGGATGCTCAAATCTAGAAACTCAAGACAGCTGGAGCAGACTAAATTCCTTTATTTATTTATTAGGGTTATTTAGTTTGGAATTACCCAGTGGCAGTCCATATATTGAAAACCCGCAATAACCTTTCCAAGTGGTTCTGTAGAAATTTTTTGTGTTTAAAGTGGATAGTTTAGTTATCTAATCAGAATGTGTCCCAGGGCACAATGAAGCCTTTTGTGCAATCTTTCCCCTTTTTCTTAAAGAAACCATTTATTTCTTTAGTGGACCATGGCATTCTCTTTGGCTTTCCTTCCTTATCAGATCAAATATTCCTTCTCCTATTCCTATAGCAGAATATCACTTCTCTTCTATGTCATTCTGAGTACCATATACATAGATAACAATCCATTCTAGTCACGTCCACGGAATTACTGTAAATAAAAAAAAAGAGTATCAACCCAGAGAGAAGTTTTACTGAACTTAGATTAGTTCTTGGTTGACAGGTAGATGGTTCATAGCCAGGTATGTGATGGGAGGCCTTTCCAGCTTGATGGGACCTGCTCCAGTTTGCATTCTATTAACAGTCTTTCAGTACCCCAGTTTACTTTTATGCTGAGCAGGAGTTATAACTAATAGACTAAACCGGTTTTTAGAAGTTCAGATCTTTGAATCGGTAACATAGCACAAATGCCCAATGTTAAAAGAAAGTGTTCTAAGTATCTTTAGAGCTTTAGAGAACCCACATCAATTCTATGGGCTTTCCAGAAATCTTGATAATTCTGGTGGGATTCCATTGGGAACCGGATTAAAGGGACAAGGTTAAGTAGTGGACCCTCAATTTATATATGCATACTTATCCCCCTTTATAGGTTCTCAAATCTACCTTTGACTCAAATAACACTCTTTATCTTGATTATACATATATACACTTTTTGTTCCAAGTGTCTGAGGCCAGATTTTAATAACATAATTATCTTTTCATATCATCTTTTCCCAAGTTTTAAATATTTACATGCCACATGCCTCATGAAATAGAAGTATTTTCAGTCATAGTATAAAGCTGACCTTCTGTCATACCAAAGTAATTTTTGCATATTACTGGATATCAGTTTGCTTAGTTGTAGAATAAAATAGGAATGTGGAAATATGTTTAAAATAATTGCATACATATATCAGATTACTTGATATGTTGGAGGGAATAGGTAAGGGAGAGAGAGGGAAAAAATGCAAAGTATTACAAAGATGAATGTTGAAAACTATCTTTATATTTAAAGTCCCATGTTTTCCCTTCATTGTTCTTTGACATCTTTAAAATTGAGTCCAATCCACAAGTATTTAGAAAGCACTTACTATTCAAGTCACAATGTTCATCATTTGGGATATGAAGATAAAATGGAAAGCTGTCCCTGCCCTGGAGAATCTTATATATACAGGGATATATACCACATGCCAACATAAGCTAACATGTTCTAATTGGAGGATGAGGGAAAGTGCACTCATAATCAAGAAGATTAGGAAAGCCTTTCTAGAGGAAATAGTGCACAGTAGGAGCTTTGGTAGTTTCTTCAATGCCTTGAAGGTAAGAAATGAACTCAGGGAACTGCTGTGGGCCAGTTTAACTAAAATTTTGCTTCTCAAACCTTAATGTACTGTTTTGCAAACTTAAAGGGAATTAGAGAGCATGTGTTCTGTTTCTTAAGGATGTGATAAAGAAGAGATTCTCAATTAAAAATAAATAAATCATATACTCTAAATTCCTCAAGAAAAGTTAGATTGGCCATAATGTCCATTTTGAAGATTGCTACAAGTGGAAGTGATTGTACTAGAAGAAAGGATTAAAAATTTGATATTCAGTTTATTCACCTTCTCTTAGAAAGGCCTGCCAAAAACTTTGGCTTCTGTAATTACTTATGAGGCTAAATTAGAATACAAAAGTGAAAGTCTAGATAAATATAATGGGACCTCTCTAATGTATTAGTGTTAGGGGGACAGGACTGATAGTTATTAAGCTTATAACCTGACCTTGTATCTGGTTCACATAGACATACTTCAAGGGATATAATTTGCATTCAGAGACCATCAACATTTTTCCAGTATATAGCAACATTTTCTTTACACACACACACACACACACATACTTCCTATACCTTCAGTCTCCTGCTTTACTTTTATCTTCTACCTTGTCCTCCTTTTATATAACCTACACCCCTTCTGATAAAGATCCTCCCTTATCTTCTCCCTGCACCTTTTCCCTCGCTTCTGTAAGAATTTAGATTTTTATAGCTTTCCAAATATATTTGTTGTTCCCTCTTTATCCTATTTCTAAGAATTCTACTATACTTAAGCTTTTAAAATAGACATCCAAACAGCTGTATGTTAAGAATACTATTGATCTGATTTCAGTCTAATAGGGAGATGTTCAACTTAACCAGTTAAACTGACAAAAACGTGTTTCTTATATCTGCCAGCTCTTACTGCTCTCATGTGACCTCTTATGCTCTTAAGATTATTTCCATTTCTCTTCAAATCTTACAGTAATTCTGGAGATACTAATCAGAAAACTATTTTCTTTCCCAGAAATACACAGATGACATTGATAGGTGAGCTCCCTCATTCAAATGATTATATGATAGCTGGAAGATTGTGAGAAAGCACATTCCAGACTCCCTTGGTTTCAGTTGATAGGGATCTCTTATGTAAACATCTTTTCTGGTCTTAAACTTTTTCTTTTCTCATGCAGATAACAATGAAGATGGTGCCAAAAATGCTTTCTCCTCTTGTTAAAGACTGGGCTCCCAAGGCCTTTGTAATTTCCTTTAAGTTGGAGACAGACCCCTCAGTTGTTATTGATCATGCCCGGAAGGCTCTGGACACATATTGTCATCAGGTTGTGGTGGCCAATATCCTTGAATCTCGGAGGTCCTATGTGGTTATTGTGACCAAAGACTCAGAAACACAGTTGTCTCTTTCTGACGAAGAAATGGGAAAAGGTATGGAAATAGAAGAAAAGATTGTGAGTAACCTACAGTCTCGACACATAGCTTTTATAAATGAGAAAAACTGAGGCAAAGAATTTTGTCTACCAAATCCGAAGTTGTGACCTGGACAGTGGCTTGAATAAGAGGGTGGTTCAGAGAAATGGAAATTGTCTTTTGCTTTCCATAAGAAAAGGAAAATCTGTAGGAAGGTGAAGAGTGTTGGAATAGAAAGGGAATATTTAATTTCAAGACGGTTTGATTTTTTTCTTTTAATGGTTATTTGAAGCTTATTAAAAATGAAAATAAAAGCAAACCAGTTCTAGTTTTATATAACTAAATTTACTACTTCAACTGGGAAAAGGAATAAAGGGGATATAGTTCTCATTTTCTATTTAAAATATTTTACTGCAAGCTAAATACCAATCTCAGAAAAAAAAAATCAAAGAATAAAAGGAATAAAAGCCCAAATAAAACCCTAAACTCCAGACTTTTTATATTTTAATTAAAACCTGTCTACATAAACTTTTAACAAAGTAATTTTTTTTTGTTCTGTGTTCTTTTTAAGTGTCTTCCATCTCTGTACTTAGTTTCGTTGCTTTTTAAATATAATCATAATAGCTATTGATATTTTATTAAAGTATGATATACCACCTTATACTCATAGAAAATTGGCAGAAAAAGAAGTTTAATATTCTAAAACCCAATGTTGGCACAACTGTTGGAAAATAGATATGATATTAAATTGTTGGCAGAGCTGTTTGCTGAATCACAATTTTTTCCCATATTTCTTTGTTTTCTGTATTTTGCCACTCCCTCTGGAGAAACAATAGTTTCTTACCATTTTTTATTTCACCATTTTCCAGTGCGGTTATCCTTTCCACAATAAGATTAGAATATCAATATATCAGGGTTGGCATAAGGAATTAAATGGGAATTTTTTGGGAGTTTTGTGGAAGCCAGCAGATAACACAGAACCTATGACCAAAATATTTTACTCAGATTTGACAGTAAGGTACTATAAACATTCCATAAAAGGAAAAGAAAGTATTCATCTTCTCTGGTAAGAAGGAAGGGCCAAAAATTTTATGTAGATTTTCCAGATTGTGGGGATACCATGTCCCTATCCTCACTCTCCCTCCCAACCCAGATATGGAAGGGATAATTATAGTTATGAATACTTGAAACAGTTATCATTTATTTGTCCTTTTAACAATGCCCTTAGAATATAATTCTTGAAATGAGATTACTTGATCAAGGGGCATGATCCCTTTTGTGAGTCACACTGCACATATTTTAAAAAAAACTTTTTTTCCAATTACATGGAAGGGCAATTTTTAACATTTTTTTTGTTGTTCACGATTTAGTTTCAAGATTTTCTCTTCCTCCCTCCCACCTTCCCCACAACATTAAGCAGGTTGATATAGATTATATATGGAGTTGCATTGTACATTGTCTTGAAATTTTAATAAGGATGCACCAGTTTACAGCTCTGCCAACATTATCATAAAGTGCCTCTTTTTCAGCAGCCCTATGAACTTTGAATTTAATAATTTTAATAATAATCTTTGCTAATTTGATGGATTTATGGTTGTATCCCTTCACATATCTGTTTTCAAGGTTTAACTGGGAATTAAACCACCTAAAAATTCACTTCAGTGTATCCATCTTACAAACAAGGAAGCATTTAGTTTATGAATGGTCAGTTTCATGAGTGTATGTACAAAAGACAAACCCAGTTGCAAGTGTGACATTTGGCAGAGTTTAAACTAGTTAGCAGAACTGTGTTGTAAGAATTCACCCATTATTGGACCCTTTTATTTTGTACATTTCTCTTTGCCTGGATCCTTCAATGAGCACAGTGCCTCACTTTGTGCTTTGATGAGCACAAAACTGTTGATGCTTTGTATTCGGAGTATCTTGTATTTCTGGGCTGACCTGCACAAAAACTCTTAGCTAGCTAGGTAGTTGTAAAGGTAGTCTACCTTGGCTTTCTCACTGGCCAGCTGTGATCAGTGCCCTTGGTGGAATTACACTTTAAGGATCCTTTAGCTTCAACCACTACATGCTGGAGTGGTTGAGAAAGAAGGGAGGGCTTCTTGGAATCATGAGGCTTGGGCATGGACTCTAATTGGGCCTGAAGCAGGGATTTAGAATCTTCAGATGGTGTAAAGCATTCAATATGTAGTAGTTCAAAGTGTGCAAGGCTCCCTGAAACCCGAAGGGATTGAGGAAACCTGGAGATAATGCTTTGATGCATAAATTAGGAAATTGATAAGATTGATAAGAGGGTTATTTTTTCCTATTCCTTAGTTCAATTTTAATTGCTAAGTAGAATAATCAGTCCTTAACAATGGTTATACAATTAGCCAATAATTTCAGGAGAAAGTGTTCAATGGATTTTGATAATCTGTCCTTTATCCTTCATTAAAAATTTGGGAATGATTGAGTACCTGGAGTACTTCTGATTACATCTGTGCCCTAAACTTAGAAGTGGCCTAGAAGCAGGAAAAATCAGTTCATTTGCTGAGAAGCATCTATGATGGATAGAGAGAGAGCTGGGTTCCAGTCTTGCCTCTGACACACAGGCTTTGTGGTTTTGGGCAAGTTATTTCACCTCTCAAAGTAAGAATCCAAGACTATTGCAGAGAAGGTGGAGGATGTTCAGTCAGGTGTTCCCTCTGCCAGTGAAATGAGATTTTTTTTGTTTTTGTTTTTCATTGAGCACCTACTATGTGCAATACCTTATATTGGGTGCCATTTATAATACAGGGTGAAGGGAAACCAAAGCCTAGCAGACAAGAGAAGCCGTGATGTAAGAGTGTATGGAGGCACAAAATGGGCTGGTTTTCAGGAGGGCTGCTGGCTAGCTGGAGACTTTATAACTAATTGACAAGTTAGTTACAGTTGCTAGGTTGCTGTTACAGGAGGGAAGGATGGTACATTTGTGACCAGCATCCTCTTGTCTCTAGATCAGTTTGGGTCAGTAGTGGAATACTGCTCCTCCAAACTCATACATAGTTTGTCATAGTTTGTGTTGCCCACTATTGGCACAAAAATTCGAGGACTATTTCTGAACACTGCTTCTTCCAAAGTAGAATTTTGACCCTGACTCTTTGAAGGTAGCCTCAAGTTAATTTTTACATTTTAAATCTGCTTGAGTTTACAAAAGCTTTTGCATAATTAAACCAAGACTTTAAAGATAATTTAGCCCAAACCCCTATTTTTACAGATTAGGAAATTGAGGCCTGGAAAGGAAAAAAAAAACAGTTAATATCAGATCTCCTCATTCTTCATTCTGTGTTCTTTGCAGGCTGCTTGCCTTCCTAAACTTTTCATTAACTTTCTCAGGGCACAGATACTGAGATTTTAATTCCTGCAGATTAGAACCTTTTCCCAGGAATGTCAGCTTGCACTTTTTGCCTTTAGACTGAATCCAGCTTGAATATCATCATCTCCAGGAAGCCAACCCTGAACTCTCATGTTATAAGATTTCCTTCTTAGACTTTGCAAAGCACTTTGCACCTGTTATGCACTTTTTGTGTAATGTGTGTTGTAATTAATTACCCATGTCATCTGCTTGTTAGACTCTGGTCATAGAATCTGAGTGTGAGTCTTGGCTCTGACACTTTCATTTTGTGACCCTAGGCAGAGCACTCAATCCCTATGTGCCTGAGTTTCTGCTTTTTAAAAACAGGGATAATGTTTTTATTACCTACCTCACTGGGTTGTTGTGAGGAAAACCCTTTGTAAATCTTAAAACATTATGTAAATTATTATTCTAATTATACACAGCACTGTATTCTCTGTGGGGCCAGGAAAGAGCTCCTTGGTGGATCTCCTGAGTATACTCAATAGATTTTCTTACCCTATCCCGGGATTTAGCTAACTTAAGCAACTCCTCTGTGCCAGGCACTATTCCAGGTCTTTGGGATACCGATATTAAAATGAAGGTCACTCATAGGAGCTTTTATTTCATGGAGGAAACAATATATATACCCGTAAGAAAACTATAAGCACTATAAAACATGTAAAATAAACCATAAATCTAATAGTTGGGTGGTTTATCAGTGCTGTATATCAGATTAGGGAGAATATTGGAGGGAGCTACAGAGCTTGAGGAAGTGGGAGATGAGAAGAGTGTATCCAGGCAGGGGTGAGAGCCTGTGTAAAAGTACTAGATCCAGACCTTACTGAGCCACGGATCCTCATCTGGGGTTCCCATAACCAAGGGGTCTTTGGTTTCTTGCTCTTCCCCTCCCTATTCCACTGACTCTTCTGGAGCCACCCCATACCAATTCCTCCAATTGGTCCTCACTCCTTTTATAGACTAACATTGTTCCTATGAGGCTGTTTGCTGGTCACAACTCTAACTAGGAAACCAACTGCTAAGTACATCTGCTACCTCTGTTCCTCTCTCTCTGCTTAGTAGCTATGAAAACCTCTCTGACAGCTCTGACCCAACCATCTCCTTGTAAGGAACAAGTGAGGTCCAGAGTTACTACCACATCTTAATCCATATGGATTACTGTACTGGAGCTATCCCTTTGCATTCTTGTTTTATGCAATTTTTTCCCATGACCTATAAATCCTATGTGACCCCAGAACATTGGAGACCACATTCTGTGAGGTTATTCCTCCTGGAGCATTTCTGCTTATTGGACAATGATACCACTCATACACAACCGCACTGTCCACATAAAACCTACCCCTTTAGAAGTCCACAATCCTTGAAGATCTTTAGTAAGACAACTTGCTACCACTGTCTGAAATAGCCCTTTTACTTTGGGATAGTTTGGATAGTTAAGGAAATATGTTCTCCTGCAATGCCTAAATTTCCCTTTTTATTGTCCACCTGCTACTTCTAGTTCTGACCTCTGAGGTAAAAGTGGAAGTCAAATCCCTTTTGTAGGTAACAGTGCTTAAAATACTAAAGAAAAGCCATTATGACCCTCAAAGTCTCTTCAAGGTAACCAGTTCCCTATTAAGTGCCTATTGTGTGCAACTCACCATTATAATTCTTTATATCTCCAACTGTAGAAACATTTCCTGATTTTGGTCCCCATACACAAACTCTTCTGTCCATGTAACCTAAAATCATTTCCATCCTGTCTTGCCTAACTTTTTCTGCTATTTTTTCCATTCTGTAGTTAAGTCCTTATCCAACAGTCCCAAGGTAACAGGAACAAGGAGGTAAATATCAGTAGCTTTGTTTTTCAGACAGCTGAAAAAACTGGGCCTTATTGTATTGAATAGATAATTGGTTTGTGTTCAATGCATGCTGCTGTACTTATGTCACATGGTGCTGCTGTACTTATAACATTCTAAAAGTACAGCATGAACTGTGTAGGTAGAAATGGATAAAACACATTTGAAAGAACCCATTGGAGGCTGAATAATTTCTAGGAAGATTGAAAGAACTTAAATGTTTGTTGAATAAATGTATTAGTTCCATAATGGCTCAGAAAAGTCAGTCAGACCAAAGTGGCAGTTGGTCTGGAACAGTATGAAGTCCAAAACAGATTATACCTCTAGAGACTTGTGGATTGTATCTGTCTCTAGGTGGCTTTGTAGGAATCCTACTTGAACATCCAAGGAAATAGTCCAAATGTGAGAGCACCCACCTTTAAAAGGTCATATAATATCCTTTCAATGCTGCAAGAGCTCTGCATTGCTGATGTGACAACTATGTATAGCTTTCCAACAAAATGGCAGAATTCTGGTTCTATTACTATAATCCATACCATAAGCTTTCCAATGCCATGTGGGAGATAAATATATGCCTTGTCTTATCTGATTGTCTAATAAATGCCTTTGGGATCTGAAAGTGTGTGCATTTTTATTTTCTTTATCAGAAATACCTCCATAAAAATAAGGTACCCAAGATAAATCACGGTTTTTGCTGTTCTTGGAAATGAAAGGGGTAAGGGGATGGCTTCCCAGGCAGTTTTGTATCTTTATCTATTTCATGGATCAGCACGGACAGTTCCTTAGCTGGGTGCCAGCCTTCCCCTGCTAAGAGTGCCTCAGTGCTTTTCTGATTTGGGATCAGGTTGGCAGCTCAGCCCCGGCGTGCCTTCCCTGACGGAAATGAACTAAGCCTCAGTTCGCTTTCGTGCTAGAGTCACTCCAGCCCCAGATCCCATCCAGTGTTCCAGCCGGCCTTCCCAGTTTGTCACCCGCACACGTGAAAGGCATGCTGGCAGGCTTTGTCCCGCCTTTTTAAAAACCTCGTGCAAGCATCAGACCAAAGATCCCTTAGGGCATTTTATGGTGATGAGCTCTAGGGTCAGAGGACCTGGATTTCAATCCTGTCTTTGCCGGGCACCACCTCCCTGGACCACTGTCAAAACGAGAAAGGAAGGATTTGAATGCTTATCTCTAAATCATAATAAATCCAATCCTTCCAAAACTTCTGGATATTCCCGAGTCAGATTGTGTCCCCATTCCCCCGTAACCCTCGTGGACTCCGGGCCAAAGTTCTCTCACCCTCGGTCTGCTTTCTTTGCCCCCCTGCCAGTGGCAGTGGTCTGTGCTTTTACCCAAGATCCCTCCTTCTAAGCCCAGTGGTATGCTCCGTAACCATGGCTACCGCCTGACGAGCTCCGAGACGAGCGGTTGCCATGACTCCCGCAGAGCCAGTCGGCCGCTGCAGTTTGGAGTCGCCGACCGTCCTCCGGGAAGTCTACGTGGGACTTCGGCGAGGGGGGCGCTTTTCAGCTTTTCCGCAGAACCAGACCCGCTCGCAGCCTCTGTCACAGGGAGAGAGAGCCGCCTCCTCTTATCTCTTCTTTCTTTCCTTCCCTTCCGCCCTTTCTCCGGCCTCCTGTCCCCAGCAAACTCCTCCCCTCCCCCCATCCCTCCACCCGACGGAGTGAATGAGTGCGTGAGGAGAGGCCTTGCAGGCTCGAGATGTGCGCGCGTACCTTCGGAGCCGTGCGTGCGCATGTCCCAAAATTGCGCGTGCCCTGAGCTGTGAGCGCTCCTCCAAGCTCGCGCGTGCTGTATGTGCGCGCGCGCATGCCCGGAGCCTGCGCGTGCCCGGAGCTGTGTATGCACGCGCACGTCCGGCATCTCTTAGGACCCGGTTTTAGCTTTGCCTAAGCTGAAGGGACTGGGCGGCCACCTTTACTAACTCCCTTCGGAGATGGGCGGCGGAAGCCGAGGAACTGGAGGCCCTCTGAGGTCCTAGGTTCTCTGCCCACTGCTGTGCCGACGGGCTTTTAATTCTCCACTTGCCTGTCTAGCAAGCTAGAGACCCGTGGCCGCTTTGTCCCTCTCTTGGCCACAGAAGCCATCTAGCCTTTTGCAATTTTCCAGTCCTCGACTTAGTCCCTAAAAAATTGTTTAATTTAATTGACGTCTTTTGTTTTTAGTTATTTCCTGAATCTCCTCTTCCCTCCCCTCAACGCCCTACTTTTATCTTGTGTTCCCCGCTAAATCCTCCTGAATCAGTTTCCCCATCTGTAAAATAAAGGAGTTGGACTAGCTAGTGTCTGAGGTCCTTTCCAGCCCATGATCTAGGATCCTGGGATCCTCTGAACTCTTATCTGGCCTAGTTATCCATCTTGCTGGCCCCTTTCCTCCCCACCTCCTAGACTATAGTACACTTTCAATGTTCATTCATAGAGCCTCAATCCTTAAAACTCGCTTTTCCTGCTGCGATGCTGTGGGTAGCTGTTTATTTCCCATTTCATATCCCCAGCATTCTTTGGAACAGTGTATCTATTACTCTGCATTGTCACGGTGATGCTGTGTTGGGTAAACTAGAAACTAAATGGAGAAGCAAATGTTGGTAAATACAAATATTAAATTACATCAAGTCAACTGTATTAGAAAAATAACTGCATTGTCCTGTTATTTAGAGTTTATATTAAGAATTAGTTGGTATAAATTGGTTATGCAGAATGTTTTATTGGGTTGTTTAATTTTGAATGCTATTTTCATCATCTTATACATTTAGACTTTAAACTGGATGCAGAATTATCTGAGAATTGAAACTAGGGGATAATGCCTATGTTTACTATTAATTAAAACTTTGTTTACTTTTAGACACTGACACTATTTTCAATGAACCAAGAGAGAAACTAGTGGGAGGAATGTCAGAAAACAGGTCCTCCTGAGCAGGATAGTTCTATTTAATATAGGCTAGGTCCTTCTTGGAAAAGTTGATAAGTAGGATACAGTATATTTGACTAGTTAGGAAAGCTTTAATTTTTTTTTCTACAAAAAGTGCTTTCCTGAAGTTTGTTAGAACCTTTTCATTTAAGCTTCACAGACCAAAAACTTACTGGTTTTTAGAAGTACATTTAAAAGCAATTATTATAATTTCTTTAGTCTAGTTTTCAGAAAATTGATAACTTGGTTATTTGCATTTTCAAAATCAATTGTAATACATACATATGCATTCATGCCAAATTTCAGCCAAGTTTACATGAAAAAATTAAAATATTGGTTTTTCCAGCTTCCTTTTCTTAATCTTGGATTATGGAAGGAAACTTTCCTGCTTTTTCAGTTCCCAAATAAAATACTAATCATTTGTAAGTTGAAGAAACTAGAGTATGTAAGAGTATTGAAGTCTGAATAAATAGATGAATTCTAAAGCATTTGTTAAGTGCTTCTTCTGTGCCAAGAAGTATGCTAAAGGCTCAAAATACAAATAGACCCAAATAGCTCTTGGCTCTCAACAAGCTCACAATCTAATAGAATTTTAATGTTTATGAAAGTTTTGAATTATATATTTGTGTCACTGTCTGCCTCAAGGAGATAGGATAGTGGAGTGGAAAGACCAATGCCAAATCCCACTTCTGCCATTTTCATTTTTACCTTGAGCAAAGCACATTTAACTTATAAGGTCCTTAATTTTCTCATCATTAAACTAGGGAAGGGGTGAATGATATAAGCTTTAAAGGGAGTACACTCAATAAATCTATGATCCCAGGGACTATCAAAACTGATGCCTTTGAACCTTGGTTTGGTCCTAAGGTCATGCTATTACAATATTTATTATCTCCTCTTTCACCACATTATGTAACACTGGGCACCGTAATAGCCTTCTCTGGGACTTTAGGCTTTACAGGAGAAATGATATCTAATGAGATGTAACCCTGAGTCCTTACTGCAGTTTGAAGTACAGTTGGGTTTTTTGGTTTTTTAACCTTCATTACCCCCTTCCAGCCAGGTTTAGCTGATTTTGTCACCTCTTTCCTTGCATTTCAGGAGCTATAGATAGAAATTGATAAATATATGGATTATAGATAGATAAGATAACTAGAGAAAACTAGTTGTTTGATTCATAGTTATTTTCAGGGGAGGTAAGTTACTTAGTAAGCATTCATTTAATATCTGCCATGTATAGAGCATGTGCAAACGTTCTTTTGTACTTAAATTCTACTTTGTAGAAACTACATATGAAGAATTTCACTATTAGAAATTTTGTCTCAGGAAGTTGATTTTATTATATATATTACTTCTGGTTTCCATTTCTCATTTCTTCAACCTTATGTTAGTTTACTTTTTAATTCAGTGACTAAATATTAAGCATTTGCATTGGGCAAGGCTTTGTGCTATTTGTAGGAATTTTAATTTATTTTGAAGGGACCTATGATTTTATTGATGTAAGGAGCTCTGGGTGGTGAAACCTCTACCCATGTGGGATCAATGGTTAGTCTGAGAGAGTTGCCTGTGCCACTCAGAAGATTTGGCCAAAGTCACACAGCAATTTTTATCATTGGTGGAATGAGAAACCACAGAAACCACATCTTCTTGACTTTGAAGCCAGCTCTCTTGCTGTGCTTCTGTGCCTCTTAGGCATGAGAAAACAAATATCAAATAAGAACAGCTCATGGCTTTAAGGAGATGCATTCTAATAAAGTAGATGAGACATATTTTCAAAACTAAATTCAAATACAGATTCAAAGTTTTTGAAAGATGGGAAGGGATGATTAGGGAAAATTCCATGGGAGAACTTCATGGTCTTGGAAAGAGAATGCAAATGAGGAGATGAAGGGGAAGGAATTATGAGGAAGAGGAGAAATTTAGTGTCAGTTTGTGTTCTTGTCAGTTCAATTTAATAAGCAACACTGAGTGCCTATTATCTCATTTGTATTTTATATTTGCTAATTGTCCGCAACACAAAAATGCACTTAAGAGTTCATTCTGTAAAAATCTTAATGACAACTTTGTTTGAATGTATCAGTTATATAAAGTTAAATATGCCTGTACTGAATGTTTTGATAGAAGCTCCAAGTGCACAAAAACTGTTTTATCTTAACTGGTATCTTCTCCAGCAACTATAATATTATTGGCATGTATTATTACATGTCTAACATTTGTTGAATGAATGAGTAAATATATATAAATTGTAGTGGGAGAGGAAGAAGAAAAGGTTTTACCTCTCAAAAGAGAGAAAAATTCCCCCGAAACTACCATTGTCCAGGCTCTTTGAGGAGTTTAACACTCAGGAACAGTTACAATAAAAGAAAACACTGGAAGATTAGTTAAAATAGTTCTTGGAAGGACGATTGGTCAATTGCCCATTGGGCTCAAGGGGCTATTTAATAGTGTTGTCCTGCCACAATTTAAAAAACAAAGGCAGACACTTCAGTACAAGCTTAGGACAGAGAATGATTTAGAAAGTCATCATGGATTACATAAAGCTAACATTCTGTTAGTAAAAGCATTGCAATTGCCTGACAGTGATTAGGATAGAATGGAGGCTATGGGAATGAATGGAAAACCCTAACTTCTATATAGTTATAATACATTACTCATTTTTATATCCCTAAAATAATACTTTGCACACAAATGCTCAGAATTTCGATGAACTGAATTATTTTTAGTTATTTATTGGAAGAAACAAAGAACTGAGGACCATAGATTTATGTTCAAAAGGAACCTTGGAGATCAAAGTGTCATAAAAAATTAACAGCAGCAGACACTATGCCAGGGATGCAAATACTACCCTCCACCAAAACTCCCCCCCAAAAAAAAATTCTAATAGAAGGGAACTATACATATAAGGGAATATTTACCAAGGAGGAGTGAAATCACAGGAAAGTGACTTGGAGCTATAAGACAATGTAAATTTATTTTATAGAAAGGATTGCTGGAGTATTTTCAAATGCTTAAAATAGTATGCTTCTGAGTTGGACATATATATTATATGAAATTTGAGTAGATTATAATTATAACATAATTTCATTCAATATAGTTGATATTCAATTTAGTTAGCCTTTATTTAATTGTTTATAGCAGCTATTGACACATAGATAGGTAGAAATTCCTGTGAATTTGTAACTGGCTAAGTGAAGGGTAAGAAATGGTCCTTATAAACATTTAACAATCCAGAAGTCAAACATTTTGAAGTATATACCTTCAAGATTTCCTGTAACTTGAATTATTATAACATTTAAAAAATCTCATTTGTGCTTTTGCTTTCCTCTCATTAAGGAAAATGTTCGGTTAGAAGACATACTTCATTTTCTTGAGAGAGAAGGAATTGATTCCCTTGCTACTGCAGAAGATCAGCTTTGTTATGTCTGGCGTTTATTCCAACATAGTGAGAATAGGCTGAGAACTGCTTCTAGAGACTTGGAAGAGCTCAGAGTAAAACACATGGAAGAAATGAAAGAAGTAAGATCAAATAATACAAAATTGTTCATTTATATAGCTTTACTGTTTTCTTTGAGCTATTTTCCAATGTTTTTCATAATTTGTTTAAACTACTTATGTTTATCTTTTCCATTTTTCAAAATGACAGCGTCCATGATGAATACATGAAGCATTCTGTTTTCAGAGTACACCTTTGCCATCACAGATAAATCTCAACATAGTTTCAGGAAGTATATCATTATTTTGGTAGGATTTACATCAAGGCTGTTGTGAAGCATATTTGAAATGACTGATATATACAGTAGGATCAGATGAAAGGGTAAGGAGTTGTATTTTCTTTTTTATCAAAAACATAACAATTGTCCAGTGTGCCACAAGGTAGGGCCACCCCGAGTGTGCATTCCACTGGCTCATCTCCATTTCACTTTGCTGTCTGGGCAGAAATTTTGGTTGACCAATCAGCCTTCACTTTTATATAGCTTTTTGAATACTGTAGTTTATAAATCAATCTAGGTTTTTTTTTTTTTTTTGCCTCAATAGTATTTTATTTTTCCAAATCCACATAAAGATGATTTCCAACATTCATTTTTGTAAAGTTTTGTGTTCCAAATTTTTCTCCCTCCCTCCCTTACCTTCCCATTCCCCAAGACAACAAGCAACCTGATATAGATTAAACATGTGTAATCCTTTTGAACATATTTCCATATTTGAATGGCCTATTTTTAAGGCTGTCAAAATTAGCTGGAAACTATCAAAAAACCATAATTTAAAATTTCATATTTTATAAACATTAACTTTGTAGGTTGGACAGATTCCCATATTTAGATGACCAGATTGAGTGGCATGATCTGATTTGTGGGTAAAGAAGATTAAAGTCTCACATGAGAAGGATGCAGTGAAGGCAGAAAGACCTGGTAGAAGATTATTAAGGTGGTAGCAAAAATAATAAAGAGGAGGGGTTCTAGCCAAGAGATATTATAAGGATGAAATAATCAGGAAAAGGAGACATTTAGGTCCATAGCCTTTCTGCTACCACCCTTGATTAAGCCCATGAAGGTCGTACGCTTTTACTCTGTCCTTTTTACTTCATATTGTAAAGGAGTTCATCTTTTCATTGAATGACAGACTAAACACACTGTGTAGCTTTTAGAAATAACAGGTTACTTGATAACTGACTGAATTTATTTTCAACAGGATTTTCTAAAACTTCTCTAGTGATCATTATTATAACTGACATTTATATGGTACATTAAAGTTTGCATGGTGATTCATATACATTATCTCATTTGGTGCTCACAACTATAGCTATTATCTGTATTTTATAGCCAATGATAGTGAGACTCAAAAGGTAAGTATCTTTTATTGTTGTTATTCCTTGAAATATTCCCAAGCCCATTACCTATCTTAGTTTCTTCCCTCAGTAACCTGTAAAGATAGTAGATTCCAAAGGGACAACAGTCTCCCCATTTTAGGAGGAGGGCAGTACAATGCTGGTCATAGGAAATATTGCTTGTTTTTCTCTCCATTGACTTTCTGCACTAGCAGTCTAGCATAGACCTGGTGCACTTGGAAGTCACCTAGATTGATTTATAAACTACAATATTCAAGACTGTATAAAAGTGAAGGCTGATTGGTCAACCAAAATTTCTGCCCAGACCACAAAGTGAAATGGAGATGAGCCAGTGGAATGCACACTCAGGGTGGCCTTACCTTGTGGCACACTGGACAATTGTTATGTTCTTGATAAAAAAGAAAACACAACTCTTTACCCTTTCATCTGACCCTACTGTATATATCAGTCCCATTTAAAAAAATTATTCTGCACATGGCTGGTATGCCTGCAATATACATCCAGTATGTCTCTATATTTTTCTGGTGGTAATGAATGAGAGGTGAGAATTCATCATTAAAGAAACCTTGCCATACATTTAGACATACTGAAGCCTCCTCAAACATCTTACCAGACTAAAAGGTTTTGGGCCTATGGAAAGAACCTCTAATTCTGTGGGTAACTTCTATAACTTAGAATTGGTCATTTTACTATTGGAATTCTACCACTGCAACCCTGCCTAACCAGAAGAGGCAGTTCAGGAATAGACTTGTCATCATACCTGACCTGGAGCATAACTGCCATGCATTAATAAGGAAGAGGGGGCAGACTATATGGCCTTACATCTTCAGTATCAATGAATCAAAGAATGAATTAGTCATTCAGATTTTCAGATCAGACAGCAATGAATTCTTGGATCTCTCACATCTGTTTTTTGCCTCCAGTTTGGGGTAATTCAGTTTGAAGATCAGTGGATAGGATAGTCTTCCTGGAGTCAAAAAGACCCAAGTTCAAATTTGGTCTCAGACAATTAATAGCTGCGTGACTCTGGGCACGTCACAGAGGAAACTGCTTCAGTTTCCTCAACTGTAAAATTGAGATAAGAGGACTTACTTCCCAGAGTAGTTATGAAGATCAAATGAGATAAGGTTTAACTCAGCACTTGGCTCAGAGTAGTTGCTTAAATAAATTGTTTCCTTCCTTCCAATTTAGTTTAATTACATTTGACTTTCAAATGGATCTTTAATACTTTACCCTTGTTACTAATTTTTCCCCTGGGAGGGAACTATATCTACTTGGACTCAGACTGTACTAGGTTATTGCTTCAGATTCATACTACTGGTAAGAATTGGCTTCGGCTCACCCATCCTGTTCAGCTTCTACCCTGCCCAAAAACTTGGCATGGTTATTGTCCCCAGGCCATGGGGTCTCTCTACACTTGGCAAACTCAATCCACGGACAGGGCAGTGTCAGAGAAACAGCTGCACTATGTTATGTCTAGCAAAGGAGATAATGGATGTGAATGTTATAGTGGGGATGGACTGATAAGACCTTGCCAACTTTCAAATTCTCTGATTCTATAAAAATATTCTACAGAATGCTGGACATTGCTATCATCATCACCTCCACTAAGATGGAGTTGTAGGAGCCACCCCACCCAAAGCTCTCCAAAGCTTTGCCCATGGAACATGAGCTTGAGAAGGCAATATTGCCTGGTGGATAGAGCATTGAACTTAGGGTCAAGGATACTCAAGTTCAGATTTTAATGTTTGATACATATTAGCTGTGTGACCACAAGGAAATAACTGAACCTCCTGAAGCTTCCTTTTCCTCTTCTGAATGATGAGAGGCTTAGACTTGTCCCCCGATGTATCTTCCAGCCATAGTCTGAAGCTCTGAAAGTTGGTAAAGCTTGGCATGGGCTCAACAAAATATTTTGTTAACTAAGAACTAACCTAATAACCGAGTTTGGTGAGTCTCATCACTGGAAGGCTTGTTCACTAGGTGGTGATTTTTTTTGGATATCTTAGGTAATGATATCATCCACCAAAGTGTAGATGTGAAATCAAATATTGGGAAAGCATTTGAAATGTTTGCCATAAGAAACAATGGTTATCAGAACTTTTACCTGCAGCTTATCTAACAGCTTTCTTTTGGTTCTAAAATGGCTTAGAGATGTGTTCAGTGATGGCTACCCCTTCTGCTTTAGGTGGAAAATTATGTGAATCATGTCCGCCAATTAACAGAAGAAAGAGAAGCCTTAACTCATGATTTTGAAAAAGAGAGTGAGCGACTTCAACTTGAATTTAAAGAACTGCAGCTCCAACAGGGTAACTTTTTGATCTTTTATTTAAAAATTTTCAGTGGTTCTTTTAACTGCATCAGGTGAAAGTACATAGAAGAGTACAAATGAGGTTTCTCTAAGTGAAAGACTAGTGATAGTCATCCAGTGTATTAGAATCCTATGATTGTGTGACTGTGTGCTTAGTCAGACTGCTTCAGAGCATAGAGGTTATTGGGATCTCTTCAGATTATCAGTGTGCTTCCAAGCCTGGATACTCTAGAATATAAACTCTTAGAGGGGAAAATTATATGATCTTTGAATCCTCACTGCCCCAAAGAGGGCCTTATATGGGGTAGACAATAATTGCTTTTGGAAAAAATCACTGACCATGCGCAAGTCACAGCTTCTCTGAGTCTCAGTTTCCTCATCTCTAAAGTGGAGATAATCATAACCAGAATACTTAGAAAATTTATATATTTCAAAAATCTTATGACCTTGTTCAAAGTGGTTGAGTGAGTCTATGCTTTGATAATTAACAAAAGTCTTTTAGGGACAGCTGGGTGGTGCAGTGGATAGAGCACCAGCCCTGAAGTCAGGAGGACCTGAGTTCAAATCTAGTCTTAGACACTTAACATTCCCTAGCTGTGTGACCCTGAGCAAGTCACTTACTCTCAATTGCCTCAGCAAAAAAAAAAAAAACAAAAAAAACAAAAAAACAAAAAAACCGAGTCTTTTAAAGTTGCATAACTTCCCTCCAAGCTCCTGGCTCCCCATTCCCACCCTGTCCATGATTTTTTCTAACTTTCTACAGCAAAAGGAGACACAATAGAAAAGATGCACACAATAAGTTACTTTTCGCTGCTGTTTAATTTGCCATTCATTGGTCAAAAAGACTGTTGTCTACATAGTTTTAAAATGCAGACAAAATTTGAGAGTTTGGACTAATATAAATATAAATAACTTCCCACTTAGGTTTCTCAGACCAAGTGCTTGTTGACTGCTCTCTATTTTCCCATAATATTCTTCAACCAACCCTAGAGAGTAGCCCAACTCAGCTCTAGTGTCCAGTTTGGATCTTTGCTCTTTCCTTACCTTATTAAATATCAGAAATATTAATTGCTGTATACAAGTACTTTATTTACAAGCCTTGTGCCCCTATTACTAAATGTATATAAATTTGCTAATTGTATAATTCTTTTATTTCTGTAATTTTCTCCTCCCAGAGATCGAGCTAAAGGAGATTGAAGAAATGTTGGATCAGGAAGGCTTATCAGAAATAGCTCAGAGCAGTCCCAGTGAACAGATTGCATATTTATTGGTAGAGAGAACAACACTGTTGGAGAAGCTAGAACTGGCTGATCCTAAGTTAAATTCATATAACCCTGTGGTTAACGGCCTTCAGGAAGTTCATTTTAAGGTATGCCAGAATTAACTTTTACTCCGAACAATAAATTAATGGTTAAAAATAAGTGTTCTCCTTCCTCCACCTCACCAAGATAAATATATAAATATAGTCCACTTTCTCAATTATCTGTGCCAATAGAAGAGAACAATAAATGAAAAATATAAAAAAAATTAATTACCTTTGAAATGTTTCATATAAATTTTTGTTATAGAACTATTTTTACAATTAAATTTTGCTTAGGTTAATGTTAAAATTATTTATTTTCTTTGCTTTATTAAAAATTAGAATATGACCCAGAAATCCCAGTTAATCAAGGTTTAACTTATGTGTGCAAACAAAATTGTTCTTTTTCCTGTCTTTATGATGCCTTAACAATATGTCAAATGTCACCACCGTTTATTTCTTTAATTCAGTACAAACAGCATTTCCCCTATTCCAAAAAGATTATTGACATTAGTTTCACTTAATTAATCTTTTGGCATCAGGATGAATTTGAACAAATCCATACGTTAGAAGATGAACTTCAGAAACAACAAGAATTCTTGCATTGGCCTAAAGAAACTCTGAGTAAGGTAAAATGTTTTTATAATTTTTTTCCTTCAACTTCAGGGTAACAATTCTAAATTTTTTACCTAAATATAGATTAAAATACAAACTCTGTAAAATAATAATGAATGACTTTTTAAAAAGATGAACTGTCGGGGCAGCTAGGTGGC
>JAJPUD010002104.1:63218-85623 GCA_023553655.1 Myrmecobius fasciatus | reverse complement strand
TTTTTTTTTTTTTTGTGAGATTTTGCATTTATTCTAATGATTCTGTGATTACTTAAAATATGTTAGAGCCACTACTTGGGAATTGACTTCAAGGCCTGTGGCATAGCTTCTTAATATCCTCCATGACTATAGATCTCCAAGCTTGTAGGGTGGATTTGATTTTTTGAAAGTGCCAAAAAATCCTACGGAACAGTATATGGGAACTGAGAAAGAGTGAGCACAGTCCAGAGAATTTAAGGAGAGAAAGAAAGAAAATCCTGGTGGGTGAATGTAAGAGAGAGACAGACAGACAGACAGACAGAGACGGAGAGACAGAGGAGAGGGGGAGAGAGAGAAACAGAAGGTGGGGGGAGAGCAGGAGGAGAAGAGAAGAGAGAATTCTGCTTCAAATATGGGCTCTCTGTGGCTCAGGAAAGTCATTTAAACTTCCATGAGGCTCAGTTTTTTCAACCATAAAATGGAGAGAATAATAACACTGATTTCCTAGGTTTGTTGTAAGGATTCAAGGAGATAATGTTAGTGAAGAGCTTTGCAAACCTTAGTGCGTTATAGTTGTCAACTATTATTACTTTCCCATCTTCCCAGTCCAGCTGAACAGTAAAGCTGTGGGTTTGGATATTGTCTCTCCTAAAATATTTCTGTAGAGCTAGGCTTTTCTTCATCTCAAGGGAATGCTATTAATGCTGATGCTATTAAAGATTTGGTAGGCCCAGAATCCACCAAATGCCTGAGACAACCTAGTCACCTCTATGATTTTAAGATGTCTCTGGTTATTATATTCTTATCTATCTAGGGTTATTGGGAGGATGAGGTTTTTCTTCTTTTTTTTTTGTTTTATATATATATATATATATATATACACACACATTAATTTTTTACATACTTCCATATGAGCCATGTTGGGAGAGAAAAAGTAGAACAAAAGGGGGAAAAGTGTGAGAAGAAAAAAAAACAGAAAAAGAAAAAAAAAAGGTGAAAATAGTATGCACTGATCCACATTCAGTCCTCTCTCTGGATACAGCTGACATTTTCTATCCAAAGTTTATTGGGATTGCCTTGGATCCCTTAATTGCTGAGAACAAACAAAGTCTTTCATAGCTGATCATCACACATTATTGCTGTTGCAGTGTACAATGTTTTCCTGGTTCTTCTTGCTTCATTCATCATCAGTTCATGTAAATCTTTTTCTAAATTTCTCTAAAGTCAGCCTGTTTATCACCTTTTTTAATAGAATAAGAATATTCCGTTATTTTCATATACCATAACTTATTCAGCAATTCCCCAATTGAAGGGCATCCACTCACTTTCTAGTTCCTTGCCACTACAAAAAGGGCTGCCACAAACATTTTTGCACATGTGGGTCCTTTTCCCTCTTTTATGATCTCTTTGGGATACAGATCTAGTAGAGTCTGGATTAAGGTGGTATGCAGTTTTATATTCCTTTGGGCATAGTTCTAAATTGCCCTGTGGAATGATTAGCTCAGTTCACAACTTTACTTGGCATTGGTATCTCAGTTTTTCCATATCCCCTCCTTAACATTTATCATCTTTTCCTGTCATCCTCAGAGTTGCCTTAGTTTGTATTTCTCTAATCAATAGTGATATAGAACATTTTTTCATTTGACTATATATGGCTTTATTTTCTTCATCTTAAAATGCTCTGTTTGTAGCCTTTGACTATCAATTGGGGAATGACTTGTATTTTTATAAATTTGATTAAGTTCTCTATATATTTTGGCAATGAGGCCTTTATTAGAAATACTAGCTGTAAAGATTGTTTCCCAGCTTTCTGCTTCTCTTCTAATCTTGGCTGCATTGGCTTTGTGCAAAACCTTTTTAATTTAATGTAATCAAAATGATCCATTTTACATTTCATAATGTTCTCTATTTCTTGCTTGGTCATAAATTCCTGCTTTTTCCAAAGATCTGATAAGTAAATTACAATTTGCTCTCCTAGTTTGCTTATGGTATCATCCTTTATATCTAAATCATTACCTATTTTGACCCTATTTTTATATGGGGTGTAAGAAGTAAATTTATGCTAAGTCTCTGACATTATTTTGTAGTGTTCCTGGCAATTTTGTCAGATAGTGAGTTCTTATCCCAAAAGCTGGAGGGTTTGGATTTATCAAATAGTAGATTACTGATTATTGTGTCTTGTGTACCTAACCTATTCCACTGATCCACTACTCTATTTCTTATCCAGTATCCCTAATGGTTTTGATGACTGCTACTTTATAATAGAGTTTTAGGTCTAGTACTGCTACACCACAGGGTGAAGTTTTGATGGATGTAGGTCAGGTTTTAGGTTAAACTGTTGCAGCAAAGATTAATGGAATATGGATAGATTATTATAGAAAGGCAGGTAATCCTAGTAAATAGGCCAAAGGCATCATTATCTATACTACATGATCTACATGATCCAGTTTCCTTGAGTCTGTGTATAAACATTGGGTACCTAACCAGATTCAGCCTTTGGCAAGGAAGAAAGGATGATTACTATATGTCAAGTCCTGGGCTGAGTTTTAGGAATAAAATGTTCTTTTTTTTATTATTAAAAGCTTTTTATTTACAAAACATATGAGTGATTTTTCTACATTGACCTTAGCAAAACTTTTTTTTTTGTTGTTTCAAGCTTTTCCCCGCCTTCCTCCCACCCCCCACCCCTAGATGACAGGTAATCTAATACATGCTAAATATGTTAAATTATATGACAAATCCAATATATGTATACAAATCTATACAGTTATCTTACTGCACAAGAAACATCAGATCTAGAAAGAGAAAAAGAAAAAAAAACAACCTAAGAAGGAAAACAAAATGCAGGGAAATATTCACAGAAAGTGTTAAAATGCTGTGTTGTGGTTCACACTCAGTTCCCTCAGGCCTCTCTCTGGATATATATGACTATCTTCATCGCTGAACAATAGGAACTGGTTTGAATCACATCATTGTTGAAGAGAACCACGTCCATCAGAATTGATCACTGTATAGTCTTGTTGCTGTGTATAATGTTCTCCTGGTTCTGCTGATTTCACTCAGTATCAGTCCATGCAAGTCCCTCCAGGCCTCTCTGAAATCATCCTGCTGGTCGTTTCTTATAGAACAATAATATTCCATAATATTCATATACCATAATTTATTCAGCCACTCTCCAATTGATGGGCATCCACTCAGTTTCCAGTTTCTAGCCACTACAAAAAGGGCTGTCACAGACATTCTTGCACATGTGGGGCCCTTTCCCTCCTTTATGATTTCTTTGGGATATAGGCCCAATAGAAACACTGCTGGGTCAAAGGGTATGCACAGTTTGATAACTTTTTGAGCATAGCTCCAAATTGCTCTCCAGAGTGGTTGGATCTGTTCACAGTTCCACCAACTATGTATCAGTGTCCCAGTTTTCCCACATCCCCTCTAACGTTCGTCATTATCTTTTCCTGTCATTTTAGCCAATCTAACAGGTATGTAGTGGAGAATAAAATTTTCTTAAAGTTCCTGCTGTCATTCTAATTGGGGCACTTGGAATATATAGGAACGTTTAGCTGCAAGATAGATGAAAGGAAGTCCTGGAGGTCCTGAGGACACAGCTTGCAGAAATAATGGAAAAGTCCTAGGGTCCATAGGATGCCTTAGCAGGTGAAATGGCAATGCATAGAAAGCCTGGTTTAGCCACTCTGGTTACTGACTTTAAATTAGCTTTCTCTTGTCTCTCTCAAACTTCATGTTCATCTTCCCAAGACTTTTGTCTTTCCTGAAGAGTTCTCTGATTATCAGGGATGATCTTGCCTCAGACGACCGACCTATCAGAAGGAGAATCTTCTGAGCTAGCTGATATGCTAGGTGATTTCTCTGATTTTTATAGCAGTGCTTCTGCCAATTTGTTTTATTGCTTTGAGTTGTAGAAGATTATAAGGTTAAATCTCGTAAAACAAATAGTGCCAGCAAATCTGATATTGATTGAGCAATTTAAAAGTACTTTTGATTTGTATAATTTGGGTGGTATTGAGTGCATTGAGTTTGTGTCTCTTCAAAGTGGCTTGACCACCAGCAGCTCTGTGTGCCTTTTATATAGTGCTTAATAAATGCTTGATGACTGATTGATTTCTTCCATATAGGATAATTTTTTCCATTGAAGTCATCTTGTGAAAGAAGTATTCATAGCAATATTGTTGTATGAAAGGATGGCTTCCTCTACAGTATAGATGCCTTTTTCTCTACTATGAATTGGGAGCATCTAGGTGGATCAAGATGAGGACAAAAGATAAATCTTGTGAGCTCACTGAATACAGTATTTACTTCTGTGTTCAGTGGACTGCTTTGGAGGGATGAGCAAGTTGGTTAAAAGTGTTATCAGACATGAAAACCTAGAAATGAAATTATAAGTTATGCTCCAAGAAACTCTGTAGGTGTTTTGTTGATGTAGAGATGCAGGGGTTCCTAATCAGTGGGTGGTTTTTACTTTACATGAGTCTGTTCCTGCTTTTTGAACTAGTGGGTGTCTTAAGAATTCCCCATCACCCTTCTTGAATTAACACTTCTCTAATCTGAGGAGTGACCATTTCTGATGCATTCCTTGGACAGTGGCAGAGAGGAGTTCTTTGTTCTCAGTTCTCTCTAGAAATAGACAAATTATGGATCGAACCCTCCATCTGATTGTTTGGTTCTTGGAAAGTGGAGATTATGAACTCCTTTAAGACCGCTGACACATTTCATAAACTGAATGGCATAATACAAGATTCAAGTAGGAAAATTCTCTGAAATGATATTTTTCTACCAATCACCTTTCCATATTTAGATCAGATTCTTAATCTCAGTTTTGTTTATCCCACCAGTCCATTCTGGTACCACTTTTAACAGATAATAAGTTCTAAGACCCAGGCAAAGGAGGTAGCAGGCTGAATTAACAAATCATTCCAACAATTCTTGTCCAGAAATTCCTCCAGAGCATGCTATTATGCCTTTTAAATTTGGCTGATCAGAGATAGCAATCCCTGTGCCCAGTTTTTGTCATAGGCATAGTGCTGCTATATCTGCCTGAACTGAACTGCATGCATGAGCCCACAAGAAAACACAGTACCTCCCTGATCATGCCAGCACATTGACATGAATAGAAAGTGGGTGAAGAAAGCCAGAAATCAAGATGGAGGCTTTGAGGAAACCTTGATTGTAGACAAAAAAGTATCCCCTGTGTCTGCAGATAGCATCCTTACAGGACTTTCTGGCCTGTATTTTCTCTATGCATTCTGAACTTTAAACCACCTGGGCTTTTAGGCTTATTCTCAATTTGTTCTCATCTCACCTTTGGCCCCCTGAGTGGGGGAGGGCTGGAATATGAACCCTTTTCCCCAGTTGTGTATGACTTCCGAATTGCTTGTAGTCAACAGGGGCAGATGCTCTACTCCAGCTTCTCCAGCAGAGGGCTCCAGAGACCTCGGGAGAAGCTGCTGTCCCAGGCTTCGGAGGAGTCTGTAGTGTATGGAGGCAGAACCTCAGGCTTGCTCAGTAGTTAACAATTGTCTCTGCTATTATCCGGCATCTAGAGGCCCCAGATATGGTCGCTGCATGCGCAGAACTCCCGGGCTCTAACACCAGCTGTTGGTAGGCTTCCTCTCCTGGGGATTCTCCATGCCCCAGGGTAATAAGGCAGATTGTCCGCTGGACCCTCAGTATCTCACTGCAAACAACCTCCTATTGGAGGGACCCATACCTTAGGGCTAAAAACGCAGGCTAGGCCCTTGGTTGGCTCCCACAGAAACAAGGAGTCACTGTGGATCCTGCTGAAGTCCTAAAAGATCACTGTTTGGAGGAGAATTAGCCAGGGAGCACACACTTTCCAACAAGCCATCTAACCTTTCTCCTTATGTGTAAAATGAAAGAATTAGACTTAGATCTTTTCTAAATCTAAATCTGTGATCCCTACAATCAGATCAAGAGCCCATAATAGAGCAATAAAAAATCCACATAGAGGCCCACTCCCACACGTGTGGAGAGTTGTTGATACTGCTGCCATATTATATTCCATAGGCACATGTCAGAAGTTTCCCTAAATAATTTGAAGAATCCCACAATATTAACTAATAGAGGGATGGGGCCCTGTGGAGAAGGGATGCTCCTAGTGGGCATCAGTTAACAGATTTTACTTCACAAAGGTCACTTTGGTCAAGAATGTGAAGACTTTCCATACATGAAGGTACAGAAATAGTTTTGTTAAAAAATTCCTGGAAATTCTTTGCCAGACCTGCAAGCCAACTTAAGAGACTCATTGTTATGATGATGATCAAGGTCATGAGCTTCTAGAAGTATCTATGCTTTTCTTTCATTACTTTTTTTTTTTTTCCCCAGAACTTGTCTCATCTGACTCATTTGACTCAGGACACCTTGTTTCTGACCTTTAGGTTCCTTTCTTCCTGCTAGGAGTATCAGTCTATCAGCAAGCATTAGATAAATGTCTTCTACGTGCCAGGCACAATGCAAGGCTCTGGGGCAATACATAGACAAAAATGGAACAGTCCTAACATATGCACCTAGTTATGTTCAAAACAAATACAAACTATTTTTAGGGGGAGGGGAACGGGATGCGAAAAAGTCTCATATTAAAGCTGGTACTTGAGCTGAGCTTTTAAGGAAACTAGGTGTTCTAAAAGACAGAGGGGAGGGAGGAACACATTCTCATCAGGGAGGGGAACATGGAGTATGTGTGAAGAAGTGCCAAAAAAGCCAACTTGGTTGGAAAAGGGAGTTAGATAAGAACATGAATGACAGCAAATGGTATACCTTTGTCAGGACAAAGAGATGGGTTTGTCCATGTGTCATAGCCTGCTTCCCTGTGAGGATGAAAGGAAGGCAAGGACCAAAGTGTGCCCAGGATTAATAGGAAAGCCTTCTTAAGGATAGTGCCCTATTCCACGTCTTGGGAATCTCTAAGATCCATGGGATTTGGGAGGAAGTCAAGCCAATAAGCATTGTCAAGCACCTACTATGTACTAGACACAGCATTCAGTACCAAGATACAAAGAAAGGCAAAAATAGTCCCTGTCTCAAGGAACTTAGAGTTTAATAGGGAAGACAACATGCAAACTACTATGTGCATACATGATTATATAAGGAATAAATTAGAGATAATCACAGAGAGAAGACACTAATTAGTATTAAGAGGAACTGGGGAAGGATTCTTGTGGAAGGTGATATTTAACTGAGATTTGAAGGAGGCCAGAAAATCCTGAAGCAGAGAAGAGAATGTGTTCCAGGAATGGGGTACAGCCAGAGTCAGGAGATGGGGTGCTGTATTTGGAGGAACATCAAGGAAGCTAATGTCTATAGAGCAAAGAGTACATGGAAGGAAAATGTAGTCTGAATTGAGTACTAAGGGGTCCAAGATCAATACAGTCTCTACAGAAGCAGGTGTAGGAGCACCACATTAAACACAGCATTTCTGTCAATGACAGCTCATGCAAAGTATGAACCCAAAATAACATATGTTGTATCTGACAGCATAGGTTATCTCATTTTACAGTGATGTTGTGCCAGCCACCATCCTAGACCTTTGCCTGAAGGTTATACAGTTAGAGAAAGGTGAATGATAAAAAACAACACTGATACCATTTTTCTGAAGGCAATTCTAGAAGAGTTTTGAACATGTTTCAAGCAATGGCAAAATCAGCAAATAAATATATAACCTCCTTATTTTTTATATGATTTTGATAATGAATCTACAATTAGGTAAATTCAAAACTGGTTGAATCAGATCTAAAATGCATTAAGAAATGTAAGTACTGGAGGGGTAGAAAGTAGGAAGGTCTTCAGTCAGATGATACAAGACTTTGAACTTGCCCTGTTCTCTTCAATATTTTTTGCCAGTGACTTGGATGAAGACATTGATGAAATACTTGTAAAACTTGCAGGTGAAATAAATCTATGAGTGATTAAGTAAAACTTTGGATTTCATAATCAAGCTTCAAAAAGATCTGAACAGGCAATGCTCCAAATTTAATAATGTAAAATTAATAGGAATAAATGTAAAGACTTATTTGGTTTAAAAAAAAATTAAGCATGGGAACCGTATAGTTAGAAGTTCCTGGGGGAAATGTTTCTGGAGATTTTAGTGGACCCAGTGTGAATCAGCAGTGTGATATGGTAACCTTCTTTAATACAGCAAAGATTTCTTATTTTTATTGGTATGTATTCTGATGTGTTGATATGACTTAGAACTTTTTTCTAATAACTTAGCAGTAAATGGCTTTCAGAAGTTGCTGAGTCTGAAAAATTCTTTACCCTCTGGTCAATAAAGAAACCTTTGCACAGTTATTAGCAAGGTTAGTCCTCAGTCAACAGAAAGCTTTTGTAGGCCTTTCCAGAGTTTGTGCTTCCCTGGTCTAGCCTTCCAGAACTCAGAGTCATTAGAATAGTGCTTTAGTGGTCCTCCTCTCTGTTAATTATAATAGTAACCCAGAGGTTCAGTTAAACAATCTAAAATAGAATTAATAGAAGCAATGTCCAAATATCCAATTTATTATTATAAATCTATTATATTCATGGAACTCTTCAGGGTGCTGGAGGATGCAAAGAATAAAAATGGCACATCTCTCCTTAGGGAGTTTCCAGTCTAAAGAAGGAGTTCACATTATAATAATTAAGCTCATAAATGTATTTGCCCTGGTCTGTCTGTATGTAGAACATTGTATTCTCTTTTGGGTGCCATTTTTTAAAAGAAGGGCATTAACAAGCTAGGGACTTATCCAGAGGAGGATGAGCAGGATTGTGAAGGGCCTTGATGCTGTGAATGGATGTTTAGGTAGCCGAAGTGCCTATGTCATCCTCCTGCTAAAAACCTTTGGTAGCTTCTACTTGCCTGAAGTGTAATGGCTTCCTTGGCAATGTAGCCCCAATTTACTTCTGTAGCCTCATCAAGTGATGAGCTAATTGGGATGGTAGTATATTAATAATGAAAAGTAATTAGAACTCTTGCTTTCAAGGATATGTGAGATATATGTGCATACATAAATAAATATAGAGTAGATGGAGGGAAATGGCCTTTTCTCATCTGCTTGTTGTTACTACTCTATCTCAAATTCCTTATAAAATCTGTGTACGTTATAGTATTAAAAAAAATGTAAGCTCTTTGAAAATAGACATCTTTGTTTTTTAACTTTCTATCCCCTGTTTGGACATTTCATTAGTGTCATTAGTGGTCATTAAATGTTTATTAAATGGAAAAGAGAAGGGGGACAGAAAGTAATTAAAGGGCTTAAATGGGGTTCAGCTTGGCCCCGGAGGACAGAATGAGGAGCAGTGGGGAGGCAGATGAGGTAGATTAAAGGTCAGTTTTCTAATCAATCATAACTGTTTACAGACAACACTGGCTGCCTTAGGAGGCAGAGGATTCTCTTTTTCTGGAGTTATTCCAGCAGAGACTGGATCTCTTTGTTCAATGTGGAGAAATGATTTTCATTTAAACATATTTTCTTCCTATCCTTTCCCAACTTTCCACTGATGGGAGGAATATTGTACAATGGAAGTAAATTTCTGTTGTTAATATTATCTGTATTTCAGCCCCCTAATGAAGAACTGGAAAAAGAGAAAATAGTAGAAAGGAAACTTGAGAGGAACGTGGAGGAAGAAACTGCTACAAGATTAAAGGAGGCACATGAAGAGATCTGTAGACTCACTGAAAAACTAGATACCAAGGAAAAAGAATACAATAAACTTGGTAAACTTGGAAGTTATTTAAAAATTATCATTTCTGACTTTTGTAATGAAACTTTGTCAAAACAATACTCATTTTACAAAATTAAAACAACAGAGGGAAAAGAGGGCTTTGTTAAACTGAAGCAAGCCTGAGGCTGCCCATGAAAACCTGTGCTTTTGGGAGAGCCAAGCTCTGTGGTGGCCACCATCCACAGTCACACTCATTGCCTTTTGGAGAGCTTCTGGGAGTTGGATTTATCTTTCCCACCCACTGATTTCTGATGTTTTGAAGCAGCTCATTTAATTTGACTAAGCTTTGACTGAGAATTTAGCTTTTCTCGGGCAATTTTTTTGTTTTATTTTTGTTTATTTTTTTATTTTTAGTTTCAAATATTCTTCCTCTTCCTACTTCCTCTCTCACCCATTGAGAAGGCAAAAAATATGATAACATTATGCCTATGAAGTCATGCAAAACGTATTTCCACATTAGCCATGTTGTGAGGAAAAAAATAAGAAAAACGAAGAGGAAAAATATGCTTAAATCTGCACTCAGGTTATCAGTTCTTTATCTTTAATGGATAGTATTTTTTATCATGAATTCTTAGATATTTTTAAAGTAACTGATAGAGTTTTTAGTTATTTTAAAAACTAATTTAAAATAATACAAATTTCTGGTTTCTGTTCATCCTTTGCCATTGCAATTTGATTTAAAAAATATTTGTTAAAAAACAGGTTTATTTTAACAATTAAAAAGTAAGATAATAGCTCTGATTTGGGAGATTAATTCCTGAGGCTTTCTAGTTATTTTCTGAACTATTTGTCTTCTTTTTGGCTGAAACATAACTGATTATTTTTTTCATATTAAGATTCTAAATAGTTTGTCTTATATTTATCAAATTATTCCCCCAGTTAGTGAATAAAGACCTACCTTTCTGCCTTTTGGACTTCATGTAGTCCTTCATTAGCACTTCTTGTATGCACTTATGTAATATTTTTGATCATAATTGCATATATGCACACATATATATATGTGTGTGTGTATCTTTGTATACACCATACACATATATTTGTGTAGCTATAAGTTACTCCTTTATTTCATACTAGACGATAAACTCTCTCATAGAACAACAGGGATTGTTTCTTAGTTGAACATTATATCTTCCCTATCTGCAAGCATAGTTAATCAACAAGCTTTTATTAAGGCCTTATTGTGTACCAGTTAACTATAACTAAAGGTTTGGATACAAAGACAGAAATGATGGCTCCCAAATATCAAGGAGTTCCTTGTATAGCAATCAACAAACATTTATTAAATGGGGCCTGGTAGCACAGGGGAAGGAGGAAGGTAATAAAAAAAAAAGCACAAATAATACCATTTCTTAAGGAGCTTATATCATAATGCAGAAAGACATTTTGTATTTTTATAAATATATATAAAATGCTCAGGAGGTGGCTTTGAGAGAATTGGCATTGGCAGCTGGGGAAATCAAGGAAGGCTTCATAAAGAAGATGTTTTAAGCATATTCTTGAAGGAAACTAGGGATTCCCACAGACATAGGTGAAGAAGAGTATATTCTAGGCATAAAGGACAGCTCGTACAGACCTAAAAAGGTCTGTGCCCAGAGCAGTGAGCAGTGTGGGAGAAATGAATTATAAGAGTATGTGGAAAGGAAAAAGGAAGGAAGAAGATTAGAAAGGGGCCAGGTGGTGAAGAGATGTCAAAACTGACTCATTCACTGTTCAATTAAATTGGTTTATTTAATGCATTTCTTATTTGCTTCAGTCTTCAAAAGTAAAGTTTTAAAATGCTTTTCGGTTTTTTTTAGTCACATTGTTTCTCCCTTTTGAACCCTCTAATTAGTCTATGAGACTTTTGATGAACATATAAGAAGATTTGCCTTCTATGTAATATAAATTATGATCTTGTTTGGAAAGATGTGAATGACTGAAGAAAGACTTAGTAATTAAACTTGTACTATATGCCAAGTGTTAGGATCAAATGAAAAAGCAAGAAAGTCCTTGGTTGATGTTATGGAATTTATATTCTTATGGACAAAGAAAGTACATATAGGGCATGGTGGCCAGGGAAAGGAATTTTGATCTGGGTAGTCATAGAGATAGAGAGCTGTGATGTAGGAGAGTCAAATTATATGTGATTTCTAGAAGCAATTGGAGTGGGGGTGGGGTAGGAAAGAATAGATTGTACACTCCAATGGCAAGATGGCCTCAATGGATGACTGGATGTGATGTGATGGTCTGGTCTGGCCTGGGATCTGGAGCCAGTTAGATATAGTGGGCTAGCTAAATTTGCATTCATTCTGTCCCCAGATAAGATATCTGAACCTTAAAGGGGGCTTCTAAAGATGAATAGATACAGATTTCAGGTTTATTCTGGTTCTCTGGGGGGAAGGGACACAAAGACTAATATATAAGCTGATTATTTAATTCAGTCATTTATTAATTTAGTATTTTTAATACCCATGTACTAATTGTAATAACAAACTATATTTAACATAGCACTTTATAACTCTAAAGTGCTTGACAAATATTATTTAATTTGATTATTATTAATGAGCAAGGATATGAGAAGTGGGGAATGGGAAAAGAATACAAAAGAACTGATTGTAGAAAAAGTGCTATCCTTGGAGTTAGAAAACTGGGTTTGTATCCCTTCTCCGACACATAAAAAAGTTTTCTAAAACCATTATATTTAACTCAGTTGTTTGAGCATAAGATAATTTATCTGAAAGAAACAGATATTAGTATTGTGTTTTATTGACCTCACATTAATTATGTTGGGGGAAAGATGTTTTATAAATTTGAAAGGATACACCCAGAGAGAGGGATGCGAAATGTGGACCACAACATAACATTCTCATACTCCTTGATTGATGTTTGCTTACATTGTGTTTCCTTTATCTGATATATCGTTTGTGTAGATAAGATTTTTCTTGCACAACAATGATAAGTTTGGAAATATGTATACATATATTCGATTTGCCAATATTTTAACATAATTAACATGTAGTGGATATCCTGCCATCTAGGGGAGGGGTGGGGAGTTGGGGGAAAAATTTGTAACGGAAAGCTATGTAAGGGTTATTGTTGAAGAATTACCCACACATATGTTATGCAAATAAAATAATATTAAAAAAAATAAATAAATTTGAAAGGTCCACATAAATATGTTGCTATTGTTATTTTTAAAATGGTACCTGTTCTTCAGCTCAAAATTGGTAAGATAAGACATATTATATACAAGATAAAATAAAATATGCATAAGATACACGTATGAAATATTTAAATATCAAAACAATATAATACAAGACAGTGCTTAAATACTAAAGTTTGATATATGTTTGAGGTCTGGAGTAGTTTCATTTTTTGTCTTTGTATACCCTGTACTTATAGCAACCCCTAGCACATATTAGGTATTTTTAAAATGCCTTGTTAAACTTACTTATTTTTAATTTGTTGTTTACAGTTTTATAATTTTGGTTTTTGTGTAATTCTGAATATTTATCACAATCTAAGATTGTGCCAATTATTTTTTTTAAGAAATATTTTTGGAGCACCAGCCCTGAAGTCAGGAGGACCTGGATTCAAATCTGACCTCAGACACTTAACATTCCCTAGCTGTGTGACCCTGGGCAAGTCACTTAACCCCATTTGCCTCAGCAAAAAAAGCAAAAAAAAAAAAAAAAAAAGAAATATTTTTGGTTATTTAAAGTCTTCTCCACTGGAACATTTTAACATTTTGCTTTTGAAGATGCAAAGGAATGAAATTTTGTGAGTAAACATACATTAATTTGGTGTCTAAGCATCCTATATTTCTTTTCTTTTAGAACTTGCCTTGAATTCAGCCCAACTGGAAATTAAAGTGCTAAAAGAAAATTTTAATACACCTAAAGAAAACGGTAAGCCATTCTAATCATTATTAAAATTTTCAGATCACATAGGTGTAGTATTTCATTTTGGCCAATTATCTTATATATATAATCTGCTAAATATCTCCTTAGCTTCAATCTTTTTACTAGATAAGAGAAATTGTAATTACCCAGTAGTAAATTTATAAATATACTACTAGGATTATATGTAAAGAGATCCTTTGTATTTAAATCTCATTATAGGAAATCTGGCTGTTCATAAAACTATAGAAATAATTAGGAACAGCTTGGTGACTTAATGGAGTCAGAAGGACTTGAGTTCAAATGTAGCTTCAAATACTTACTTCAGATACCAGTGACATTGGTCAAGCCACTTAACTCCATTTGCCTCAATTTCTCATCTGTATAATGAACTGGAGAAGGAAATGACAAACCCCTCTAGGATCTTTGCCAAGAAAACCTCAAATGGGATCACAAAGAATTGGACATGACTGAAACAACTCAGCAACAGTAGAAATAATTGGAAATATGAATGTCTATGATTTTAATTACAAATTTATGTCCCTGCTTTAAGAAAGTCCAAAAATTGAAAATAAAAATTACAAACCAAGAAATTGAGAGGTTATTATTTACATAAAGTTTTTTTGTTTCAGCCATATAACATGCCTTTAATCTTTGCTGCCCCTAATAACTGCTATTAGAGATAGTGAAGCCCTGTGGACTAGGCTGATTGATTGTCCAAGTGACTGGTCAATAGTGGAATTAAGAAGATTTATATGAACTGATACAAAGTGAAATGAGTAGAATCAGGAAAACAATTTATATAGTGATAGAAACATTGTAAAGATAATCAACTTTGAAAGACTTAGAAACTGATCCTTACAATGAACAACCACAGTTCCAAAGGACTCATATGAATCATACTGTCCACTTCCAGATAGAAATGTGATGTACTCAGAGGAGAGATTATATGTATATATGCACATAGTCTGTACAAGAATTTGTTTTGTTTGATTAAATATGTTTGTTATGAGTTTTGTTTGTTTTCTTAATGGGAAAAAGGAAGGTAGAGGTGGTTAGGAGAGAATGTGAACCTGAAAATAAAATACAGTTGATTTTTTAAAAAAGTTGTAGAGTGGTCATAAGAGTTGAGGACTAAGAAAAGACCATCTGAGAGATTATTGGTAATCTTGGAGAGAGAGTTTTGTTGAGTGGTAGAGTTGTAAATCAGATTGCAGAGAGTGGTGAAGTGATATAGGAGGATTTGAGGAGAAAAAGCACCTGTGTTCGATTTGGATTAGTTTGGGGGAGAGTAGAGTAGAAAGTCAGTTGTGAGGACACAGTTGAGATTAGGGACTTGAAATTGATTTAACATTTACTCATCAATATGGTGAGATAACATTCCACCATGCTCAGGGATTGGATTGGAGCAGGCAAATGGTGTAGTAACAGAGGTTTGGAAGTTTCCAGATGTGAAGAGCCCCTGGACTTGCCGAGATAGAGATCCGGTATAGTTAAACCGATTAAACTGTAGGAGCAAGACAGTAAAGGGATGAGAAGTGAGACCAGAGCAGGAGGACTTGTACTCTAAGAGAACAGGGAAAGGAACAGCTGGTGATTAAGGTAAAGATAAAAGTTTATCATAGCGATTTTATTACTGCTTGCTCAAATCCCATAAATCAAACCTCAGGCTGTACCTAACAAGTTCATAATTTCACATATGATCCTCTTTTTTTTTACTTTCTGTATATTGAAATATTGATATTTGTTGATGTTTCTTGAGTCAAAATAAAATTTTTAATAAAAAAATAAATTTAGGAAAATTATGGAAGAAAGCTTTGGGAAGATGGGGGAAGATGTAATACAAAAGAGGGTTATTGTGGTTCCAGATTCTAGAAGTGGGTTAGTGATGGGTAATGAAAACCTCAGGTGTGCCTCATCCCTTTGGACAGTTGAGGTGAAGTAAGACATGAGTCCTGAGGGTTAAAGAAGCAGATTAAGGAGGTCCAAGTGTTGAGCAGGAGACTTTGGGTCAGGGAGGCTTCCAGAGCTCTGGGTAGTTAGGGGGCTGAGCTGCTGTTATTTGTTTACACAGTAATTACAGGCACAGGATATAGGAGGTTTTGTTACTGGTTGAAAAGGCTTTGCAACTTACTGCCATTTAAAGCATTTCCTATTTACCCAGGAGTTCAGCAGTCACAAATCCCTGAGGTGTTAATGGGTGACACTGGACAGAGCAGCCGTGGTCAACAAGAGGTATTGGAGTGAGGGACCTTCTCAATCTGATCTCTGAAAGGGACTAGAACTAAGACCTCACTCTCCTGGGACCAAGGAAGGAGAAGGGAGAAGTTAAGACACTTTTGAAGCATCTATTTCTTTCCTGACAATGCACCCATTTTAAATCTTAAATGCCCCCTCCCCACAGTAAACACTCAATAAATACTTTATTATTGATTCACTTAGCACTTCCTTTGGGGAGTACTTTATTATTAGCTTGGTTTGTGTTACTTAATATATTTATTTATTTATTTATCCATTTATTTATTTATTTATTTATTTATTTATTTTATTTTATTTTTGCTGAGGCAATTGAGGTTAAGTGACTTCCCCAGGCTCACATAGCTAGGGAATGTTGTGTTTGAGATCACATTTGAACTCAGGTCCTCCTGACTTCAGGGCTGGTGCTCTATCCACTGCACCACCTAGCTAACCCAGTCATGTACAATTCTAATTGTAGCTCCAGCATATTTGAAAATTGTGGGGTTTTTTGTTTTGTTTTGTTTGTTTGTTTGTTTCCTGAAAAATTTTCTCTTTGATCTCGAGGTTTTGAAATTTGGCTATTTCTATGTGTTTTCCACCAAAGGATCTCTTTGAGGTAATGAGTGGTGGGTTTTTTTCCATATCTACTTTCCCCTCCTGTTCTATCACTCCAGGACAATTTTCTTTAATTATTTTTTACACTATTGTGTCAAGGTTCTTTTTTTTTTTTTTTTTTGTCTCAGCTTTCAGGTAATCCGATGATTCTTATATTTTCTTTTCTTGATCTGTTCTCCAAATATGTTGTTTTTATCATATTTCACATTATGCTCTGGGTTTTTTTTTCATTCTTTATATTTTGTTTTGTTATTTCTTGGTCTCTTATAGCTTCCCTGGATTCCTCTTGTCCAATTTTAATTTGATTATTTGATTAATTGATAAGAATTACTTTCTTCTTAAAGACCCTACATCTCCTTTTCTACTTGGTTAACTTTTTTTTTTCATAATCTTTTTTGTTTTTCTTGGATGGTTTATTATTTAGCAGTATTCCTCAGTCTCTATCACTTGATTTTTTTTTCCAATGAGCCAATAAACATTTTATTAATCACCTCCTATGCACCAGACATTATGCTAAGGACTGGAAATAAAAGAATAAAAAATAATCCCTATCCTCAAGGAAATATCAATTAATTTGCATAATTTAAAAAATTTTGGGGACAGCATTAATCCTTTGAGGTTACTTTGTACCTACCATCAACACTCAGATTGATTTTTTAGTAACAGTGAAAGTGGTAGGGATTCGATTACTACCCTTTAATTTTTGGCTTTTGTGAAAACATATTAAAAGAGAAATTGTTATTTTGATCTTATTTTGATCTCTTTGATCCAACAAAAACTTATTTCACACTTCTTTAAAGTATGATTTAGTTTTAAAGAACATGTTTTCTTAGTCTTTGAGGTCTCTAGTGCCCAATAGAAATATCAGTATTTGTGATATCAAAATGGATAGGTAAATAGAACTGAAATATCCAGGTGAAAATGTGTGTTCACTTCACAGTAACATCTGATTTGTAGAAAATTCTGGAAATCTAAAATATGTATTTTGACTTTCTTGGTTCTGCTTTACTTCACTCTACTTCAATTCATATGGAACTTTCCAAGTTTCTCTGTCTTTATCACACATATCATTTCTTACAGGACAGCAATATTCCATTATATTTATGTGCCTAATTTATTTAGTAATTCCTCAAATGATAGGAAGATTTAGTTTTTATATCTTTGCAAGTTGACTTAAATCACATGGCCAATCTAGAGTATATTTTGCTACAATTTAGGATAGATGAGAAAAATGTTTACCAGGATTTGAAGGAACAGAAAAGGACGATTATTCAAGGTTAACAGTGAAAGTTTCTTGGGATATAATTGCAATGTAGCTGATGAGTTTGTTACTGGAATGACAAAAGTCAAATATTAACTATGTTCTGTAGACTTTGAGTACACAAAACAGTCATTTTCAGAGCTTTTAATCTTATTTGCCTTTGTATAGAACTCTCACATTATATAGAGATAATATGAAAATGGGAATCACGATCATTTCCTGATATCTCGATGGACTAAGAATGCAGAAATACCCCAATTACCTGATATCTTAATAGTAAAAAATGATGAGAAAAAATAGAAAAATTATGTAAAGTGGATAGTCTTATTCACTATTATAACAATTATTGTTTGTCATTGGATAATACATAGAATCAGGTCTAAATGGTTATCCTCATGCTGCAATTTTGTCTAAAAGGACCTCTTTCAAAGTTTAAAAGTATTTGGTC
Organism: Myrmecobius fasciatus; assembly: GCA_023553655.1. Taxonomy (NCBI): domain Eukaryota; kingdom Metazoa; phylum Chordata; class Mammalia; order Dasyuromorphia; family Myrmecobiidae; genus Myrmecobius; species Myrmecobius fasciatus. The sequence goes on along the minus strand of JAJPUD010002104.1, from coordinate 67,469 downwards.
TCTTCCTCATTTCTTTTCAGGCCATTTAAGTAAAAGACAATAATTATATTTTCAAACTGGAGCCAAAGGTGCTCTAAAATAAGTTTCAAGGGAGTTCCCCCCCTCCCCCGAACTCTTTATTAGTTTAGTTTCTTTTTTTTTATTAAAGCTTTTTATTTACAGAACATATGAGTGATTTTTCTACATTGACCTTTGCAAAAAAAATTTTTTTTGTTCCAAATTTTTCTCCTCCTTCCCCCCACCCCACCCCTAGATGACAGATAGTCTAATACATGTTAAATATGTTAAATTATATGACAAATCCAATATATGTATACATATCTATACAGTTATCTTACTGCACATCTATCACTTGATTTTTAAAGTCTTTTCTGAGTTCTTTTATAAATTCTTTCTGGCCAAATAGTGATTTAACATTATTCTTTGTGGGTAGGTGGGGCTTTTTTACTTCACTGGCCTCCTCTGAAGATGAACCCCAGGCTTCTCTATTCCTGTAATAAATTTCTATGGTTGGGTTCTTTCTTCTTTGCCTGTTCATTGTTTTTTTTAAAAAATAAGAATTATTAGTTTAAGCACCTCTAATCCTGGGGAAGGAGATGGTTTGTCTAGCTTAACTTCAGCTCTCCCCTCTACCTGGAACCCCAGATCAAAAGCTCTACTCTCCTGCAAGTGCCCAGCAGTCAGCAGCATCTCTGCCCCACTGCTTCTGCACTCACCTGGTGTGCTGGTTCCTTCTCACCCGGGGCTGCATCTCTGTAGCACAGCTGGGCCTGGCATTCCAATCAGCCCAGGTTTCCTCAACTTGCCTGAACTCAGACCCCAGATTCCCCATGCTGTCTGGGAGGTGAAAGTTCCTATGGGTCTAAACCCAGCTAGCCTCAGGGCTCCAGTTGGCTGTTTCTGCAGAGCTAACCTGGAGGTGTTTGCACCTCACATCAATTAATTCCCATCCTGGGGCCTTTATTCTGGGTTTCTTGGGTTATCCCTGGAGCACCCTGTTCTGCTCCAAGTCTTCTTTGTTTTTCAGCAGTCTATGTTCACCCTAAGGAGCAAATTTGTTCTATTTTGAGGGGGAAAACTTGAAATTTTCTGATCTATTCTGCTATCTTCCCAGAATCCTTCTCCTTTGCCATTTCTTACAGAAAAATAGTATTCCATCACATTCATATACCTGAGCCTATATAACCATTCCCGTAGTGGTGAGCATCCCTGTAATTTCCAATTTTTTGTCTTCACAGAAAGAGCCACTAGAAATAGTTTTATACATATAAGTACTTTTCCTTTTTCTTTGATCTTTTCTGAGACACATACCTATTAATAGTATTGCTAGGTCAAAGGATATCGATGGTTCAATAGACCTTTGAGCATAGTTCTAAATTATTCGTCAGAATGGTTTACCAGTTCACAACTCCATCGTACATTAATGTACCTCAAATCATCAGTTCAATGTCTCTGCCTTCTTTGGAAATGTCTGCTTTGTAATTTCTCTTTGTATTTTTTTTTCTTTCCCATTCTTACCATAACCATCCAGCTTCCCTGGAGTGTCTCGAGGTCAGCCTGACCTGAAAGTCTTTTGAATTAGCAGATTTTTAGCTATGTAAAGCTTGGTTCAATAATATTAATAAAAGACAAATAATACATATTTTCTACACACCTTCTGCATTCTAATCTGGGAACTATGTAATGACAGCTTATATTTTTTATAGCAGTTTAGAATGTACAAGATACCTTTACTAAAGGTATTTGATTTGATTCTTACAACAGCCCTGGGAGGTAAAAAGAGCAGATAATTGGCCATTTTTAGAATGTGAAATTGAAGCTCAGATAAAGTGCCTTGCTGAAGGTCACAGTAGTGCTAGCAGTAGGGAAGGGATTCTAAGTCTTTGTTCTGTCCACTCAGCCACTTTATGTCTAGGGGAGAGGGATAGGCCAAAGACTCTGTAAGGCTGGTCAGATATAATATTACTAGAAGGCAGTCAAGATAAAAGGGATTTTTCTGGGTCATGGTCCTGACAAAGAGTTGCAAATTTTTTCTCAATGACTGGGTGGTATTACCATTTTGGATGGTTGTTTTATTTTTCTCATTTTTTTTTTCCAGACTTTTTTCAGGTTTTATAAGGTGAGGTAGACAATTTCAAAGCTCTGTTCCCTGGAAGCTTAGCTCCCCTACCACTAAGGAAAACAAAAATTCATGTTTATACGTATTGCTTTGAGGTTTGCAAAGTATTTTCCTCAAAACAGCTGAAGGTAGGTAGCACAAGTATGACTATTCCCATTTGCAGATGAAGAAATAGAGGCTGAGAAAACTTGTGACTTGGCCATGGCCATAATGCTAGAAAGTGTCTGAAGCAGGATAAGTACTGAAATCTCCTGACTGTGAAATCCAGCAGCACTCTTTCCACTCCACACTCATGTCCTTAAAAGCCCCCCTTACTGCCTAGCATTGTGAAAATTGGCTCAACCTACTCCAAGGAATTAGTTCATATTCATTAGCTTCTATGATTTACTTTTTGTATGTGGAAAAATACTATTTTGTGAGATTATAGGGATGGGAAATTAATGGATATAGCTTAAATGTCCATGATGACATCCCCAAAACTATCCTCAGATTCAGTCTAGTCTATATATCTTGTTATTTCCCTTCTTTTAGAATCAACTGACCTACAGGAAGCAAAGCAACACAATCATGAATTGGACAGAGACAGTCTGGCATTAAGAAATCATGTCCAGAAAGACTCAGAAATAAAAATGTGTGTGGAACTGGTAAGACTTTAAAGAACTATTTTGTAATTAATAATTTAAATATTATTTATAATAGTTATTATTGTATTTAATAACAAATATTATTACATAGTAGAACCTTTGTAGGTGTACAGTTGGAACAAATTATGTTCCAGTTAGTGCAAATAATGAATCCCATTAAGGTGCTGCATTATTCCAGTTCACATTTTTCAAAGTTATAATTACATGCAAAATATGGCTTTGGGTTCCAGTGCAATGGAAATATTCAGTAAAAAAGATTTTAAATAACATTTTATCTGTTTATTTACACAATAGCAAAAGATAAGAAAAATATGTTGCTGATTCAAGCTAAGAAAGTAGTTAAAGAAAATGAAATTTAAAAAATTAAAAATGGAATATTATATCTAAAGATAAGACTGCTGATTATATGATGAAAACACTGTCATTTAAAATGTTTTAGCAGCATAGACTGAACTATCTTCTTTCTTTAAATCTTCATGCATATACTGGTAGATTCAGAGAACTTTATTCACATCTTAGGGGATGTGTACATTCAGATTCTCATACATTGAACTAAATGTACTTGAATGACCTGAGATATTATCTAAAGTCAGAAATGCTTTAAATGTGATATTCTTGTCTTTGAAATATTTTTTACCTCTTGGGCTAAAATAATCAGTCTTTGAAAACAATTTTATTCACCAATAATTCTAATTTGCCTGTCAAAAAATGGGAAACAATCAATGTGCTTTTGTGTCTAAGAGCTTTTGAAACCGATTAACAAGAATTGGTTTTAATTTAAAATCTCCTTTGGCAGTAACTCCCCAGAAAAATTGTGCACACTAAATCCAGGTTGAGTTTTTTCCTTAGAATTGTAAGTTCTGGAAGGAATCCTTTTTTAGAACAAGCCTATTTCATCCACATTAAAAATGAATTGATCAATGTATCTACCTTCGTTGATTTTTTTCTTCAAGACATTTTTAGTTTCATAATCCTTATCTGCACTTGCCACCTCTCTGGTAATTTTAATGTGAAATTGTATGGGATTTTAAAGTCAGTTGAAACCACCAACACTTGCAATAAAAGTTTCTTTACTATCTACTTCACTTCTATTTTCCTCCACTGCCTTAAAAAAAAAAAAAAAAAAAAAAAAAAAAAAAGACAAAAACTGGAAACTTGCCTAAATGGCTGCTGTGCCAAGTAGAACGCATTTTTGATTTATTCTTATGGCATAATGATATTGTATTATGTTCATTGGCATAAGTCTAATTTAAAACCAGATGGTAGTGGTTGAAAATATGGCAAGGGTAAAGGTAATCGTGTCTCTGGTACCAGTCTTCAACTCAGCTTATTAATAGCTTTGATCTCAAGATCTCTTCTGAATCATTCAGCTTGTTCACTTAGCAGAATCTAATCTGCTTTATATAGGAGAAATAGTGTTGCTAGGAATATGTGGTCTCCAAGAAACCTGGACTTATATTCCTGAAGTCCCTTTTGCATACAGGTAAA
>JAJPUD010002104.1:5023-63208 GCA_023553655.1 Myrmecobius fasciatus | reverse complement strand
AGATGGTACAGTGGTAGAGTGCTGGACCCAGACTCAGGAAAGCTTGAATTCAAGTCCAGGCTCAAGCATTTACTAGATGTGTAATCCTGAGCAAATCACTCTATATCATCGTATCATCCCCTTCCTCCATAAGGTGAGATATTTGTAAAGCCCTTTGCAGATCTTAGGATACTATATACACACTGCATAAGTATATGCATCAGTATATGTGCCTTAGCATAGTACCTTTTGCATAGTAGACACTTAAAAAATGTTTGTTGAATTGAATGTCTAAGTATTTGAGCACTCAGTTTGCTGGAGGAGAAATTGGAGAATATTTATTGAAATGCCAATCAATCATTCAGTATTTATTAAGCACCTAATATATACCAGATATTGTGCTAAACCCCTTAGAAATATTATCTCATTTGATCCTCACAATAATCTTGAGTGGTGAGTGCTATAATTCTCCCATTTTGCATTTGAGAATACTGAGACAAACAGAGCTTAAGTGACTTACTTAGAGTCATATAGCTAGTGTCAGGATTTGGACTTAAATTAAGTAAGATCTATCCCAACTCTAAGCTCAGCACTCTATCTACCAGGCTACCTAGCTGCTTCTATAGGCAGAGACAATATATTTCTTGGCTGGCTATCTCTTTGGTGGGAAGGCTATTAAGCATGAGACAAAAAACAAACAAACAAACAAACAAAAACACACCTATTACCTTAGAAATCCTAGACAATATAGTCATGTACTTGCTAAACTTTGGAGTCTTCCTTGGGTGTAATTCACTACAAATAATCAGCTTGCCTCCTGGGACCCAGTTGACAATCTTATTATCTACTGTCAGTAGCCAACGTTCTTCCTCCTTTTAATATCCTAGTTAATCCATATTTGTTCATTATTAGGGCTTTTCTTTTCTTTTTTTTCCAAAATAAAATAAATAAATATAATACATTGTTAAATAATATTAAATAATTATTTATTATATTAAATCTCATCAAATAAATAATATTAAATAAAATAGTGATAAAATTAATAATAATAAATACAAATAAATATATAAAATAAATAAAATAAAATAAATTTTAGAAGGGAGGAAAGGCAGAGTTGAAAAAAATAAAATTTAATTTAACAACCTAAAAAAAAAGTAAAAATAATATGTATCAAAATCTTGTGAAATCAATTCCAAATCATATATAACAGATATTTGCAGCAGACTATTGTATACTAACAAGTTTTTTAAAAGACAAAAAAAAAAATCTTATATTCTAATTAGTGCTACCCTGACTATAGTGCTAGGAACCAGAAGCTGGGAGAACCAGAAAGGGTCTTCCTCAGTTCTGAAGGAAATCAGCAATTCCTGGAGTCAATATTATATGTGAGGAATAGCAAATATGCCAACATGGCTGAAAGAGCATGGAGAAAGGCAGGAAGAATTTTATGTACCAACAAAAGTTGTTTATGTGTGATCTTACAAGTGATAGCTACTGAGTAGCTGGGAGAAGGTGACATGATTAGATAGATTGCATTAAAAAGGTCTTTAAGGTTTGAAAAGCACTTTATAAATAGTTCATGTTGTTCTCATAACCACCTGGAGAAGAAGGTGCTCTATTATCCCATTTTACAGATGGGAAAGCTGAGGAAGAGTTTGTGACTTAGTCTCAGTCACACAACTAGTAAGTTGTCTGAGGCTGAATTTACACTCAGCTGTCCCTAACTCTGGATCCTGTCTCTGTCCAGTGTGCCAACTATCTGCCTAGATAGAGAATTTATTAAGCGCTTACTATCTGTCATATACTGAGTTATGCCCAAGAAATGCAAATAAAATTAAAAAGAAAGTTCCTGACCTTGGGGAGCTTACAGTCTAATGAGACTGTAAGAGTCTCATTGAAAGTTTTTATTCACAGGATTTTTGACTACTTTGCAGTGGAGAGAATGAGTGAGATCCACATACAGAGTGATGTGGCATATTAAAAAGAGTCTTCAATTTTGTTTTTATTTTGTATGTTTATGTAAGGACTTGCCATATCCTGATAAAATATAAGTTCCTTGAGGGCAGGGACTACTTTGTTTCTTTGTTTTTGCATTCCAGCACCTAACAAAGTGTCTAACATATAGCATGTAAATACTTAATGGATGCTTGGTGATTGATATGTATCTGTGCTGCCATAAGTTATTAATCATTTTAAATTTATTTGGCAGGATAAAGAAATAGTGGCCAAAGACAGCCATGAAGCAGAAAGAAGTGAAAAAAGTGATGAGACATTCCATAAAAGGTGAGCTTTGTGAGCAGACACAAACTGCTCACATGTTTTCCCCTTGATCCTACTGCTGCCAGTAGCCAGCCATGGAAAGGGAAGGAGTGATTGGGGCCTTTCTTCCCCGTGCTCCCTTAATGGCTCATGAGGAAGAGGATAAGTGAAGTGAGTAACTGCTTTCCCCTTCTCTTTTGGCTCCCTCAGAGGGATTTCACTGCTCAGATCTAATTAATGAGTAACATCTCTAGTCACCCTTGCAAGTTCAGGAACATTGTAGATAATGTGTCCCACACTGGATCATGGGACTCAATGGCTGCTTGTCAGGGTCCCCGTCCATGGGCAAGCATTATCATTCCAACCTAATAATTGAAAACTATCCTCAATCATATTTTTTAAAAATGGGCACAAATAGTAATGACTTCAATTCATTTAATACTTTGATGTTTATAAGACATGCTCTTTACAGTGTTCTCTATGAAATGGCACAAGCATCATTTTTACTTTACAGAGCTGAGGTTCCTTAAGGGGAAGAGTCCGCCTGATTGGCCTAATCTCAAACTACTAGCAAGTACCTCCTTGATTCCCTGACTTTCCACACTGTCTTGTAAGAAGAGAAGCATGTTACATTTAAGGATTTAATGAAACCCTGTCTGGCACCATTCTCCCCTCTTAATCCTTATCTTTCAAAGTAGTAGTGATAACAGTAATTCAGAATGCAATAGTGACAAAATTACTTATTTAGGTGGTTTGCTTTCTTTGCAGTAATTATGTCTTATTTTTGACAATGGAGTCCTATATTGCCACTCCCCATCCTCTCACCCATTAATTTCACTGAAAAATCATTCACAGCTCGTTCATAAAATGCTGAGATTAGATGGTCCTGTGAGAGATCATTCTAGTCTATTTCCCTACTTCCAAAATAGGTGACATCTAAGGATTGGTGCATAAATAAAAATAATTTGTATTTTTAAAGACCTTCCTGCAGACATGAATGTGCAACTTTCCTTAGTAATCTTTTTAAAATTTTATTTTCTTCATTGTTCAAAAATTCTCATACTTTAAGTCTGTTTTCTATTATTTGGCACTGTCTTCTGAAATTTAATTAAAACAATAAAGCATTAAGAGTTCCTCCTGGGCAGATAAGTAGCACAGTGAATAGAGCACCAGCCCTGAAGTCAGGAGGATCTGGGTTCTAATGTGGTCTCAAACACTTAACATTCTCTAGCTGTGTGACCCTGGGCAGGTCACTTAACCTAACTTGCCTCAGGAGAAAAAAAGCTCCTCATATTAACTCCATAATCATTGTGACTTTTTTATTTTGGTCACAGAGAGGAATAGGTTTGTTAAATAATGGAATGACTATTAGGGGAAAGCATTTGTTACTTCTAGGAGAGTAGTCAAGTACCTAATGCTTTAGCTTATCCTCCTCAGAGCAGATGAGGCCCTATGCAACTTAAACTACCCCTGGGTTGTATTACCTAGTTCTAATTCTTCTGACTATTAAGTAGTTTCATTCTAACTTACTATCTGAAATTGTTGGCTAATGAGTTGGGTAGTTAGTTAGGTAGCTAGCTACCTGAAAAAAACAAGGCAAATATGGAGACAGTGGCTTTCTGCTATCTATATGGTTTGTTGATGATCACCTTAAATTCTTATCTAATATATAAATTCTACAGAAGCAAATTCCAAGCTCTTCAGTAGGATTCCGAACTAACCTGCATAGTTGGGACAGTTTGGATTTTCTTGGGTTGCTAATTTCTGACTTTAAATTTCTAAGGTTCCAGAGATTTTAGGGATACAAAAGCCAGCCGAGATTTCCATTACCTAGACATTCATTAGTAATAAACAATAATGAATCTGTAAGGTAATATTAGGTATACTTAAGGAGTTATTGTCCTTTCCCATATGAGAAGTGGAGAGGATTTCTGCATTATCATTAGCATATAGCGTTATCATATTAAAAACTGGACATTTATGCTTCATATGAAGCTACTTTGTTCTTTGTATAACTGTATTATATCCCTCTATTTTTGTTATAGATGTAAAAAAATGATTGAAGACCAAAAATGCAAGTATGCAGACCTTCTTCACAAGTTCCAGAAACTTGAGCATGAACATGAATATTTAGTAGAACGGAATGAAGAATTAGAACTTCTTTTGGGAGAGACTCAAAATCAAACCAAGGAAGAAAGAAAACATTTTGAATATCATATTGAAAAACTTCAAAGGAAAGTATGTCAGAAAAGAAGAAAAATACATGTTATTGTCAGATGACCCAATACTCCTATAACCATTGTTTAAAAGATCACTTTAGGCTTAAAGACGTTAGCTTTCTAGAGAATAAGCTTCTGCACAGGACCCAGGAGAATTTGTTCAGGGCTTCTTAATTAATGTATTCCAGAACTTGCTGGCCTCTAAACTTAGGCTCAAAATATTAAGCCTTTAAGGGCCTTTGTCATCCTTCAGCCAATTTGACTTATTGGGTTCAAAGATCTATTGTACCCAATCACTCATTACTTTATCAGTGCCTTTTGCCACTGCCAACATTCCTGGGCCCCCTTCCACCTACCATTCTGTCTTTATGCCCTTATCTTCCAATCTTCTCCAAGTAGTTAAAATACTTCCTAGGCTAGCATAACCCTGTGTAGTCCAAACCCAATCTAGTTCTGTCTCTTCTGAGACTATGAAAAGACAACTTCTAGGATCCTTAGCAAGCTATCCATCCTCACAGGACAATTTCCTACCTGGATAATCTAGACAGAACTCAGTTACCCATTCTGTAACTGCACTCACAACTAATTAGCTTCCTAATGACTGACTTTTGACATATCAACTACAGGGGAGAAAGGGAAAAAGGTATGACATTTCAAAAATATTTATTTCTTTGTAATATTCATTTTAAAAATTTTATGTGTCAAATTCTCTCCCTCCTTTTATTTCTTCCCCACTCTTTGAGAAGACAAGTAATATGATACTCATTATATGTAAGTCATGCAAAACATATTTCTATATTATAGAATTATATATTATATACATAATATAATCTATATTATAGAATATATAATGTGTAGAAAGAATATGTGATAATATTCTGATATAAAATGTTTTGTATAACTCACATGGAAAATAAAATGAAAAATAATATGCTTCAATATGTACTCCAAAATATAAATTATTAGACTGTTTCCATAACCCAAAAAATAGTTCAACCCTCATACCCACTTTACATCGATGGATAACAAAATGTTATGCTGGAGATGCACATGGCACCAAGTGCTCAGGTTAACTTTGAGAGCTTTGCATTTCTTATATATCAAAATACACCCAGAAATCTGGGGAAAATCTCTTAAATGGACAAATCATATCTACTCCAGTTCTTCAAAGACCTGTGATTTTATTGGTGTGGTTTCTTCCTCCCCAGACACAGAGGTAGGATTTCTCTATACTTAATAGAGATTGTTTTGGGAATTTTCTGTGGCTCAAAAAAAGTCAGAGAAGGCCAAAGTCCTCATATCCAAAGTAATCTGAGAGGTCTCTATTTCTATTTCCATTTAGCAAGGAGATAAATAACTCAAGAGATTTTTGGCTCAGGGCAAGTATACTAGTTTCATGTGGATTATTTTCTCTACAAAATCAGAAAGCTTAGACATACAAATTACTAATAAAATTTATCAAAAGCTCTGAGTCCCAGATGATCTTTTTGATCACTAGGCAGGAAATATTTTGCAGTCAGTTGAATTCTGTCTAGCCAGTTATCCATCAACTTTCTCCCTTACCCATCCTCTATAGCAAATATTAATTCAGGATGTAATAAAGTTATCTTTATCTAGCAAGACATCATTGGAATATAAGCAATCATTTGGCAAATTTAAAAGAGCAAAGAAACACTTAACAGTAAACAATGCTGCCTGGTTCGAGGCAGCAGTAGGACTACGTCTTCCCTGTAGCTTTTCTGAGTGGGCAAGCACAGCTCTTGGATTTCCTGCTGGGCTTTCTTTATATGAAGAGCAGAAAGCTAGGGAAAGAAAGAAGCTCCAGCTGCTACAGGGACTAGAGTCAGTCTCCCAGAAACCATTTTCCATCTGTTGCTGTCTTTATGCTCTTACCTTCCTTCCAAGTAGTTAAAATACTTCCTAGGCTAGCATAACCCTGTGTGGTCCAAACCTAATCTAGTTCTGTCTCTTCTGAGACTATGAAAAGACAATCCCCAGGATCCTTAGCAAACTATCCACCCTCACAGGACAATCATTTTCTGAGACCATTACATTCTCCACCAGGATTTAAAATTTTGCAATCCCTTGAAAATCAACTGCAATGAACTTGGCATTTGTAATTCTACAGTAGAGTATCAGAATATACAGCAGCCTTTAATAGAATAAGGATGATTAACTCAGCATCCCAGGTAATCACCTCAGAGTTATCATCATCAAAACATACAATAGACATAGCACAATGCAAGATATCACTTGACAGGTTGCCTCAGGGATGACAAGTCCAGATTATATGCAGCATATATTTCATATGCATATGTCACAGAAGTACATGCATACCCATGTATCACAAATATATATAACACCAAACAAAATTAAAGAAATAGCAACATTAGTAGGCCTATAATAGTAATATCAGTAGACTTACAAACAAAATATATCAAATTAACATGCAGAAATAAAAAACAAAACTAAGTATAATTAATAGATTAATATAGCTACTATATAAACAGTATATCAAAGCAAAGCTTATTAACATCAAGAAATATTAAAAGCACACTTAAACATATAGCCATTAATATGTGCATCATGAACATATGTAGTTACATGTGTGTCAGTCCTTATATGGGTGAATATCAACATTATCACATGGTTACATTTGTAATGTTTCACTAGTTTCACCCAGGACATGTTAGTTTGGTCACTGATCAGTTAGTCCTTGTTCTCCTACAGTCTGCTGACATGTCTTTTTCCCTATACCTGTGCTAATTCATAGTATGGGCTGATCATAATCCCCGTCAGAAGTTTAATCTTCTCTGTTTGAATCTGAATTTGTAGAGGGCCAAGACTGAGAATGTAACTATATACTGAAAGATATATCTTTATCCTAAGGGCTTTTTAGATCCTAGGCAAGAAAGCCTACTTCTTGATTTTTGGATTTGCCCCTTTCCATTATTTGAACTATATATCATAATCTTCACTTGAAATGTCTCTCTTGAAGGTTTTTTGTCTAGTTCAAGCAGTCTTCTGTTTAGGATCTGCCAGGCTGAGTGTCCATAAATCTCCAACTCATCAGGAAGCCCAGTTAACTCACTAATTGATATTAAGTGATTGTGGTGAATTATCTTTGCAAGGACCCCACCAGTCTCTGAAGCCATTTTGTAAAAAGCCAATTACTCAGTTTATAAGTAGGTATGGAGTAGCTTTCCAGTGATCTCTTAACTTTAGTGTTTCATGAGCACCAAGATTTTTCAGCAAAGCTCTGTCACTTTGGGACAGCTAGATGGTGCAGTGGAGAGAGTACCAACCCTGGAGTTAGAGGACCTGAATTTAAATTTGAACTCTGACACTTAACATTTACTAGCTATGTGACCCCAGCAAAGTCACCTGATTGTTTCACAAAAACAAACCTCTGTACCTTGCTCAAAGTCTTGACCACTTGGGTATTATGTTGTAATTTCTTTCTTTTACCTCCTTTTGGGCTGAAGTTGTAAGCTAGGTAATAAGCTTCCTTCAGCTTCTGGTCAGTTAGGAGATATTTAAAAATGATGCAGTCTCTCCATCCTTAAAAATTCACAAACCCAAACATCAGCAGGAAGGATATAAAATTGGCAGCAACATGTCTGGTGGAATACCTTTATCTTAATGGATCCTGGCAAAAATACTTCTCTCATAGCACTTTTGCAACCATGGAAGCTTTTTGAGTCCTGCTTAGGTATTCCTTTTTATAACATCACCACAAATATATGGCTTATATTCTTGCTGTCTTATTCCAGAGACAAGAAGTAGATGCAGACCAGTGCCCAAGATTCATTAGTATTTCTTTTCTATAAAAATTTACATGAGCTCATGCTACTTTTCTTTGCACACACCTAGCATAAGCCTCACATTTCTGTGTGATATCTGTATGGTCATCTTAGGCCTAGAAAATCTATTATTATTATTTTTTTTCCTGAGGCAATTGGGGTTAAGTGACTTGCCCAGGGTCACACAGCTAGGAAGTGTTAAGTGGCATCATACAAAGCTCTCATGACTATATAGTGATTTTCTTTGAGCAATACTAGTTACTTCCTGATACCATATTTGGGATCAGAGACAGGCTGGCATATTACACTTCTGTCATTGCCTCAAGACTGGTACTCTGAAATTTTGTTTTCAATTTTACTGCTGTCCTGTTGTTTCTAATGGCAGGTCACTGAAATGTCCCAGGTTTGAACTTAATAGAACTATGAAATTCAAGGAATTGTGAGCAATTGAGTGGCAAACACTAAAGTTAGAAAGCTGAAATTTATGTATTTTTTTTACTTTTATTTTAAAAATAAATTGATAGATTTTCTTTTTCAGCTTGATACTTCCTAAGTAATACTCACACAAACCCCTTTACAAAGAACATTCTCCAAGAAAATTTTTTGGTTCTGGGTTATTAACATAATGGAAGAATAGGTTCTTTAATTTTGGTAGTTTCTACACTTGGTCATTGTATTCAACTGGAGCTTGATTGCCTCTCTATAATGCCTTTGATTATATTATTGCGCTTGTGTATATTATTCTTTTGCCTACCTTTCTTCACTCTGCATCTGTTTCTTTGTCTTCCCTTCTCATGTATTTCATAATAGTTCTGCTTTACAGAAAGTTAGACTTCATTGAATTCATATACAAATATTTTATAAGTTGTTGGTCACATTTTTTTTGGATGTCAAACTAAGCCTTCCATGAATCTTTTTTTAAAATGTGTGATTGTCAAAAATTTCCTTGAGATATGGTCCCAATAGTAATATTTCTGTATCAGAATACCAACAATTTAGCATACTTTATTGCTTAATTTCATATTGTTTTCTGGAACACATGAGCCAGTTCACAGCTCTACCAGTGTGCTTACCCACAATCAGTCCAACAAGGAGTTTTCTTGTTTTTTAGCTTCTTCAGAAGCTTGTAATGTAGCATAGGGTTGAGATTTGGTATGTTAGTGTTGTATTTATTCATTTTTCAGGTTGTGATTTTGAACATTTTTTTAAGAGGTCATTTATAATTTGTGTTTCATTTGAAAACTGTTGTTCAGATCCTTTCTTTGGCTACTTCTTTATTGTTGGCTATCTCTTTTCTATTTGTGTCAGTTTCCTACAGATTTTGGATGTCAGATTTTTATCAGAGAATCTGACATTTATATTTGATGGTGCTATTCAAACATGAGTTTCTTGTTGTAGGGATCATAGTCTGAGCTTTAATACACTTGTGGTACCATAACCCTTCTATATTCCCCTCTAAGGGTCTGCTGCTGTTTTCCTAATGTGTGAGGAAAGACAGTGGAACATTCAGAGCATAGAATTCTGAGCTGTTACCCTCTCTCCTGAGCCGTTGGTGTCTACCCCCAGCTGATGAGAAAAATTGCCCAGCAAGGGCACTGACCCTCCACTCTGTTTGCTCTGCTGAAAGGTGAGGTGGGCTACCTTCAGCTACACTTCAGAAATTATGATAACCCACTGATATACATTCTTTGCTGCCCTTCTGCTAAAATTTTCTGCTTTTGCCTTTATCCTTTGGCCTCCTAAAGTATAAGTTGCTTAAAATGCTTCTGTACTTCATGTGTCAAAGGCATCCATTGAATATGCTTTTTTTTTTTTTTTTTTTTTACAAATTTTTCCTTTTTTAAGTCAGTGTTTTCTCCATATGTTCTCCATGTATCTCAGCATAGTGTTGAGATTGAGGTAGATATAGGTATTCATTGAATACCTAGAGTGTGGTCAGGATGGAGCAGAAACTAGGTCTAAAGAACCTAGATAATTAGAACTAAAAAGGCCCTTAGAGGTCATCTAGTTAAATTCGCTTGTTATAGAGATAAGCCCAGAGGATATAAATGAATCACCTATGGTTTCAAAGTAAGTTAATGCCAGAGTTGAGATTAGAACCCAATGGATTTTCCATTATAGCACACTATAGATATGCAGAGGCATTTCCCAGTACCTCTGCCACCTGATATGGAGGAAAGTTGTCACAATGAAAATATATCCTCTTAGATATCCAACTATCTGTGCAGTATACATAAGACATCAGTAATATTTCTAAATAGACCTCTTGGCCATACCACTAGCTATTCTGAGATAAAAAGATTTTAACATTTGTATCTTTTATACTTATCTTTTAGTAGCAATTTTAAAAATAGCATGTTTTAGGCATTAACTTTTCTGCATGTCCTCATTCATCAACTGAGAATTTCCCCCCTTATCTTATTAATGCTGAATCATTGCTAAAGTCCTATTCTGATACCTCATGCAGATGAATTTTAGGGTCTTGAAAGCTATTCCAATGGGTTATAAACTGTGACAGGCCCTATTAAGTGGGAAAGACTTTGTATAAGGGACTGAAGGACTGTGTCTTTTGTGAGAGCCATCCTAGCTAAGTCCAGAGATACTTCTCACCAGAAGGTTGGCCACCAGGTGAAAAATTGTTTTGGTCACAGAAATTCATGAAGATCATCTACTAAGACATGAAGGTTTTGTAACCTGCATATCCACACTGATGGATCCTTGAAGTAAGTATTATTATTGAACTTGAGATTCAGCTTGTGCAAAGCAATCAGAGTTGGAATTAGAATTCAAAGATTTGGCCTTAAACCAATGATATCATATATTGTTCTCATGCTTCATTGATGATCCTTTTCTGCTCCTTCCTTTTGGGTTCTAGCTGATGAACAGCAGCAAAAATTCCAAAACAGGACAGTCTGGGCCACAAACCACATCAACTAAGGATCCAAAACCAAGTAGGAGATGGGGTTTGTTAATAGGATTGTGGACAGTCTAAGATGTCAACAGTTAGAGAATATTTGTAGCTTTGGATCCTGCTTAATTTTCTGAAAGTTGAAATTTAGTGTGCACTAAAATACTGTTTATGGAATTTCAATGATAAACACGTTTTTACCTGTGATTTATTTGGGTTAAGATCTCCAGCTTAGAGACTGAGTTATCAAAAATATAAGAAAGCAATAGAGAAACCGTTATGAAAAGTCAAGAAATTGTTACCAAAGCAGAAGACTTCCAAGAGGTAAGAATTGCATAGATTTGACCCCAAGCTGAATGTTAGAAATTAGAAAAAAGCGAAAACAGAGTTATGCCCTTCAGTCAACAAATTCACCAACCATGGGTGAAATTTGTCACTATGAATGGCTCTGTGGAGGGTAGCTCATTGAAAATGTACTTGCTATATTTATCCAAGGGACAATTTCTCTCAGATCCTCAGAGTACTCTCAAGCTTCTTTTCTCATCCCAATGTCTTTTTCCTATGTCTTGGCAAATAAAATGTATCTATATGAAATGGAAGAAAAAAACATACTTAAAAGAGGAGGTTGGGGAGGATGTCCCAGTAGGGCACACATTGGGAAATGGCAAGCCTGGGTTTCAGTGGAGTGTAGAAGTTGGAATGTCAGGGTTTGTTATTGTGTCCTTACACTTGCCTATATTGTTTGATTTACTTGACAGCTATGTACTTGGAACAGAGAGGGGTATTTCACTAGCTCTTTGAATTTAATGAAAACATACTCTAGATCTCTCTGGTTTTCTTTACTTTTGTATACTTGGAGTAGTCATTTAATATTAATTATTTCCCCAACTAGCTTTTCCAGGTGGAGAAAGAATGTTGTGTTCTCCTGACACAAAAAAATTAGGTCCATTTGGCAATTTAAAAAATTGTAAATTAATTTGGCTTCTTGATTACAAATAAACTTGGGTACTATGAGCCAATTTTTAAAAAATAAATTGATTGTAAAGTTTAGGTAGTATATGTTTATCTTCAGAGTTTATTGGAAGAAACTTGTGTTTTGTGATAGAATTTATAATGAAAGATTATTTTTGCAGATACTGATAATGAACCAAGAAGAAATTGAAGTACTTGAAAGTCAGTTATCAGAAGAAAAAGCATGGAGAAAAGAATTGGCATTTGAACTTAAAAAGGCACAGAAAGTTTTGCAGGCTGACAGTCAGGTATTTTGTTATTAAGTAGATTATTGGAAACGTCACATTTTCTTATTTAGAAAAGTCACTATTGTTTTTCTCTTAGATGAATCATAAAATGAGAAGTATCTAGAATATACATTATTAGTAATAACAATGCATGAGATCCAGTTTTCTTTAACTTAGTTCCCTGACTTGCACAGCTGCACAATAGTCCATTGGGTAACATGCTTTTATTATTATAATGTATTAGTGTTGCCTACTGTCTTGCACTGTTGAGTACTGTCTTGAGTACTCCTCTTTTCTTAGCATCTTATCTTTCCATCTTGAAAAAGTCTGTCAGAATGAAAAAGTCTGTTCTACATTTGAGGAGAAACAAGGAAATGGCTTCATTTAAGTTAGGGCCTTTAAAATTTCTTTTGAAGCCAAATTTGACTGATTTCAGGATGACAGCCCCAGATGCAACTTTCAATTGGGGGTTTATAGATATAGTGGTACTAGAGCTGCTGCCATATCACCTCCCCTGCAATTTATCCCAGCATTGCTCACTGATCTCAAAATTTCTACCCCAGAAGTGTATGTTGTATATGCTTATGAAGTCCTGATACTCTTGATACATGATTTTAACCAACATTAATTTCTTAGCTCTACCTCCATCATAAAGTTGGTCCCCCAAATTGATCCCATCTACCCACCTGTCAAACAACCTATTGTTTATGGTATCACCATAGAGATAGGTGACTGTAATGAAAGACCTGAATGGGAAGAATTACAAGGGGATGTTGGTTGAATTCTGATAGTTAAGTGAATTTAAAATGTTTTGTTAAAGTATTTTAAGATAGCAAAGAAATTAATAACACATGGAGGGCTTCAGATAGTCTTTTCTATAATTTATAAATGTTGAAAACTTGGAGAAATATCAGTTTTAATAGTTTATTTTAAATAAAATGAACCAGCCATTGAGTCTTGAACCAGTCATTAAGAGACAGGTTTGTCAGTAAAATGTATTGGAAGGTTTGTAAATCTCTGGGATAATTTATGAATTCTGTTTTATAAAACCTTATATATTATATTTGGGGAAAGTCTCATTTTATTCCACTAAATATTTTCATTTCTTAATTAGGAATTAGAAAGATCAAAGTCAGAGCTTTTGTATCTTTTTAATGAAATTCAGAATCTTCAAGGGAAAAGAGAAGACAAACATTTTTTTTTTACAGCATATGAAGTACTACAAAGAGAGAATGCTTTTTTAGAAACAAAGGTGAGCTCTAATAAGTATTTGCTCATTGTTTGCCACAGAACCACTTATTTCCATTTCTTTGGTGCATAGTAACAGTTGTGGTCACTAAACATTTATTAAGCACCTAACTGTGTGCCAAGTAGTGTATTAAGCTCTGGGGATACAAAGAAAGGTATAAGAAGGTCCCTGACCTCAAGGAAACATTGCACAAAAAGAAAATGACTAGGGGAAGGTAGGTAGGTTTCTAGCATGATGAAGTCCTGAAGCCCAGCCAGTCAATGGGAAATGATCTGAGAAGAGAGTTTATAAGTTGATTTTATCTTGCAAAATGATGAATTTCTGGAGGTGAAGAAGTCAGGAAAATAAAAAGGTGGGAAATGTGAGAGGAATTCCCTGGACATCTTCCTTAAATGGCGAAAGATCTGGGAAAAATTCTCCCATGTCTATTCTCCACCTTTTCCAATCACCTTGGAGGGTGTTGAGGACATGTGTCTCTGCTTTCAAGAATCTATATGAGGAAGAGGTAGGATATACCATTTATAAATGTAACACAGACTACCCTGCTCTGATTGCCTAGAGACTGTTATGCCTCAGTTCCCTGAATTGTTCTGCCTCAGTTTCCCTGAACTGTTCTGCCTCAGTTTCCCTGAATTGTTCTGCCTCAGTCTCCCTGGTGGCAACCTCTCCCTTCCTGGCCATTAGGACTGAGATAATTAGGGCTGTGGAGCTTTGGCCACTGGCATTCCAAAGAATCATAAAACTCCAGATGGCTTATCTCCAATGTTTAGGCATCTTTCTGGTTCAGTTATCCTGTCTCCTAGTTTCTTCACTCCCAACTTACCAGAATTTATGATCCTTCCTTTTTCATCCCCAACCTGTCAGAATTAAAAAGTTATGGTCCTTCTTGGAATTTCTGCTCACCAGTGCTCTGCTCTTCTCCCACCCCCTCACCCCTCACCTTTGTTTCCCTGATATCTGGAGCCCTATAAGAGTGTCTGGAATCCCCTGCTTATCATTGGATGCTTTTGAGACAAGAGTCCTATCCAGCTGGCTGGCTAATATGGCTGCCAGTCCAAACTCTCCACTATTAAAATATTAAAAACCCTCCAATCTCTATCTTGCCTCAGTTTCTCTAGCATTACAAGACCAGATAAATTATATTTTCATCCCACCATCAAGGTTCTCCTGAACATGTAAGAGGATGGGAGACTATGTAGGCTCTCTGCAAATGGCTCCAGTTTTTACCAGTGGTATTCTCTTAAGTGGTTCCCTGCACCTCAGTCAGATTAGCTTTTACACAGAAATATTTACTTCAAATATACAAACTTACTTTCCAAACATATGGTAGGCATGATCCTTTTACCTTTGACCACCAGCTCAGTTCCTATAGATCACAGTTCCACTTCCAAGTCCAAAACTCCTGGGCCAACCTGACTTCTTAGGGTTTCAAGTTTGAATTTCAGCAAAATTCAGCAAATTCAGCAAAATAGACATCAAAACTATGAGCATGACAAAGGATATTGGAATAATGTATACTTTAGGATATGTCCATTTGAATTTTTCATTATAAAATTCATGATTCAATACTATACTTACAATAAAGGTTGAATCCCTAAAAAATCTTGATATCAGATTAGTTAGTTCTCCACTGAATTCATTTTGGGAAGATTATTAATTTAAAAGGATGACTGACTTAGATATCTCTAGTTTAAAAGTTTCAGGTTAAAAGCACAAGGTAATTGAGAAATGTTAAAGTGTATGACTGATGACTGTATCCAAGTTTGTTCTCAAAGTTAAAAAAAATGCTGTGTTGCCTGCATCCAGGCCTGACTAGCTCAGACAACATCCTATTCTCTGAATCTATCTTCCCTCCCACGAAAACATAAACCTTCCAGACTGCCTATCCTCCTTTAAGTTCCATACCTTTTGTTTCTAAAGGGACAACTAGATAACCTACAGAACTAATCTGTGCTGAAGTAACCATGAATGATAATGTTTTAATGGGGAAGGCCTCCCTTCTTCTTTTATTCTTCTCAGATATCAGTAAAATTCAATAGTTATTTTTGTCACCATCCCATGCATCCTAATCTGTTTTTTTTTTGTTTGTTTTTTTTTTTGTTCTCAACCAAGAGAAAAACTCTAGACCTGGAATTTTAGGCCAGATAGGCAAGGAGGAGAGTACTAGGCAGATTGATATGAATGAGCTAGTAATTAAGAAAATGGTTAATAACTGTAACTCTCCACCACCCCAACAGCACAAAGCACAAAGGGAAAATAAGTATATAGAAAGTATTGTATGAAATTAACTAAACCAGATATTCAAAGAGCATTTATAGATTAGGTTATTAGGAGGGTTGCAAGAAGACAAAAAAATGGCATAGAGTAGCCAGCTTTCTGTAGTAATCTGTTCATTAATTAATTGATTTATAACAGTTCAACTATCACTGAGGTTGGATTTAGTAGTCTATATTTTCTGGATGAGAATTTGAGAACAGCCCAGGAATACCCAGAAGAAATCCATGCTGGAGCAGATGTAATTTTTTTTTTTTAATTTGCTGAGGCAATTTGGGTTAAGTGACTTGCCCAGGGTCATACAGCCAGGAAGTATTGAGTGTCTGAGGTTAGATTTGAACTCAGATCCTCCTCGACTTCAGAGCTGGTGCTCTATCCACTGTGCCACCTAGCTGCCCCCTACAGATGTAATTTTGAATATATTGTAGGTTTGATTATCAAAATACCTGAAGGAGTAGTTACAAAAAGGAATAAGAAAAAAGTCATGAATGACATTATTATTACAAGAGAAATCATAGTAATAGTTCACATTTACATAGGAATTTAAGATTTGAAAAGCACTTTATCAGTGGTTGAAGTGGAATACAAATTCCTAAGCATCCAGTGCTCTATTTACTGTGACATTATGCTGCCTTCAAAGATTATGGAGGGGATACCAGTAACTACCAAACCACATTTCTATTTTCTCTTCTCTGTGAGAATGTGTTGATATCCTTGGGTATCA
Organism: Myrmecobius fasciatus; assembly: GCA_023553655.1. NCBI lineage: Eukaryota > Metazoa > Chordata > Mammalia > Dasyuromorphia > Myrmecobiidae > Myrmecobius > Myrmecobius fasciatus. The sequence goes on along the minus strand of JAJPUD010002104.1, from coordinate 46,555 downwards.
TGAGCAACTGTTTATTCCTGATGAAAAGATAAGGACCACATAGACAGGCTTTTGTGGCTTTTCTGATTTTCTCCAACCAGTCATATCTTCATAGTTACACAGTTAACTGAATGACATGCTTTGGTTTATTTTCCAGTGATTACAAAATTACAAATAAGCATTTGACTCATAAAGAAAAACTCAAATGGTATCATTCCAACAAGATGTCCTTGATAGTAATCACAGAAATTATTGTGTTCATCCGTACTTTTGACTATTATCAAGTGAGGCATGACACAGAAAATTATTTATTTGCCAAAGGTGATTACCACTATCATGGAAAATATCCTATACAATAGAATCTAAATGAGAGATTCTCTATAAATATGTCTCTACAAAAATCCATATTTTAAACACCAGTCATCTTTCTATGATGCTATGTAGTTGTAGATTATGAAATATCACAATCTATGAAAAGGGAAAATTCAAATAAAAACAGCAAAGGTAAGGCATATAGTAAGTTTTGGAAGACATCTACAAAGTAGCAGACACTATGCTAAACACTTTATAAATATTATTTCATTTGATATTAGTAGTAGAGTAGGCCACAATATTGTGGCCCCATTACCAATGATGCACTATATATATAATATGACATAAACTATATCCAGGAATTTTATAATTGAAAAAGGAAATAGGCCAGTCATGGAGCAAGAGTGGGGTAGAACAAATGAGTAGTTGAGTACTTGACTAATACTTAAAAAATGTTGAAAGACCCCCAGCATGTTGGAGTGATCCTTTTTTGAGAATTTATGGGAAAACATGGACAAGAATCAGACAAGACAAAAATGTGTAGTAGAATTGTGATTCACATTGTTGAAGTTAGTACTCACAATGATAAAATCAAAGTTGCAGCTGAATAAAGTATAAGTTAGTAAATTTCCATACCCTCTTTCATGCAATCTGGTTTATTTTTCCTGGCATGAGGTCAGGCACATTTTTTTTCAGTTCAATTCAGTCATTTTTCAATTAGTGCAACTCGTCTTGACTCCAGTAAAATTTTCTTGGCAAAGGTACTGGAGTGGTTTAGCTGTACTCTGTATACTGCATCACCTAAATGTCCCTAAAAAGCAAAGAATTCTTAAATGCTCAAATGGATCTCTATCTCATAGATTTGGAAAGTTCTTTTTGTGATAGAAATCAAAACCTGTTCATGTCTGCTCAACCTTGTGTGATCCCATGAATTCTCCCCAGGGGCATGGAAATTTTCTCCTTAGTATGCTTGAGGACAGCTTCACTTTCTCCTAAAAATTACAGGATACTGCATGTGAATATATGCTAATGAGAAAAGCTTTATAAATTGGCTATCTAAATTGCATTGTCATAATGTGGATTATCCATCTACTTAATTTTTCCTGTGTGGATCTTTCTGAATATAATCAGATATGGTATAAGGCAGACAAATATTCCACTAAAAATCTTTACCACTGTATTGGGGGAGGAATGCTTCAAATGTGTCTTTTTTCATTGATGATTAGGCTCAGTCTGCATCTTGAGATATATTGCTTTTCAGACTATGTTATTCCACTCCCTTTTGCAGTTTCTGGTAGGTGCAGAATAGTCATGTGTGATTTGAATTTATTTTCTATTAAATTTGAAGGATTTTTTTCTTGATAGCATGAAAAAAATTGTTTATTATTAGAATTATTAAATTTCACTAGTTTCTTAATCTAAAGAATGCCTTTTCTCCTGGAAGCAATTTGTAGATTCTTTGGATTAATAGTTTTTTTTTTTCTGTATTCAATTGTTCTGGTCAGCTTTCTTGTAATATTTCTTGCATCATGGTGTTGAGGGTTTTTTTTGACATGTTTTTCTGGGAAGTACATGATACTTAAGTCGTCTGTTTATATCCTGTCTTCAAAATCAGTATGTTTTGTTTATTTAAAATCATAGACTTTCTTTTTCACATACTATTTTACATCAACATGTTTGTTTTCTTAACTTGTTCTTTCTTTTACTTCTTTAGAGATACTCCCCACTGTGGATTCAAGTTTTTTCATTTTTTTTTCTATCTAAATTTTTCTCTCAAGATTCTGATTTCTCTCTTGAACCATTCTGGAAATTCTTATAGTGTTTTAGCACTCTCTTGGGAATTCACAGGATTCTGTGTTTTATTAAGTATTGATTTCATGTTCTTTGCCTTGAAATATCTATTAGGAGATAATTGCGCTCTTAGATATCTTGGTAGTCATCTTCCTCTTGATTTTAGTATCTGCCCTGTTGGTGTATCTGTTTGCCCTAGGTTTTTAACTGAATTTTCTTCCTTCTGTGATTTTTCATAGTTTGAGTCTTTTCCCCTTTATCTTTCTCTACTGCTCATTTTCTGATTCCTTCCTCTTTGATAGAGGGTTTATTTCTCAGGGTTAGAAAAGCTATCTCAACTTCCTCTCACATTGGGGAATTCACTTTTCGCTGACCTTGGTCTGTGCCCCAAATAACTTTGAGGGGGGGGGACAGGACTGACCCCATCTGGATGTCGTTTCCATTTCTCTTAGGCCCAGTAAAATCTCACCCAATAGGCCCCAGTCCCCTCTCTTTTTTATTTCTCTGTCTTGGCTTAAATAATATTGCAATTTTCTGAAGGTTTGGGGGTGGGTATTCTGAGCAGAGTATCTGTCACCTTGAGGTTTCCTAAACTATGGGGCACCCCAGGCAGAATCTTCCCTCTTATGTATCTCTTCCTGCACATGTGGCTGGGTAGAACAGAATTCCTCCATTTGTTATAATAGAACACTTAGGAACAGTCAGGGCCAGTATGAGCCAGCAAAGACTTTAGAAGGAGGGAAATCTTTAAGCTGGTCTCAAAGTACAAGGAAGTAGGTGTACATACCCTGCCAGAGTGTGGAGGCTGATGGGGAAGGGATACCAAGTGACTGTTATAGCATTTCCTACTGCTAATTTATAATGCTGTTGCCTAGTTAGTCTTCTTGCTTTCCTGTCCTATGGAGACAGTTGTTAATTTCTCTTTTGGGTGGTTTTTTTTTTTTTTTTTTTTTTTTAAGAATTAGTGGGAAGGGGCAGCTAGGTGGCACAGTGGATAGAGCACCAGCCCTGAAGTCAGGAGGACCTGAGTTCAAATCTGGTCTCAGACACTTCCTAGCTGTGTGACCCTGGGCAAGTCACTTAACCCCAATTGCCTCAGCAAAAAGCAAAAAAAAAAAAACACAAAAAAACAAAAAAAGGAATTAGTGGGAAGAGGAAAAAAAAATGAAGTCATCTAGCTTGATAGTCATATGACCCAGAAGTATACTATGAAAGAGGTGAATCTAATACAGAGTCAAGTTAAAGAAGGATTCTAGTGGATAGTAAAGTCATCCCTCTTTGCAGATGACACTGTGCTGTTTATACCAAGCAAACTATAAACTGTAGAAGCTATTGGAAGACATCTTTAATGACTTAAGAGCACAATATAGAGCTCTTAAAATTTTTAGATGGTCCACTTCTCCACATGCTTCTCTTAGAAGCCAAGCAATTCTGAGAATTGGTCTATTTGTATATATTAGTACTTTTAAAAAGCTATGATTTTATAACTATTGATACTTCCTCTCCCCAATACAAATTGCAAGCCCTATTAGACTTAATAGAGTCTCCATAGGTTTCTGTGGCCAAAATTACATTACCTAATGAGTAGTGCCTACTGATGAGACTCTCTGAACTTAGCTAGACTGATTCCTGAATAACACATGAAGATTTAATCTCTGGTCTAAAATCAAAACCTACTGAACTTGGCAGAATTTGCCAGAGGTTCTGCTGTGACCTAGCCTTGGAAAACTCAAGATCACCATCATATCATGATTTAGACATTAGTGGAGGCTTGCTTGTATAGTAAGTTCAAATCTGCTTGAAAAGATCTCTGATAAAATAATGACATCCATGTGGATTCTATGTACTTGTGGTCTAAGGGCATCACTTCTCAAAATAAGAATTACATAGCTTTTAATAGAGGGCTTATTACATAGTTTACAAAAGAGTGTAAGATAAAATTGCTGAAGTTTTCACTTAACTCTACAGGTCTTGAAGGTTTCACAACAATGTGAACACTTAAAACAGTTAGCTATGGGGGTAAAAGCTGCAGATGCTAATGAAATGACAAATCCAGGAGTGTCTAAAATTCATATACTTGAAGAACCAAGTCAGAGCCTGAGAGGAGAAAACCAGCAACCATGGTAAAGTTAACAAATGTTTTAGTATAAATAGCATTTTTAAAATTGCATTTTATTTGAGTGGATTATTCCTAGAATTTCACTTTTTCTTGGATTTTACAAATGCTAGTGAATAAACCAATTAGTTATAAAGTTTGTCCAAATATTTTTGGTCTAAATTTTGAGACCATTTTTTGTAACTATCTTTCTTCCTCTAGAACTTCTCCATTTTCATTAAAATTCTAGATTTAGTAACAGAGGTTTTTGTTGCATTATACCTTGGTTAAATGCTTGGTTATGTTTTGGGATCAGTAAGACTGACACAAAAGACATCTAAGTCACAACTAAGTTATAACAATTTAATGGGACTGATTGAAGCTCAATTTAATTTGACTATACCACATGAAACTGAAAAAATGTGGCCTAGGAGCTGTCCCTAGAGTACGTGCCAACTAATTTTCAGGGGTGGAAATTGATAAAAGTGCCATTGCCTAAGCTCTATTTACTAAGTAGATCAACACGATGCTGAGCATGGGATATTTTGATGACTAGATAGACCAGTGTTTGGCAATTGATAAGGAAAATCTCCAGAGAAAGATGCAGTTTGAAGTAGGCATGTGGTAGGTGAAAAGAAAGAAAAGGAGAAGACATTTTTGAAAGGAGAACAGGATGAACAACACAGGGCAGATTCAGGGTACAAACCAGTTGAGTGGTTTGATTGAAATAGAGGTTTCCCATGGTAGAGGGGGTGAGATAGTGGGAGAGAACTCTGGGAAGGTAGATAGGTGCCAGGTTAAGAATTGGGACTTTATCCTGTAGACATTCTGAAGGAGAGGAATAGTTATTTGTACTCCTTAGTTTAATTAATATTAAGTTTATATTGCCCTTTCCAGAGAGGAAAGAAGATACAATACCATTGCCACTGAAGTTAGGAAAGAGCTAAGTTTAAGGTTTGGTTCTAAGTGGGCAAGACACTTGATCCCTTTCTTATCTATAAAGTTGGGGGTACAATGGATGTTATAGGATTGTTGGAAAATAAGTTGCTTTGCAAAACTTAATGAATTATATCATTGTCATTATTAATAGTATGTTCACATTTTAAGCCTTATCTCTAATTGTGTGTTAGAAGGCTTTGCCCCTATTTTAAAAAATATGTGAGGCAACAGTCAGAAAATAGAAGATTTTGCAGAGCAGGGGCTATTTCTTGGCCCTGAAATCCAATCACATAAAAAGTTATGTACTGTAAATATCTTAAAGGTAGTACATGTAGAATTATGAAGAAAGATAAAAGGTTAAGTTAGAGAAGCAGTAGAGACTTAGGGATGAAGTTAATGAGAGCCTCAAATGTTATTAATATTAGTTTCTTAAGTCCTGGCATTGTATGATATGATAAAAACAGTATTTCAGAAATATTGGTTTAAAACAAATATTAGATTTAGATAAATAGGCATGGGGAAACGGTATAGATAGAGGATGCTGTAGAGATAGTTCATTAAGATATAAGTTGGACTATTAAATTCTGAGATTTTGTCAGCCTTAGTCAGCCACCACCAATGGTGGTGAATTCATCCTTATTCTCCCTTTCCTACATTACTCATTCTGATTCCTCATTCTCCCTTTACTACTACAAAATGGTTCTCATTCCTCTCATTCTCATTCTCCTTTTACTACTATAAAATGATCCCAAGCCTAGCCTAATAATGCAGGGTACATTGCTGCCATGGAAAGAGCCGAGCCCAGCAGCAATGGATGCTACTGTGACCTTCTGCCCACTATGTAATTGGAGATACTTTAAGCTAAAATCTTAGCAATTTCACATGGTAAATGTATTGTGATTTAAACTGAGAAGAAAAGACAATCATAAAACTTTAACAATGATCCAAGCTTGAGGGTTGAGAGCCTGATTTAGGGTAATATTTTTAATTACAAAAAAGAAAATATTATGGAAAATCAGAATGTGCAAAAATCTCAGGAATATGGTGCATAGCCATGACCCTTCAGAAGAATTGTCAGAGATACTTGTTTTAGCTCTTAAGCTACTATAATCTAGGAAATCCTGCCATAAGGACTGTCTCTACTCCCCTTTAAAGAGGTGTTATTGTCCATCTGCTTTTTGTGACCAGGTCCACAGTTGGAGCTCTGACATTATATAATACATTCTGATGCAACTCTTGCAAACCTAAGCCTTGATTTATCTTAATACTTTACCTGCCCATTCTTCTGTGACCCAAGCCACAACTTCTCCCCATCTCAGCTCACAGGATCTAGTAAAATGTTTTGTATAGAGGAGATGCTCTGTAAATTTTTATTCACAGAATCCCAGGATACTCATAAACCTATGAGGATAAATCTGTTCAGCTGAAAAAAAAATTCCCTCCTCTGTTATATCTTTACAAATAACTATCTAGTTGTTGTTTAAAAATCTTCCCAACACCTCCTAAGACTGCCCACTTCACTTTTTAAGAGAGCTGATAGGAACCTTAATATATCTCTTTTCAATTTCTACCTATTACTCCTAGCTCTGCCCTCTTGGGCAGAATTAAGAATAAATCTTAATTCCTGTACTATGTGCCAGCCTAAAAGACAGTTATTATATTTCCTTTAAGTCTTCTCTTTCAACTAAAGGGGTGTGATCATTGGATAAAGATGCATGAATGAAGCTAGGCAGGAATCATCTTGTGATTAGCTAAAAAATAATACTTCTGGGCTAATGCATACAAGACAATCTAGGGTTGGACAGATTTGGCCACTTTAGTCAAGGAACTTCAGCAAGTTCTTGGGAAATAATTTCTTAGGATGGTAGTTCTTATTTAGTGGTTGTTTCACAAGGATGGTTCAAGGATTTCATGCTAAAAATTCATTAATGACACCTTAAGCAATAAATAGTTGCCCAATTATATTACAAATATATTCTCTCTCTGGAACAATAAGCAAGTGCTTATTGGAAGTATTATAAGTTTATATAAGTGTATAGGTTTGTATTATTATTTGTAATATTAATTTAGAGTTCTGGGGGAGTATGTTATCATTGGAGTTATCATAAGTGCTTAATGAATAACTCTAAAAGTTGTTTTTTAAGTCTTCTCTTTATTCATACTAAGCATGTGTTGATTGATTCTTGCAGAGCAATTCATTCATTGCCTCTCAGGGAGTTGTTATTATTTTTTTTATTTGTGATGTTAGATGAATTCAAAATGTCTTGGTAAGGCTACTATCCCCAGGTACCCAGAAAAGATAAGGAATTTGATGACTCAGAGACATTGAAATAGCAAGTGGCTCAAGGGCTAGTGTCATAGAAAATTTGCTGAAGCAGCAAAGCTTAGCAGAAATGATGGACATTGAGAAGAATGAGATAACTAGCAAGTGTGAATATGGAAGAAAATATTTATCTGGGAAGAAGAACCTGCGATGGGCCAATTTCTTCCCCAGGTATGAAGACACAAGTTTGGTTTATGTAGTTTTCTAAATGATTACAAACAAATAATTGTTAATCAGTTGCAATATCCAAGTGTTGACACTGGTCAATTAAAGCAAGAATAGTTAGTGCTCTGTAAGGCTATAATAAGGTTGAGACACAGAAATCCTAATCCAGTATGGGATAGAGTAAGAGTAGGTCAGGGAGCTAGCATGGGATGAAAGATGAGGCAAAGGTGACACATATAATGAAAATTATGGATGAGAACCTATACTAGGGTGGGAGTAGGGAGAAGCACTGGCCAAATAGATATACAGTCAGTAGGTCAATCGGAATCAGAGCTATTGAGGATTGTGAGATAAGGGGCCAGATTGAGGCCCTCCAGTAACAGCCAGATTTTTCTCCCTTAAGACAAATTGTATTAATAGATGCTTGCAGCCAATTAAACACCTTTTAATCCGGAGCTCTGTTTTTTGAGCAACCCTGGTTTATCTAAAGAGGCCCTAGGGCAGAGGTCTGGCTTCACTAGGACAGTAGCTTCATCTTTTTTCAATCCATTAATTCTGAATCTGACAGTAGGTAACAATACTGTATCCTAAGGGTAGACAGATCTTTGCCAAGTCTCAGCTGGATGCACTGTCTCTTGATTCTGCAAGGTTATTACCATCTAATTTGTCAACAGAGGTTGGAGGCCTTGTAATAGGACTTTTGCCCAAGGCCTTAAGAGGAGATGTGAAGTTTGGGCTATATGACCTTTAAGGGCCTGTCTGCCTGTCTGCCTTCCTGTTTATCAGCAATATTTATTAAATCCCTGATGTGTGCCAAACCTTGTGCTAGTTAAAATGGACATGAAGACCAAAGCAGCCCTATCTTCTTGGCACTTGCCTAAGATTTTGTGATAAGTGGTTTTACCAACTTACATATTCAACTTAAAGCTCTATGTTTCACTCTTCTGCATACTACTTGTTCCTAATTTGTTTTTCCTCAATGTGTGTCTGCATAGTTTGTCTTTGATCTTTAAGTGTTAGAACTGAGGTTTTATTAGCAGTCAGATGAAGAAGACCAGAGATGGCTAGGACCCAGAAAAAGGATCCATCAGGACAGCGCAGGGCACGACAGAAGAGGTATTGATAATTGATCTAAGCAGCAAACAGGTCTAGTAGCTGAGGCTATTGGGAATGTCTAAGCAGTGGATACAGCAGCTGGACAATCTTGGCAGTAGGTCAAGTTCAGATAAGACAGATGTTTGGTATTAGTGGTAGAAAGGGGAAAGAGAAGAGTTTTGCCAGCATCTCTCAAAAATCAAGCTAGAGAAATTGAATTTTGGAGGTAGGACTTTAGGTGAACAAAGCTGGGCTCCAATCTCAAAGAGCATGAAACTTAAAAAAGGGCTTTGGATATGAGAGGATAATATAGAAATATAATTTGTCATAATTGAGGTATAACATTATGTATTGATTTCAAGGAATAAAACAAGAGCCTGGTTACTAGAATTTAGAATATAAGATTACAGCAAGCTGCAAGAATGACTTGATGCTGATCTTTGGAACTATGGATCTTGTTCTAATCACATATTTCCTATATTAGATTAATATGTTAGATTAATCCTTATAGTTTAAAGCAAAGACTATAGGTGCCAGGTCAGTGATTTTACTAAGTATAAAAACTTTCATTTATTACAATTGAATTTTATCTTTTTGATTTTTTCTATCAATATTTTGAATTAAATTCCTCTGTTCCAAATTAAATTGACTGTTATCTGCAGATTTAACATAAATTCAGTTCTGTTGTCCATATCACTTTAGAAATTATCAAATGGTATCCACACTGTGACTTATTCCTTGGGAACCTCATTCTTATACTTTCATAAGGTGATGCTGAGATATTAATAGATGCCCACTGAATATGATACGGGAAACATGTCTATCTGTGTCCCAACTAAATATATAGTTTTAAAAACATCACCTTTATTTATTGAAAGGTAATCAATGGGATGAAAATGAAAATAGAATTCCCCTGTTCTTTCCTTTATAGTCCTAAGGAAAGATCTACTGTCATTGTGTCATGGAAGAAAATGTAATTGCTCTGTAGTAATTCTTCATTTAAGAGGATTCATTGATTTGTGGTTTCAAAGATACCTTCCTCAGAACTTGATCTACAATTTGGTTCAAGTAGCTTCTTTTCCCTTTTAAATAGATAAGCTCAAAATATGAATAGCTCATATTTTCTATTCTTAAAGAATAGGTTCTTTAAATTGTCCTTTAAAATTTTAAATTTAATTTAAAGGACTTAATATGTCCTACACTATCCACTTAACTCAGGGTTATTTACCCCCAAATGTCTGTGTTACTTCATGTCTTTTCAACCATTAAGCCATAAATAAGTTTCATGTGCCCATATTAACCTTTACCTCATAGCTTCTTAGAGCACTTAAAAAGTTTCTAAAAATAATTATTGGAAAATTATTACATGCTTACCAAGCGCTATTGTAAATACTGAGAAATAGAAAGATAATTCATACTTCTTGTCCTTAATGGGCTTCCAGTCCAGGCTAATGAGGGTTATGACATATACACAGAATGGAATATTATATAATAGCTATGTAATAGCTTTAGTGAAAAATAAGATGTAGTCAGAATATGACATGTATGAAGTGCTATGAGAGGTCAGAAATAAGGCAATATTTTCTTCATAAAATCTTTCAAAGAAAAATAAACTTATTTCCCTTTCCTTTGCCTTTGTTCTAACTAAGAACTATAGTTAATATCCTTCATTTTAATCAAAGTGATAGATTGTAACTCTTCATCCCTTTGATTATATAAATCTTTATATGTTCACATATAGGCATATCTTATATGCATTCTCACATTGCTTAGATTATGAACTTTCTAGAGGACTGGAATCCAGTGTATTTATACACATCACAATTTTATATATAATGAATACTCCTCTTAAGATGTTGGGAATAAAGGTCCCATGAGTTAATGCTTTGAGGAAAACACTAAATTTTTCATCATGGAAGTGGAGCAGCTCTGTACATAGCTTGGGTCCTATTCACTAGATATTCTTGGTTGTGTTGTAAATAGGGTGAAAAATGAAGGATAGTTTCAATCTCTTAACAGCCCTCTCTGGTCATTTTTCTCTGAATGCCTCATAACTCTATTAGCATATGCCCAGACTGCCAGCTTAAAAAGTGAAAAATTCAGCCAAATGGATTATTTATTGTCATATAATCCAAAACAATTAATTTTTTTGGCTAAATTTAACTTTTTAAACAATTGATCTTTCAAATGAATTTATATGCCCTCAAAAGTGGCATTCTTTACTTACCTAGAACATAAATCTTGTTGGAATTGAAAACCTTAGAGGGGGCAGAAGGACTCTTACCTATTATCTTCTATAGTGCATTGCTGCCCTTTCCATAGTTAGTATGGGAGAATCACACTCATTGAAACAGGGTATCTGCTTTGTTAATATGTAGAGTTAATAAATCTTGCTTCCAAACTTTATTTTAATTTTTTTCTTTATCCTCTGCTACAATAATGAATATTTAAAATGGTTTTTGTTACATTTGCATCAAGTCCTGAATTAGCAGAAAGTAGCAGACAGATGGACATGCTAAAGGAACCAATGAAGGGGGACATTTATCCAAAAGAGATGGAAAGGGAAGAACATCCTCAACAGGAACAAGATGTAAATGCTGAGAGGCAGCAATTTAATAGCAAGTCTGAGGAGGAAAAGCTTAGAGAAGAATTGAACCAGCTGAGTAAATACTTTCTCCCTTCTCCCAGTTCTGGAGATAGTTCAGATGATAGTAGCAAACAGGTATGTTGTACCAGTAGTGAGAAAAACATAACTCTGTAAATAAATGTCACTACTCAATTTCCTATAATCAGCTATGGATAATAAGTTATTTTGACATCATCACTGCCACCAAATATTGATTGAGTAATAGCTATGTATGTGGCATGAATCAAGACATTTGGAGTGACAATAAGAAGGGATAAGAAAAAATGATCAATTACAGAAAAATTGCTTTATGCTTTTCCCTAATGAAACTTTCTGGACATTTTAATTTCATCTTACTAATATACCATTTCCATAATTTATATAGCATTTCCTACAGTTTCATTTATTTATTAGTATTTTTGTGATGATATTCTGTCTCCCAAACTGGGTTGTAAGAGAGTTCCTTGAGGTCCAGCCCCATGTCTTAGACTCTTTGTATAACTTCCACTTAATTCAATGTTTTGCACAAGCTTGACACTCAATAAATATTTTTTGAGCATGATAATATTGGCATATATTTCCAGTTGTTTGCTATGAAATTATCCTCTAAAGACCTGAGGATTGTAAGTAGCAAATCGACTCAGAATGTTTTCTTTAGAGAGCAATAGAATCTTAGAATGGAAGGCTCCTCATGGTTTACCTAATCTTAATTCCTGATAGAAGCATGACTCTTGTCTATAACTTCTCTAGCCATTGATCATCCAACAGTTTTATTTGAAGACTTCCAGTGATCAGGAAACTTATTATTCTAGTATATTTGAAAAGAGCACTGGATGCAGAATCAAAAGACCTGGGTTTAAATCCTGTATTTGTTGTAAACCATATTACCTTTAAGATACATTACTTTCTTCCTCTATTCTCACCTGTAAAATGCTGATAATATCTGGTTGTTGTGAGGAAAATGCTTTATAAAATCTTCATCATTCGTGTGAATGTTAGTTATCATCAATATTACCTTCCAAATACAACGCTTTCCTTTTGTGATTTGCTCTGAGAGCTCTCATCGTTAGCAAATGTTTCCTTCTGTCAAGCAGAAAATTGAGTAAAATGTCTGCAGAAAGCTCGATATGAGACCCTAACTAAGCCAAATCATTCCCAAAGCACTTATAGATGAAATTGGGAGGAGGCGAACAAACTGACGAAAAATGGAAGCGATCTTGTCAGAACTTCTAGGACAAATTAGTTTAATAATTGATAGAAGAACTTTCACATTTGTTTCCAGCACTTCAGTCCCTAATCAGCAACATGGGGGAGCAAAAATGCTCCAGAGAAGTTGGAGATGGGAAGAACAACTGGACCAGAGAGGGACTCTCATAAGAAAGAAATCCACAAGTGGAGGAGATGCTCTTTCTTAAACACCAAGGAATTGTTTCCAGTGTATCTGAAAAAGAGAAAGACACCAAACATTTAATGGGGGGAAATTACAGAAAATATAATTATCAATGATGATAATCATTAATAATGGCTGACATTATATAGAACTTTACAATTTGCAAAGTAATTTATGCATATTATCTCAGTTGAGTCTCACAACAACCCTGTGAAGTAAGTGGTGGTATCCCCCTATGAATAAACTGAGGCCCTGAAAGATTAAGGAAGAAAAGCAAACTAAGCCCTTACTATGTGTCAACCCTGTGAGGTAGACGCACACATACACATATGTATGTATGTATATACATATACATATGTGTGTATACATATATATATATATAATATAGAGGTAAAAGCCAAACACTTGACATATATTATTTCATTAAGTGAGTGACTTCCTCTTGGCTACAAAGGTAGAGGCTGAAACTTTGTATCTCTAGCATTTTACACAGTGATTGGCACATACTATATACTCAATAAATACTTGTTGAATTAAATTGCATCCAGATATATCCCAACAGCAGGTCCAGGGCTCTCTCTTTTGATCTCTTTTATGTATTTTTTTTTTTTTTTGCTTTTTGCTGAGGCAATTGGGGTTAAGTGACTTGCCCAGGGTCACACAGCTAGGGAATGTTAAGTGTCTGAGACCAGATTTGAACTCAGATCCTCCTGACTTCAGAGCTGGTGCTCTATCCACTGCACCACCTAGCTGCCCCTCTATGTATTTTAAAAATGTTTCATTTGCACTCTATGCTCCTTTTGGGGACATTTCTGCCCACCCTCTTCCCTATAAATAAATAAATAGGGCACTCCCTTGTAAGATATTAGTCAAGCAAAATCAATTCAGTGTCTGTGTCTACAAATGTGTGTTGCATTCTACACTTCTAGTCCATCACCTCCTCTGCTAAAAGGTGGGACGCATCCTCATTAAATATATTTTGTTCATAGTGAAAGAGTTCATCTTTTCTGAATCTTAAATTTTGATTCAGAAATTAATTCTCTCTGATACCTTTTTAACCTACTGTTCTTGCCTCACCTTCTGAAGTCCCTACTTTGTTAACTGGAAGAAGTGACAAAAAAGCCTCCTAGAACTTCACTTTAATGAGAAGAACTTCAAAATTCTTAGAAATTAATTTTATGTTCCTTCTGGTGATGATTTGTTCCCATATATGTTGTCATAAGTGAGTGATGGACATTCTGACAAATCTTTGAAGGCTCACTGTCACATCCTGGATGTGACATACCTCATGAGGATAGCTCATTTCCTGACTGGTTATGTCACATTGATCTATATATGCATTCATGCCTCTCAGCAGAGTCACCTACCATCCATATGCATCTCTTCTTCCCAGGGCCAAGAACAGATGTCCTTAATTATGATGACCTTCACGATCTGTATCATTTCATGGAGCATGAAGAGCTTTAAAGAATTCATTAACAGTAATGAATGCAACAAATATTTATTAATGTATATTATTAATGTGCTAGGTATTGAAGATACATAAATGAAAAGAAGCATAGTCCCTATCCTTGAAGACGTTACATTACAGTAGGGATATAAGACATATACAAATAACTACGACAGAAGTTAAAATGTGAAGAATACCTAGTATAAATCAGAGAGGGATAAAATGTTAGAATGTTCAGTTTTATTGAAATCATTGGCTGGTTGGTTCAAGAAAACCTTCATGGAAGAGATGCCATATCTTAAAGAAAGAGAAAGATAGCAATAGGCAGAGTTTAGAAGGAAATTGTGGCAGGAATGGAGGTATGGCTTACACAAAGTTGTCTTGTCATTAAAAGGGGACTGATAATACTTGTGTGACCTCTATCATAGGTCTATAGTAAGAAAAACATTTTGTAAAATGTTCACCCCTGTTACATATGTGAGTCATTTAGCCACAGGGATAAGTTTAGCCACAGGGATAAGTTTTTCAGCCCAAGCAGTGCCTTGAAGACCCTCTTTAAGTTAATAGAGGAATGGAGATCTGCTTTGCTGAAGTAAACATTCATATCAACAAAATGACAGATCCCTTAAATATTAGAGCCCATTTTCATTAGAATAGCTTTTTATTTACGATGTTTTGTATTCAAAATCCTTCTATTCCATTTTATAACCGAAACAACTTCTTTTGTTGATTAATTCTTGATGTTTTTAAGGTTGTGTATTTAATGTTTATTCTCAGTTATGGGGGAGTTCATTTTTGTTGTTTGCTTTAATTAAAGCTTACCTTGGTATGGTTATTCAGTAAAATCTATTCAATTTTTCCAAATTTATTACCTTTACCAATTGCTTCCATCCTTGGGATCTTTCCCTTTCTCTTGACTTATATTTCTAACACCCTACTTCTACTTCATTATTTCCTGTAGAGAACAGTGATAGCCTTCTAATTGGTCTCCCTGCCCTGAAGCACTTCCCCTTTTCAATCTGTATTTTACACAACTGACAAATTATCTTCCTAAGGCCTAGATCAGACAATATTAATCTTCAGTTTAGTAACCTCCTACTATATGATGAAATACAAATTCTTTAGCCTGATATTTAAACTCTTTCATGGCCCAGCTTTAACCCACCTTTTCCAACCTTATTTTTCTTATCACTCCTCTTCATGCAATCTACATTCCAACCAGCCTAGAACTCAGCATATCATTTTTACTTCTCTTCATTCCTGCAGATGGTCTCTGTTGCCTAAAATATATACCTTCCTCATCTTTGCCTTTTATCTTTACCTATCTGAAAGATTTCCTCAGTTTAAAATTCCTTAGCTCCTCTAGTATTCCTAGAATACTTCATCTGAATCATTCAGTTGTCACCCCATCTCTTATATTTTATAGACAAGGGAAAATGCTGGATTTAAACTTTACATTGATTTTATAAGAAGGTATTTTATGATATCTTATACTGTTCTTGGGGAAGATGAAAAGATCAGCCATAAGTGCTAATAATATGAGCAAATAGATTCAGATTGTACAGGAAGGCAGGTTCAAAGAGAGTTAGTTGTCATTGGTTCTGGGTCAATGCCCAGGGTTGGGAGGGAGTTCTTCACTCAGTGTGTTGAGCCCTCGGTTGGCCTTGTGTTTTTTTCAATTTTTACCAATAAGTTGGATAAATATATAAATCATATTTTTATTAAATTTACAGATGATCTAAAGCTAAGAGGAATAGCCAGCCACCCCAGTGGATGATGATTGGATGGGACTGAATCTAAAAAAAAATAAAATTCAATAGAGATAAATGTAAAGTCATATATTTGGTTACAAAATAATCAATTTCACAGGATGAGGTCTGGATAAATAGCAGTTATTATGAGAAAAGATCTTCCTGCAAGCTCAGTCAGTTTGTGACAGTAGTATGATGTGAGAGCCAAAGAAGGAAGCTAAGGCAAATCTTGAGCTCTATTAAGAAAGACATAAATAACTTGCAGGATTTTGATAAATTGGAAAGTTTTCAGAGGAAAGTCTTCAGGATGGTGAGGGACTTGGAATTCATGACAGACAAGGATTGGTTGAAGGAACTGGGAAGACACAATAGCTATTTGAAAATATTTGAAAGGATTAATTTGTACTATGTGGCTCCATAACCAGGAGCAATGGGAGGAAATTGCAGAGGCACATTTAGGACTGCTGCCAAGAGAAATTTCCTAGCAATTAGAGCTGTCCCAAAATGGAATGGGTTGTCTTGAGAAGTGTCAGTTCCCTTTCCTTGGAGGTCTTCAAGCAGAAGTTTATGACACTTATCCACAATGCTTTAGTGAGGAATCCTTTCATATATATTTTGGGCTAACTGGCCAAGACACCTTCTATTTTTCAAATTCTGTAGTTCTGTGATTATGTGACATATGTCCTCCATCTTTACTCTAGTAGAATGTAAACTTCCTGAGGGCAAGAGCTTGTTATTTTCAGAGTCTGAGAGTCTGAAAACTCCAGCAATCTTATGCATAGTAGGTCTTTTATAAATGGTGTTTGAATTGGAAAATTCTATAACCTTTATGTTGCTATTAGTTAAATATATTGGCACTAATAATATTAGTCTAGCTACATGATAGCTAGAATAAAAGTTTCAGAATGAAAGCTGAATACTAGGTAAGTTATTATTATATATTATTTAATATAGTGCAGGTGTTACATCCTTCATTTTATATTGTAAGCTCCATGAGAGCAGAGATTATGTTGTCATGATGATTGTATGTCCTTTAGGGCTTAGAACAGGGTTTTTCCACCAGATCAGTTTTTAATAACTGGTTGGTGAGTGAAAATGTGGAATAGAGGAGGCCATAAGGTGAAAAAGAGTTGGAACCTAGTTGGGCTGGCAGTACAGAGTGTGTGCAAGGGTATAACTAGAGATTAGACCAGATAGGAAACTTTGTGGTGGGTCTTGAATCCTAGAATAAGGAGTTTGCTTTTTATCCTTTAGGCAATGGTGAGCCACTGAAAGTAGGAAGACTATTGTGACAACTACGTGAAGGAAGGATTGGAGAGGGAAGAGACTGGAGAAAAGAGAAACCAATTAGGCTATTATCGTAGTCCAGGTGAGAGGCAATGAGGACCTGAATTAGGGTGGTGGAAATATGAGTCAGAGGAGCCACACATGTGATATTAACAATCAATCTGGACTGGCTCAAAAGGGGCAGATTTCCTACCATTGGAAAACTCTTAGCTCTGTTATTACTTCAGTGATTGAGTGTATCTCTTTTTTCTCCTTTTTTTGTTCCAGTCTTGACACTGGTTTAAATTTCCTTATTCATTTTCACAGTCTTTCCCTTCTTTCTTGTATTCTTGCAACATATCTTCCATCCTTTAGGGAACACTCATGTCCTAATGATCTAAGAAGGATATACCTCTTGCTTTTCACAGCTCATTCACATTGAATATATCCAGTTTTCTCCTGCACCTGTCCCTTTTAAATATATTTTGTAGGCCCCCTTCATCACTAGAGAGGATCATATCTTTATTGTCCTTGTTCTCTGTACTCACAGAGATCTGTCATTTCTTTTATAGTGTAGTGTCTTGATTTACTGTTAGTTACCTACTTTTATCTTAACTAGGAAAAATGATCACTAAAAGACTCTTGTAATAACTGCTAAAACCTTGCCCATGCCCCAGACATGCAAAAAGCATCTGGTTGCTACAATCCACAATTATCTGGGAAAGAACCGATTTTCCTCTAAACTTTCCCTCTTCTCACACTTCGGCACCGAAAAGGTTGGCTGCTGTTGCTTCTCTGCTTTTGTAGCTTTGCCTATAGTGGGACATCCTTTTATAAGATCAGTCAGTCAAGTATTAATCACCCACTGTGCTAAGTACATAGGGATACAAGAACAAAGAATGAAATAGACCCTACTAAGAACTATGCTGATCTTCAAGAGTCAAGGCTTTAGATCTAGAAAGGATCTCAGGAGTTATCCATTCCAAATCATTTCATTTTATAGGTGAGGAAACTGAAACCTAGGTAGGGGAAGATGGAGGCCCTGTCACTAAGCGCTGTAGAGTGGGCTTGCCCTTGGGCTGACATTCAACATAACTAATGACCTACCCCTTGGCTGCTTGGGAAGAGAGGAATGTAATAACTACTGCTAGTGCCTCATCAGTATAAATGCCTGCCATCTATTTCATTCATTGGAAAGTAGAATGGAACTGGGCAGTTAGCACAGTTTTGTGTGTTATATAGCTACAAATGATCAGAGAGATCCTTTGAGAACCTTCTGATATAAAGCATGCTTTGCTTCCTCTTCCCTGTGTGATCTTAGCAACATCATTGACCTTCTCTGGGCTTTCCTTTGCTCCCCTGTAAAAAGAAAAAGTGGAATTAGCTGTGCCTGAGGCTCCTTCCAACTCTGTGCTGCATTCTTTTCCAGCTCTGAACTTCTGTGCATCCTTTTGCAGTGCAGTGTTTCCAGATTTCCAATATGTTTAATCCTCAAACTGAAGATGAACTTGGCTGGTATACAGAGATGAAAGAAAGACTGGAAGGGAGCAGATTATGAAGAGCTTTTAAATACCAGAGTCGTTTACATTTGATCCCAGAGATCAGAGTGAGCCATAGAATTTTACTGGTTGCGTAGAGGAGTTACTTGATCACAACTGTATTTTAGGGAGTTCATTTGGGTAGCTGGTAGAAGAGGATTGAGGTGGGGAAAGACACGAGTCTTCGAGAACAATTGGGAGGTTATCACAGTAGTGTAGGCAAGAGGTTGAGAGAACAGGACATATACAAGAGATGTTGTGATGCTAGGAAAAAATATGGCAACTAACTGGAAATATAGGATGAGTGTGATTGAGATTATGGAATGTATTGTTGTTGTTGTAAGTGATAGGATTTCAACATGAAGTTCACTTGGGCCAAGTGGTCCTTATGACCATAAACATAGCAGTCTGTACCATTCCACTGCCCTGATTCATTCTGATTTTGGGCTAAACATAAAAAACATCCTCAGTTTCTGATAAGACAAGACTCCTGGCCAACTATAGTGGCTGTGCACGGATATTTACTCTTGGAGTACCCATTTATCAACTCCAACTCAATTTCTAATCCTGATTAAAAAGTCCTTCCATTTGACTCTTGTATCAACAGGCCATTCTATGAAATTTCCCCACCATAACTGGTGATGGGGATGAGAGTGGCCTGGTCCTTTGTGGCAAGATCTTGGTCTGTATGTGTTGCCATATTGTGTGTGCCTGTTAATTTAGTTTTTGCTTCCTTGTTTTGTAATAAAGCTCATGTTTGTGCCAATTTTCTGTGATTGAGCGAAGTCACAAGTAGCATAGGTATAGACAGGAGAGAGAAAAGAGCACACAATTGAGCAAGTAACCCACTGTTAGGAATCGTGACATAGATGATGATCCAGCAAAGAAGACTGGGAAGTAGCAATCAGGCAGGTTGGGGAAGAATAAGAGAAGAGAGCCATGAAACCTAGAGATCAAAGAACAGGTGGTAGGACTGGGTACTTAGTGTTGTTAAATGTTAGTGTTTATTTCATCTGTATTATTGTAGTAATTAGGTATGTTGTTTTTTTTAATTCCGCTTATTTTACTATTCATTAGTTCATCCACATTTTCTCATATTCCTCTGAATTCTTTGTTTTTAATTTCTTGTAATAAACCAATATTCCAGTGCATTCCTATACTATTCAGCCATCCCTTAGTTTTATGAGCTCTTGCTTTGTTATTTTGCCACCACAAGAAGTCTTATTGTGAATATTTTGATATATTGTAGGCCCTTTATTTCTGTCTTCTCATCTCCTTGGGGAATATATCCAGCAAGGGTATCTCTGAGTAAAAGGGTTTGAACAAGCTAGTGACTTTTTCTTGTGTAATTCTATATTGTTTTCCAGGATGGTTAAACCAATTAACATCCATTGGGGAAGTCAGATCTAATTCATATTATAAAGTATTTACTTTACTTACACTACATTTTATATAGCTTTTTTAATTATTATTATAAGAGAAGGTTCACTGTATGATAATGAGGTTTTTCAAAATAATGTTTTTTATTTGTTTGGGTTGTAGTAAAATTATTTGGAAGTATAAGAGAAATCAAAAGAAAAGCTTTAACATAACCATTGTTTATCCTCTAATGTTGTTAAGCTTTTGGATGCTCTAATATGCAGGGAATTCTATTATAACTAGAAAGCATCAAAAGAAAAAGTATATGTTCAACTGCTATTAGCATCAGGGTTATAATTGGTTGATTAATTTTTTTTGTATTTATAGAACATATTTTTGTGTGAAATAAAGGGATTTTGAGATCTTAAAATAATATCTTGACTCCTAACAACATTGGAGAAATGTCATTCTGGAACACTGATTTGTTGTTTAAACTCATGCTCATAGTTTTATAAGTTTTATGAGAAAACATCTTATAAATCATAAAGTGTTACACGATTTATAAGATGTTTTCCTAATGATAAATTTTGGAGGTAGGTAGTGCATGTGTTATTATCCATATTTTGCAGATGAGGAAACTGAGGTCCAGAGAGATGAAGGGACTTGACAGCATCATCTAACTAGTGGCTTTCAGAACTGGGATCTGAACTCCAGCATTCTTCTGACATCAAGTCTGTTGCTCTTATGAGTAGATCCACACTGCATTTATGTAAACTAAGGGAGGTTAGACTTCAAGCCCTGAGACTTGTTATTAACTTAATTGAATAAACATTTTTCTGAAATGCACCACACATTTCCCTGTATTTTTTAACAGAAATTTTTATCATTTAACTTGAAGTCATCATTGTGAGCATTACTTTTTACAGAGTTAGACCTTATCTCCCCAAAAAAGGGTTCAGTCTAGATGGGGAGGTTCATGTTTGCAGATAGTATTGGGTCGACTTCATCTAAACCTTGGAACATTGCAGAGTCTTCAAAATTAAACCCATAGCCATTCAAAAGCATTTGACCTAATAGTCCACAGAGGAAAAACCAAGTGGTTAAAGAAGGCCTATTGTCTGTATTCTGATATTCCATTTTATGAATAACTCACAGAGCTATTCTGCCATGGCATATATGTTGGATAACCACTACAAATGGACAGTGGGCTGGGCCAAGCATGTTTTTATCATAAATAAGTGCCAACAAAAACAATCAAACAAAGGGCAGAGTCTTAACTAAATAACAACAAAGAGTGCCCTTTTATTCTGGCCTTCCCAAAGTTCTGCCATCTTTCATAGGATCATAGGTTTAGATCTGGAAGGGAGCTTAGAGATTGCTGAACCCTGCCCCCATGTAGCCTCTCCATTTTGAAGATGAGGAAACAGAAGCAGAGAGAGGTGAAGTAACTTGCCCAGAGTCCCATAGCTAGTAAGTGGCAAAGGCAGAAATATTTTTTATGTTTTAATATTTTTATTTTCCCCAGTAACCTATAAAACAATTTTTCATTTGTTTTTAAAATTTTTGAGTTCCAAATTCTCCCCCTTTCTCCCTACCCCATCACCATTGATGGATGAATATGAAGTACACATGTGAAGTTATACAAAACATTTCCATAAAAGTCATGTTGTGAAAGAAAACATAGATTTCTCCCCTCTTCTCCCCCAAAAGTAAGAAAAATAAAGTTTAAAATACAGTATGCTTCAATCGGTATTCAGACACAATCATTCTATGCCCAAGGAGCTATGGATAAGTATTTTTCATCATGCCCTTTGGAGTAGTCGTGGATCATTGCATGGCTGAGAATAACAAAGTCATTCACAGCTGATCATTCCAAAACATTGCTATTACTTTGTATACAGTATATTTCGGTTTGCTTGAATTCATGGAGGACTTTCCAGGTTTTTCTGAGGATATCTTGCCCCTTATTTCCCATAGAACAATAATATTCCATCATAATCTCATACTGCAGTTTATTCAGCCATTCCCCAATTGATAGGCATCCCTTTAATTTCCAATTATTTTCTTTGAGAAAAAAGTTGCTGTAAATATTTTTATGCATATAGGTCCTTTTCCTTTTTTAAAATCTCTTTTGGGATTCATGCCTAGTAGTGATATTGCTAGGTCAAAGTATATGCATAGTTCATATCCTTCGATCATTTATCATTTGGAGAATGGCTTTTTAAAAAAAATAATATATTTGACTCAGTTCCCCATACATTTAAGAAATGAGGCCATTAGAGAAATTTGCTTCAAAATTCTTTTCATAATTACTATTGCTAAATGTATTTTCTCTCCCATTCTATTCTCTCTTTCCTTTTACCCTGTCCCTCCTCAAAGGCAAAATTTTAAATTTGGTCTTTCCAACCTTAAGTCCAATTCCCTGTCTACTACACTGTGCTGTGCCTCTGCCTTAATTCTTTTTCTTTTCTTTATTCTTTTTTTTCATCTACATAGTATAGTTGGTATGTGTACAGCTCTTTTCTGTTAATTTTATTCCATATCATCTCATCTAGGTCTTCATATTTTTGTATGCTTAAGAGTTATCATTCTTATGATACCATTTTATATTTGTATTCCATAGCCCCGTCCGTAGGCCCCAACTAGAGAAGGGTCTCTTAACCTCATAGGGTCATGCATTCATCCTGAGGAGGGCTAACCCCAAGGGAGGGAGTGTCAAGTTTTCCCCTCACTTATCCTATCCCCTCCTAGAGAAACTCCAGGTATAATCACAAATAGAAAAAAAATTTGAGTAATCATATAAAAGATGTGCATATTATGGGTATCAGGCATAGTTCCATTATATTCTCCACCAAAGAAACTGCATAAGATGTAAGAGAACTCAAAAGCATATGCAAATTCAGAAAACACAAAATGTCTAATAACCTCATCTGTAAAATGAGAAGGAAATGGCAAATTACTTCATATTTTTGTCAAGACAATCCCATATGGGGCCACAAAAATCATAAAAATGAATAATAACAAAGTAATTTTTAAGCTATTTCTTGTAGGTCATGATATTTTATTATTTATCTTTGGCATTTAACTATGATATATGCAGATATGTCAGATTTTGACTTCTCCCTTGAAAGTATCCTATGGATTCTTTACATTCATATTTTACTAGTTTTAACTAATTTTGTAAATATTTCTTTGACAGTTTCCTGAAATATGGTTTCTAAATTCTTTAGACAATTATCAAGAGGAAATAAAGATCATAAAAAGGAAGGCAATTTTGACTGATAAGTTTTACTGAGACTTGATGGGGTGAAACCCATGATAAGAATATGTTCTAGATGGGATATACCTTGTTCAAAAGAAACAAAATAGTTTTTAAAAAGAGAGAGAAGATGGTAATAGCAAATATCAGGAAGGCATAGTCATGTCAAAAAGTTCAAGAATCAGAACAGGAAATCAGGTTAGAGAACATTTGGGTAAATAGTGAGGGGAAAGCAGAAGTCATCATTTTGTCATCAGAGTATACTATATACCACCCGGACAGAAAGAGGAAATAGATGATACAGAGAATTATAGCAGTTGTGAGAAACTTCACTTATCTTGACACCTCTTGAAACTTATCCTCTGTCAAGAGCAGATAGCTGATAATATCTTGATTTGCCTTAATGATAATTTCATCCGAATGCAAGCTATTTATGCTTGACATAACAACTGTTAGGTTTTTTTTTAGTTATTCTATCAGAATGATATACAAGTTTTCCTAATGATTCTGACATCAAAACTTTAATTCTGTGCTGTGTCTAATTTTCATTAATAGGAACAAATTAGTTGTTAGAGGGAAAGTAATCATTCTATCCTATAATTTTTGATGAGGAAATTTGGACATTATCTGGAACTATATAAGTAAGCATATTTCAAAAGTTTCAGAAGAAATGTAGGGAGGATCAAGTGAATTAAAATTCATTAAAATTAAAATTGTGGGAAAAATCATCACAAGAGGTGTAGGAAACTCCCATGAATGAAATCGTGAAGACAAAAAGACAGAAACAGTTCTATTGTGGAAACACTGAAGTTGTTTGAAGAGCCTGACATAGGAACTTCTCTAACCAAATTAAATTTTAAAAGGATATATTCAGAAAATGGAAACAATGGCAGAGTATCAGAGCAAGAGGAGAAGTATGGCATAATCATGTGAAAATCTCAGGAATACCAAAATTTTACATAAACTGAGGATATATGGGGGAAATGTGGTTTTTAAATTTGAGGAAAAGAGGAAGATCACTACCTCTAAGACATATCACTAAACATTACTACATCTCATTTTCTTCATCTGTAAAATATCTGTTATGGATGTTTGATATAGCTTCCAAAATACCTTCCAGTTTTAGACTTCTCATTCTGTGATCAAAGAAAGGAATGATATGACAGAAAAAAGATCATAGAGAGCTGCTCCATTTTTCTTATACTTCTCTTTTCTCTGCTAAGGAGAATGACCTTTTTGCTACATAAAGAACTTCTAGGATAATAATCCTTCTGTACTCTGCTCTAGTCAGATCATAGCTATAGTGTTGTGTTCAGTTCTGAGTGCTGCAGTTTAAGAAGGACATTGATAAACTAGAGAATGTCTAAAGGAGGCAAACAATATGATGAAAAACCTCAAGTCCATGCCAGCTGAGGAACTGTTCAAGGACCTGGACTAGAGAAGATTGGGCCAGGGAAGAGGGGGAACAGTAGGGAGGGGTCATAATAGCTGTATTTAAGTAATTGAAGATCTGTCCTGTGGAGGAGGGATGAGACTTGTTCTGTTTGTCCTTAGAAGGTAGAACCAGGAATACCAGACTGAAGTGGCCAAGGGGCAATTATGGGTTTGATATTAGAAAAAAAAATGACTAATACATAGTGCTATCTAAAAATGGAATGGGCTGCCTCTGGAGGCAGTGGCTTCCCCTTCACTGGAGGTCTTTGAGCAAATAGTTGATGACTGTTTTTTTGTAATAGTGGATATAGTTATTAACTGCTAGGATCCACTTCAACTCCAAAATTCTGTGATTCTGATTATTATTATTTTTGTAATGGTATGTCTTTAATCCTAAATTTGTTGCCTCATGATTTACCCTCCAGATTTGTATACTTTCCAGAAGTTTGGATTATTCAGTAATTTCCTGAATATTTTCTTGCCTTGAGATAAGTAAAAACTCCAAATTCCTTCAAGCTATGAAATTTCAGTCTTTTCTCCTCTGCTTCCTCTCTTGGCCTTCCCCAAATATTACAAAAGATTTCAATCAATATCTTCTTCCTTCACTTTTGCTTGAGGGGCAAGGAAGAACAAGTTAATAGTCATTGCTCAGTCCCTAGCTGGCTCATTTTCTCCTTCCTTTCTCTTTATTTCTGGACCCAGACTTTTCCCCTGATGTGGGATCCACAGATCTGTGAGAGAGTAGATTGGAGAACTAAGATTGTAGCAATTCTTCCCTTGGACCTAAAATTTAAAAAGAAAGGAAGTCTTAAGTGTGACTTATTACCTTTAATTTTCTTTCCTCTCTCTTCCTATGAACAAAAAACTTTGCTTTTGTCTGCCCACCTACACCTTCTGTACCATTTTGTGTCCTGTCCACATATACCATTTTGGCACTTGTGCTTATAGATTAAATGATTGTATGCTTTAATAATATTGAGTTAGTTACGTTTTAATGAATTTTTGGCTAAGGAAAACACTAGGTCTTAGATCCCAGAACTCAAGAATGAGAAAAATTAAGGAAAAAATCAGTAAAAGCTGAGACTCAGTTTAATTTGCTGTGCCTCACAAAAGCTTGGTTTGAGGTAACATTCAATTTGAGCAAAAGTATAAAATTATAATACAGAGATATTTGTCTTTGACCAAGAGAAGATGCAAAGGAAATAGAATATTTGGGGGCAGCTTTGTGTGGCACTGTAATGCATAGATTTCTAAGCCTGGCTGAGGAAGACTTGAGTTCAAATCTGGCCTTAGACACTTTAAAAAAAATTTTTTTTATTAAAGCTTTTCATTTTCAAAACATATGCATAGGTAATTTTTCAACATTGATCCTTGCAAAGCTTTCTGTTACAAATTTTTCCTTCCTACCTCCCACCCCCTCCCCTAGATGGCAGGAAGTCTAATACATGTTAATTATGTTAAAATATTTGACAGATTGAATATGTGTATACATATTTATACAGTTATCTTGCTGTACAGGAAACTTAGATACTTTTTAATTGTGTAACTCTGGACAAGAAACATAATCTCTATTTACCTCAGTGTCCTCAAGTGTAAAATGGAGATAATAATACCACCTACCTCATAGGGTTGTTGTGAAGATCAGATGAGATACTTGTAAAGCATTTAGCACAGGGCCTAGTACATAGTTGTACTATAAAAAATGCTTATCCCTTTCCCTTTCCCAAATACAGACTTTTTGGAGGCCTAGGGAGAAAAGGAAGTGGGTTTGAATGTATTGAGAGCCAAAGGATATCTAAATGTTATCTCAAAACCATATAAAGCTGGACAGTCTATTGTAGGTTTGCCTTTCTAAGCATTGGTCTGTACACTTATAAATTCTCATATTTGTAGTTAATTATATTATATTCAGAATTGGCCTGAGAATGATTTACTACTAAAGAGAAAAAACACTGGTCATAAGATTAGGTTTTCATTTTCAATTCCTCATCCTTGATGATAGAAAGGGAAGTGACAAGGAACTTGAGTCTAATTCTGTCACATGGACCCATAGTGTTACATTCTCTTACCTTCGTTTGTTCATTGTTTCTGAGACACACATGTGCACGCACACACACACACACACACACACACACACACACACACACAGAGTCGTTATTTTAATTCCCTGATTGCATTTTTCCCCCATTCTAAAATGAAGATGCCTCTACTAACGTCTTTTTCTGGTACATCCTGATATGAATGTGATCCTGGTTCTCAAAGATTTTTCCAGTGGAGTAGAAATTCTAGTTTAGTCTACTAAGCTGGAAAGGCTGTGAATATTGACCCAGTGATAGATCATTTTGTCTGTTGTCTGAGGATTAGCCTGATAAAGTCAGAGATGCTTCATTACCAGGTTGGCCAAATAATAATGATTTTTTTTGACCATAGAAACCCTTTTAAACATCATCTTCTTAAATAGAGTTGCTATCTGATTCACTAGAGGGAGTACCTCTACCAATGAAATTTTAGAAGTAAAGTAAAATAAAGAAGGCAGTGGATTAGGGGTCTACCTAATCCTATAATTTCTTTATTTTTCCCACTTTCAGATAAAAATATCAGGAGCATAATAAATGCAACAAATGTCTCAAATAATCCCTTTTCAGTTTTTTTTTTAAACTAATAAAAGGGATGAGAAGTATGGCTAATTTTAAATGGTAGATAATCCCCCACATTCACCTTTTGTTTTGAAATGTGTTTTGGGGCTTATATTAAAATATATTTTTACATTAAAAAATTAAAGAATCAGGGCAGCTAGGTGGTGCAGTTGATAGAGCACCCACCCTAAAGTCAGGAGGACCTGAGTTCAAATCTGGTCTCAGACACTTAGCACTTCCTAGCTGTGAGACCCTGGGCAAGTCATTTAACCTCAATTGCCTCAGCAAAAAAAAAAAAAAAAAAGTAAAGAATCTCCATTGCAGATCTGATTCACTAGGGACTGAGAACAAGGATATTTTCTACATCCTGCTCGTCTTCTCTCTTGCTCCCCTTCTCAGTCTTGACCATTTCCTCTCACTTCTCAAAAAGCCCTAGGACTTACTTTTTCTTAGAACATACCTGGAAAGACAAGTTCAGAAAGTCTTCTTCTTTACAGGCAAAATAAAGTCAAGAAGTCAAAAAAGCCTTAAGATTAATAGGTGCTACCTAACAATTAAAATGAATAAGCTGAAATGTAAATGATCCAGATGTAGATAATCATGAGATCATTTATTTAGACTATGATTGTGGACAATCAAATGGGAAGCCAGCCTATTTGTTTGTGACCTGTGGTTGGTTGTTTACTTTTTTTCCTTATTTCTTCTAAAAACATTTTTCTTTCTTTGTGCAGAGTTCAATACATAAAAAATTAAGATATCAACATCAAGGAGAAGAGATGCAGAAGCTTCAACAGAACTTGCAAAGAGTCCAGACTCTGTGCAGCTCAGCTGAAAGAGAACTTCAGTTTGAACGGACAAAAAGCTTTGATTTAAAGCAGCATAATAACTTACTTCAGGAAGAGAACATTAAGGTAAACAGAGGTTCACTTGCTTAACCACTAGGGATGTAAGTGTTAATCAGCAAGCACTTATATGTTGTTTCATTATTGTCATTATCTTGGATGAAATTATTTATGGTTTGACCCACCCATTCTTTAGGATTAGATTATTTCGTTTCCAATTTTATGTCTATTTTTTCCATCACCCTTTATTGCACATAATTTTTATTGCATCATGATCTGAAAAGGATACATTTGATATTTCTGCCTTTCTGCATTTGATTAAGGGTTTTTAATACCCTAATATATGGTCAATTTTTTTTTCAGGCACCATGTGCCACTGAAAAATGCTTAATTCCTTCCTATCCCTATTTAGTTTTCTTCAGAGGTCTATCATATCTAACTTTTCTAAAATTCTGTTCACCTCTTTACTTCTTTCTTGTTTATTTTGTGGTTAGATTTATCTAGTTCTGAGAGAGGAAGTTGAGATCCTTCACTAGTATAGTTTTGTCATCCATTTCTTCCTGCAACTCATTTAAGTTCTCCCTAAGAATTTGAGTGTTATACCACTTGGTGCATCTATGTTTAATATTGATATTACTTCATTATCTATGATATTCTTTAGCGAGATGTAGTTTTCTTTCTTTTTGCTTTTGCTTGATTTGAGATCAGGATCGCTATTCCTACTTTTTTTTTTTTAACTTCAGCTGAAGTATAATATATTCTGCTTCAGCCTTTAACTTTTATTCTATGTGTATCTCTGCTTCAAATATGTTTCTTGTAAACAACATATTGTAAGATTCTGGCTTTCAATCCACTCTGCTATATGCTTCCATTTTATGGGAGAGTTCATCCCACAGTTAGGATTACTAACTCTGTATTTCCCATCATCCTATTTTTTTTTCCTGCTAATACTTTTCTGTCTCCTTTCATCTTTTCCCTTCTCACAAATGCTTTGTTTCTGACCACTGTTTCTCTCAATATGTCTTCCCTTTTATCTGTCTTCTCACTTTTCTTCCCCCTTCCCCCTCCTACTTCCCTTTAGGATGAGACAAATTTCTATATCAAACTAAGTATGTAAGTTATTTACTCTTTGAGTCTAATCTGATGAGACTAAACTTCAAACAATGCTCATCTGCTTCCCTTCTTTTCCTCTGCTGTAATACATCTTTTGTGCCTTTTCATGTGCTATAATTTATTCCCATTTTACCTCCTCTTTCCTCTTTTCCCAGTACAATCCTTTTTTCCATCCCTTAATTTCTTTTTTATATCATTACATATATGTCAACTTACTTACACCCTCTGTTTTGAATACCCTTCTAACTGCCCTGACAAAGATACAGTTCTCAAGAGTTACAAGTATCAGCGTCCTGTGTAGAGATGTAAATAGTTTAATCTTCAAGAAACTTTTTTTTTCTTTCCTGTTTACCTTTTTGTGCTTCCCTTGGGTCTTGCATTTGAAGATCAAATTTTCTGTTCAGCTTTGATCTTTTCATTAAAATGATTGAAAATCCCCTTTTTTATTGAATGCTCATTTTTTTTCCCCTGGAAGATAATGCTCAATTTTTCAGCAGGCACTTATTTAGCATCTATTGTGTGCCAGGCACTGTATGCTAAGTTCTGGGGAAATAAGGAAAGACAAGTCAAGCCCAGTTCTCAAGAAGCTTACAGTCTAATGGCATACAAACAGCTATGTGCAATTAAAATGCATCAAGCATTAAGTTGGAGATACTCAACAGAGGGGAGGTTACTCATATAAAAAATTCAAAAAGATTTCTTATAGAGCGGGGTATTTTAACTGTTACTTGAAGGATGTCAAGGAAATACCCAGAGTCAAGAGATAAATTGTCTTTTGGGAGGAACAGCAAAGAGGCCCATTGTCACTGAATATTAGAGTACCTAATAAGTAGTGAGGGTTAAGGAGCCTGGAAAAGTAGGAGAGAGCCAAGTTATGAAAAGCTTTGAACAGAAGAATTTATACTTAATCCTGGAGTCAATAGGGAACCAATGAAGTCCATTGAATGGGAGTGAAATGGGGGGGGTGGACCTGTGCCTTAGGAAGATCAATTTGACAGTTGAGTAGAGAATGGCATGAACTAGGGAGAGAATTGATTTAGGAAAGCCAACTGTAGAAGGCTATTGTAATAATCCAGGAGCAAAGTGATGAGGACTAATAAAAGGCATTGTCAGAGGAGAGAAGAGAATATGAGAAAGCATGCTGTAAGTGTGTTTTGGCAACAGACTGGGCATGGGAGATGAGAGAGGGAGGAATAGAGAAAGACATACAGGTCATAAGCCTAGGTGACTGAGAGGATGGTGGTACTCTTGACAGCAATAGAGAAGTTTGAGGAAGGCCAGGGTAGAGGGGAGAATATTGAATTCAGTTTTAAACATGTTGAATTTAAAATGTCTATAGGAAATCCACTTTGAGATGCCTAATAGGCAGTTAAAATATAAAACTCAAAGTCAGAGAAAAGGTTAATACAGATAATACAACTGAGAATTATTATATTCTCAATTATTACATTTTTATTACACATGACTATAACCCAAGGAAACTGATGAGATCACCAAATGCAGTTGTACAGAAGAAGAGGAGAGAGCCCAAGACAGAGCTTTGAGGGATGTCCATTGTTACTGGGCATGACATGGATGAAGATGGAACTAAGGAGACAGAGAAGTAGTAGGGAGAGAGAAAAATCAGGAGAGAGCAGGGTCATAAAACCCCAAAAAGAAGGAAGTATCAAGTACTGACTAAAAGCATAAGATCGCATAAATGTCAAGAATGACAATTGATAAAACACTATTAAATTTGGCACTTAAGAGCTCATTAGTTACTTTGAAAAGAGCAGTTTCAGTTGAATAATGAGGCTGAAAGCCAGATTTCAGAGAGTTAAGAAGAGAGTGAAAGTAAAAGAAGTGTAGACACTTCTTCTAGATAACCTAGAAAGGGAGGAGAGATTTAGGGATGTAGCTAGCCGACAGCCAGTCAAGTGAGGAATTTTTAAGAGCGGAGGAGACTGGGTATATTTCATTAGAGAAGTAATCCTAGACAGGGAGTGATTGAAGAGTAGTGACAAGATATGGATAATAAAGAAGTTAATCTGCTGGAGAAGGTGAGTTGGATTAGGATCTGTTAGTTACACATGGAGAGGGGTTTTGTTTTGGCAAGAAGGGTCATCTCTTCATATGAAACAGGGATAAAGGGAGAGATAATGGTAAAAGGTATGTGACTGATATGAGATGAGAAAGAAGGGATAAGGGGGACCACTTGGCTTCTCAGCTGAGAGTGTGGGAGGAGGAAGAGCCATGGAAGATATGAGAAAGAAAAAAAAGGTCTGGGAAATCCTCTATTGAATACGATTGTGAAGCTATTAGTGAGGCATAAGTGAATTGAGAGTCCAAGTGAGATTATGTAACATTTGTAGTGGATCCAATTGACATGGTTTTTTTTTCAGTTTTCCCCAGCTTTGTTCAGTAGCAAGTGTGTAGGAATAAAGGCAGTGGATGGGGAGAATGACTGAGATCTGAGGCTAATCTCAGGACAAGGGTGATGACTTGAGAACAGAAAACACTTTAGAGTTAAATTGATTCACCAAAACATCAAGAAAGAAAAGGGAGACTATATTTCTCCAACAGATTTCCCCTTCTGCTCCCCACCCCACTTCTCTCTCCTCTTTGATCATGTTCTGTCTACTGGTTGTTTCCTTAATGCCTGTGTCTTCTCCATCCTCAAAACCCCTTACTTGATTCATTGATACCGGCTAGCAATTATCCTATATGTCTCCTCCTTTTGGCTAAATTCCTCAAAAAGCTTTCTAATTAAGTGCCTCCACTTTCTTTACTTTCACTCTTTTCTAACTCCATGCAGTCTTGCTTTGTCTCATCATTCAATTGAAACTGTTCTTTCTAAAGTTACTAATGATTGCTTAAGTGACAGATCTAATGGTCTTTTTTCAATCATCACTCTTGACATTTCTGCAACTTTTACTGCTGATGATCAGTCATTGATACTGTCGTCTTTCTGGATTTTCGTGACACTTCTCTACTGGTTTTTCTCTCCATTATATGATCATTTCTTCTCTGTCTCCTTCGCTGGATCTTTATCCATGACATGCCCCACCCTAGTGGGGTTCTATCACAAGCCCTTTCCTCTTCTGCTACTATGTGATTTCCTTTGGTGAGGTTTTTCTGATCCTCTCTATGCAGATAATTCTCAGATTTATTTGTCCAGCCCCAATCTCTCTTCTGACTTCCAAGCTTACATTGCCCAGTGCCTTTTAGCCTTCTCAAACTGGATGTTTTGTAGACATCTTAAAATAAGCATGTCCAAAACTGAACTTATCTCCCACCAATACCCTCTTTTCTTCCTAACTTTCTAGTAATTCTCAGGGGTGCTGCCATCTTCCCAAACACCAAGGCTCACAACATCGGTGTCATTCTCAACTCCTCACCCTTTTACCCTTCCCCCTCCATATCCCATCAGTGGTCAAGTCTTTTTATTTATACTTTTGAAACATATTTTGTCTTCATCCCATTCTCTCCTCTGACACTACTACGACGCTAATACAGGGGCTCACCTCACTCCTAGACTGTTGCAATAGTCTATTTTTTGGCCTTCCTGCCTCAAGTCTCCCTTCTCCAATCCACTTTGTGATCAAGTGGTGCCAGCCCCATTGCTGTTCCTTGCACACTTCATCTCCCAACTGGACATATTTAGTGGCCTATTCTCCATTCCTGGAGCACTTTCCCTTCTCATCACCTCCTCCTAACTTCCCTAGCTTCCTCTAAGTTTCCATTATGGTGCTACCTGTGCAATAGCTGTCTTCCATCCTCCTAAATTTTAGTATCTTCCCTTTGAGATCATCTTCAATTTATTCTGTTTATATCTTGTTTGTATACAGTTGTTTGCATGTTGTCTCCCCATAAGACTTGTGTATATTCTATATAGAAAGAGTCATCTAGAAATTTTGTCTAAATCTCAATTTGGATGGCCCAGTGCATTGAGAGAATCCTGATTTTCTACCTGAGGGTGAGGAGATCACTTCTCATCAGTCACAGAACCCAAGTCCCACCCTAGTAGGAACAGTTTCACATACTCTGGGAAGCTCAGTCAGATCAGGTTTCCTTCTGATTTTCTTTGTCTTTTCTTTACTACCTTTGGATTGGGTAATGTTATTTCACGTGTCAAGGCAGGCCCTTGTTAAGCAGTTTTCTTTGATAAACTTGGTAAAAATGATTTTTGTTTGTTGAATCTGCCTAATTTGATGGGCAATTGTAATTTTTATCTGTACATTTGGGACTATATAAGATCTGTGTAACATTAACTATTGTAAGACATTGTATAGCACTGGGAAAGCAAGCAAAAAGGAAGTTATGCTTCTCTGAGACCCAAGAAAACTCTTCTGGATTGGGGGCATGGACAGTGTATTCAGAATGCACCCTGACTGATACTAGCTTAATAATTTCTTCTTTAAGTTCTTTGAGTGCCTCCAAAATGTGGTTCATCTGATCTATATGACTTGAATTCTTCAAGGGCAATGGGATACTCTCTTTTTATTAAGTTTTTAAAATTAATCTCTTTTTATTATCCTGAGGATCAACTTCAACTTTGCTATTTTTGTTATGATACTTGGAAAGAAAAGAGAATTAATAAAATAAAATAAAATTAAAATTAAAATTGAACCCTTCGGGCTTCTCTCTCTGATCTGTTGTCATCATATGCTCCGGTTTTATCCTTTCTTTGATCCTTTATCTTCCTTCCCAAAAAGGAAAAAACATCAACAAACTCTGCCTCTTTTTTGTTCCTCATCAACAAGGCTGTTATATTCTAAACAACTCTTTTATAACTATTTTCCCAGGATCATTTTGGCTTCTTGTATTTATTTTCCTCCTTCCTCTGTCTTCCGTCCTCACTATGTAACCACCAGGTGGTGCCGTTGAACATAGCCAGCAGAACTGCCTGTCATCTACTGAGCCCAGGAACAACTGGCACCTTTTGCACTTCCACTGTCCATCCCTTCTTTTGTGTTGAGGCTTCCTCAATCCAAGGCTTTCAGTACAAAAGAAAGAAATAAAAGTTGTTTTTTCCTGCTGCTGCTTATATGTACAAGGTGTGATCCTGAGGCTTGCTCTTGTTCTCCCTCTAATGAACTAATAATGCTCAATGCTTGGCCAGAAGTCTCATTCTCACAGGAACACCTTTGGATTTATAATCATAACCTCACAATGTTACTGATTTCTTTAAAGATTTTCACTCAAATTGTATCCAGTATTAGTTAGTGCACACATTTAAAAGCTAACATAGAGTTTGAAGCAAACAGAAGCAAAAGAAACCTCCAAAAATCTGCAGCAGAGTAGTCAGTGATGGAGCAACAATGCGACTGTCAGTCAGGAGTCTATTTCTTTCAAAGGAAACTTTGTTTTATAGAAGACATAGGTAAATTAACTCCTAGTTCCAGTTTATAAATATCAGCTTATTGATACTCCTTGAATGTAGAACCTATTATCAGATCTTTCCTTTATTCTGTCTGGCTAAGTAACCTACGGTGCATATTACTAGAGAGTAGATTTGGATTATTTTTTTTTTTGCTTAAATTAAAGAAAGACATTGTTCAGTTTGGATTTTTTTTCCATTTTAAAATTTTTGAACTTTATAAACATGAAATAAAATGAGTACTACAGAACAAAAATAAAGGGTTGTAAACAAAAAGTGAATTTCTATTATGTACAGCTTGCTTTTCTTTTTAAATATATAATAAAATTTTTTACAGCACAAAAATATTTTTATTACATTCACATATCAGAATTTATTTGGCCATTCTTCAGGTGCTGGACATTCCCTTAGCTTTCAGCTCTTTGTTATACCAAAGAGAGCTACTTGTAAATATTAGTGTATATATGGGTCCTTTTTCTTTTTCTTTGAGCTCTTTGTGTTCTAGCCAGAAAATGTGATAGCTATAGTGCTATCAGTACATCAAAAGGTATGCCCAAGTTAGTGACTTAGGAGGCATAGTTTGAAATTGCTTTCCAGAATGATTCCACCAATTCACAACTCCCTTAGCAATGCCTTTTTGCCTGCAGTACATCCAGTAATTATTATTTGCTTTTTGGGATTCTACTTTGCCAATTTGATGGGTGTATAGTAGAATATTCCAATTGTATTCATTTGCTTTTTTATAATTATTAGTAATTTGGAGCATTTTTAATATGCCTGTTGGCAATGTGGGTGTTTTCTTTGGAAACACTTGTTAGGGAATGGCTCTTGTTTTTATAAATTTGAATCAGTTCCTTAAGTATCTGAGATATGACACCTTTATCAAAGAAAATTTCTGCAAAGATTATTATTCAATTACTAGAGAAAATGTATATTTAACATAAAGTAAGTTCATTTGAAGGATTTTTCTGTGGGTTATTAAAATTTGGTCTATGCTAAGATTGTCATTTTTATTTCCCAACTAGATCAAAGCTGAATTGAAGCAGGCCCAGAAGAAACTACTAGATTGCACGAAAATGTGTTCTTCTGTCACAGCAAATTGGGAAGGCAGTCAACAGAAAATAAGAGACCTTGAACAAGAAATACTTAAACAATCCAAAAATATTCAATCACAGAACAGTTTATTCGAAAAACTTGCTCAAGAGAAAACCAGAGTGGCTCATGCAGAGAAAATGGTAATTATAACCATTCACATTTGTATCTTCTCAGTAACTAGGTCATGGAAACTATCACTGAAATCCTCTTTCTTAAGATTCCAGCAATTGTGAAGTTCATATCACATTTTACTTGAATCTGGGTATTTGTTGGAAAAGGATCTGACCTCTTCTTCTTCTCCCCATACTCCCCATACTCCCCATACAGCTTCTAGAATTTGTGTGGGTTTTTCTTTCTACTTTCTTCCCCCTCTAAGGATGAATTTAAAAGGGCAGGATCTATTAAAGCCACAATGTGACCTTTATAGGATTACAGAATGTTATAATTGGAAGGGTCCTCAGTTGTTATCTTGTCTAGTCCATTCATGAAAAAGAAATCCCTTCTTCAACACACTGAATAGGTGATTGTAGCCTCTCCTTGAAGACTTTGGAACTGGAAGAGTTTACTATGCCAAAGCATGTGGATAGATATAATTATTGGGAAGCTTTCCTTGCCTCAACCCTTGAGACAAGTTGCTTTGCAGCTCTACCCACTGCACCTAGCTCCACTGTTGGCTGAGTCTGATGTGTCTACCATCTGATAAACCTTTTTTAAATCTTTATTTAAATTTTTATTTTTAAACAGTATTTTATTTTTCCAAATACATGCAAAGATAGTTTTCAACATTTACCTTTGAGAAACTCCCTCTCTCCCTTCTTCTCCCCTCCCCAAAACAGCAAGCAATCTGATATAGGTTAAACATGTGCAATTTTTCTAAACATATTTCCACATTTATCATGTTGCACAAAAAAAATTAGATCAAAAAGGAAAAAAAAGAGAAAGAAAAAACCAGCAAGCAAACAACAAACAGGTGTTGTGATCCACATTCATTCTCCATAGTCTTCCCTTTGGATATGGATTGCACTTTCACAAATCTGTTAGAATTGCCCTGAATCACCACATTGTTGAGAAGAACCATGTCCATCAGAATTGATCATTATATAGTCTTGTTGCCGTGTACAATGATCTCCTGGTTCTGATTACTTCACTCAGCATCAGTTCATGTGAGTCTTTCTAGGCCTTTCTGAAATCAGCCTGCTTCTCATATCTGACAAATCTGACATATTAAAGAGTCAGACTGTTAGAGTCCAGGAAGTTGGGTACCCTGATGAGAAGTTTGTCTTTGAATTGAGGATCAGAGGGTGTGGTATGTGATTCCTTTGAGAACATGAGACCCTGATATTTGATGGAGATTGCTGATGATGGCTCAAATAAAAGGCTATTCAAAAGTGATCTTAGAAAACAGCTTGCCTCTAGGCACGCTCTGTTGTCAAGATGAGAACTCCACCTTCTTGCTGAATTCCTCCTTTCAATACAAACTTAATTGCTAATGATATGTGTGGGCTAGTGGATAAAGGGCGTGACCACAGAGAGTGGGGGAAGGAAGGAAGCAAGGAGGAGGGGCAAGGGACTAAGCTAGGAGGAGGGACTAAGCTAGGAGGTGAGGCTAAGAGAAGAGGGAAGATATAACAAGCTAGGCTGGCTGTAAGGGAGGAGCTGAATAAACTACCTTATTTCATCCTCCTCTGGCTTGACTCTCCTTTGGGTGAATACACTGGCTGTATCTGGATGCACACCAAAGCCTGGGAAGAGGTGAGATCCCACTGCCCTTAGGTATTACACATAGCATCAGACTGTCCCAAAGCTACCTCCTTTGTGTTTTGTTTTATACTTTTACCTTGAAAAGTATTTTTTAAATGTGTTGTGATCAGCCACCAAACTTAGAATGAAAGGTTGCTTAGGGTTGCGTGACTTAGGGCAGATTGCTTAAACTCTCTGCAGCTGAAATTCTTTATTTGAAATAGGGACATAAAATTTGCACTACTTATAGGTAGAGATAATAATAGGGATGGTTGTTAGGCAAGTACTGTACAAACATGAGGAGCATCACAGGTTTTAAAGTCATCTCAAACATTTACTAGCTAAGTGAGAATAATGTCACCCACAATTCAAGAAAAACAATGTATATAAGAGCCTTTGCAAACCTTAATGTTCTATATAGATGTCAGCTATTAGTGTTTAAATAATTAAAATAAAATTTAGATATAGTGGTTGAAGTATGCGATAGTAATATGGTCCAAACTAGAAAAATTTGACAGATTCAAGAGTTTATGGGTGATTTAAACAAACAAAATATCAAAGCAGATAACATTTATATACTCAGTCAACAGATATTTACTAAACATCTACTTTGTGCTAGGCACTGTACTTAAACACTGGAGATTTATAAAGGAAGACCAAAAATAAAACAAAACCAAAAGAAAAATCCCTCCTCTCAAATTCATAGTCAAACAAAGATATGAATGAGAATAGTTAGGAAAGGCACAAAAATTAAGGAGGCTCAGGAGAGGTTTCTCACAGAAGGTGGGACTTTAGCTAAGATCTGAAGGAAGCCAGGGAAGGCAGAGGTGGAGATGAGGAAGGAGAGGGTTTCAGGTATAGGAGATGGCCAGTGCAATTGTGTAAAAGTGGTGCAGGGGACAGGCAGAGGCTGGTGTGTCTGGCTTACTGAGCTCTTGGAGAGGAGTAAAGCCTGAGAAGACTGGAAAGGTAGAAAGGAGTCAGTAAACATTTATTGCAGGCAGAGGAGTCTGACGGTACTGAGGCGCTTGAGGAAGCATGGTGAGCAAAGCTGATTGGATCTTGAAGGAGGATGAGCCTCCAAGCCCAGGTGGAGAAGTCTGAGGGAGTGCAGCAGGCTGGGGAATGACAGGTTATGAAGGGCTTTGAAAGCAAAGCAGAATTTAAATTTGACCCTACAAAGAATAAGGAGCCACTGGAGGTTGCGGGGTTGTGAGGTGACCATGTCTATGGAAAAGGCAGTTTGAGGTGTCTAAAAGACAGCTCCAGATGTACAACTAGAGGTCCAGTGGTTTTTCAGTTGTATCCAGCTCTTTTGGACGCCATTTGGGTTTTTTGTTTTGTTTTGGTTTTTTTGGCAGAGATACTGCTTTGTCATTTCCTTCTCCAGCTCATTTTACAGATGAGGCAAACAGGGTTAAATGACTTGTCCAGGGTCACACAGCTGGGAGGTGTCTGAGACTGGATTTGACATTAGGAAGATGAGTCTTCTTGACTCAATATCACCATTTGTTTTAAGGCTTTGTCCAGGATTTGTCTGATTTCTCTTTGAATGTTACTTTCTCCTCATTTTTTGCTCAAGGTCTTGGAACTCCAGAAGAAATTAGAAGTTGCAAATGAGTCTTGTACAGAAGCTTGTATTTTAGATAAAAAGCAACTTGAAGAAGCGATAAAAGAAGCAAGAAAAAATGAGACCAAACTAAAAATGCAGTATCAGGAAGAACAACAGAAGAGGTAAATTTTCTGTAGGGAGAGGGATTGCATTCTAGAAAGTCACTGCCTAGCATTGTTAACATAACGTTAGAAACACTTAGGGACCATCTCTAACTTTCTAACTGGTCTAATTCACCTAGTTGTCTCAAAGTTGGAATACTTATTTTTTTTTACATAGAAACAATACTGTAAAATAGATTTTGCTTCCTAAATGACCCCCTAGAGACTGACTGACCCTAAATGTAACTGAACTACAATAACACTTATGATTTCTTGAAATTTTTATGGGTTAATTGGGTTCATCTGGGAACTTTGGATATTAGGAACACCTCTGTATGCCAGTCTCAGTCAGTCTCCAGAAGAGAATCTCTCTTCCCTCAGCCTCAGTCTCTTCCTCTACAGAAGTCATTGGGAGTTAGTTACCCTAACTCATGTGCTAGGGGCAGGTAAGTGTTCTGCTGAAAACTCCCAAAGGTTGTGGATTCGAGATAGAAGTGGTTAGGAATGATGGCATGGTCTTGCCTTGATGGGTAGTGAGGAGAAGCAAAGATAATTACAAAAGAGTCTATAAGAGGAGATTATTAATGAAGAGTATGGGAGGTTACAGTGCTGTGGTAGGAGGTCAGTGGTATGAAGAATAGAAATATGGATTATCTCTAGCAGACATCCATATGGGAAGAATTACAAGTTGTAGGATGGTATTATTTATTGAGAAGTTAGAGGATTTTCAATAACTAAGACTTTGGAATTATTTGTAATTAAGTGGTCCCATTAAGCTTAGATCCATAGCTTATAAAATGTGATAGTATATGAAATAGTGGGCAGTTAAGTGGCCTAGTACTTAGTGTACTGGGCCTTGAGTCAGGAAGACTTGAATTTAATCTGATCTCATACTTACTAACTAGGTGACCCTGCACAAAAGTCACTTATCCCTATTTGTCTCAGTTTTCTCATCTGTAAGATGCTGTAGAAGAAAAGAGCAAACCACTCTAGTATCTTTGCCAAGAAATCCCCCAAAAGGGTCACAGTCAGACATAATGAAGTAACTGAACAACATATGAGGTCATAATCTCCCAAACATGTATAAAACAAAATTCATATTATTCATAATGTTTTGTACTTATCCAGTATGTTCCTTTAAAGGGGTTCATTGTACTTTGGACCCTCTCAATTACTCTAGAAATGCTATTTTAATAAGATGTATTAATGGCTAAGTAAATTGCAATGTTCAGCTGGAATGAAAGAATGATAATGGCTTGTATCTAACCTTCTTGCTTTCTAAAATGTTGGTCCAGTAGAATAGATCCTTAGTCCAGAGATATGCTGGTAAATGTTTAATAATTGACTGACAGAAAAAAACAATGTACACATAACACTTCTAAATTTAATCCTCATTATTAAGATTTTCTCCTTCACTTTTTTCCCCCTTAGGCAATTGGGGTTAAGTGACTTGCCCAGGGTCACACAGCTAGGAAGTGTTAA
This sequence comes from Myrmecobius fasciatus, assembly GCA_023553655.1. NCBI lineage: Eukaryota > Metazoa > Chordata > Mammalia > Dasyuromorphia > Myrmecobiidae > Myrmecobius > Myrmecobius fasciatus. The sequence continues at coordinate 5,803 of JAJPUD010002104.1, read as the reverse complement.
ATGTCTGAGATCAGATTTGAACTCAGGTCTTCCTGATTAAAGGGGTGGTGCTCTATCCACTAAGCCACCTAGCTGCCCCCCTCCTTCACTTTTTTTAGCTGTAGAAAATCAAAGAAATTAAATCAATCCCTGATTTGTAGCTTTGTCAGTTCCCAAGATATAAATGCTCCCCCTCAAGGTTTGCCAATCAGCGCTTACTCTAGCATACCTCTACTTTGGTCATACAAAATATTCATCTTTCTGACAAAGATAAACTTACTTTTGTGTGGGTTTTTATATTTCAACCAAATGAAACAAATCATGCCAGGAAGTTCCATTGGTCTATTATTTTTATAAAATAATATAACTTCTGGGGCAGCTAGGTGGCACAGTGGATAGAGCACCAGCCCTGAAGTCAGGAGGATCTGAGTTCAAATCTGGTCTCAGACACTTAACATTCCCTAGCTGTGTGACCCTGGACAAGTCACTTAACCCCAATTGCCTCAGCAAAAAAAAAAAATAATAATAATAATATAACTTCTGATTTATGGACCAGATTTTGGTCATTGATCATTATGGATTATTTTAACAAATTATTTATCCCTTCTTTCCTTCTTTCTATATCTTTCCTTCTTTTTCTTTATCTTCCTTCTTTTTCCTTATCTATCTTTCTTTCTATATCTTTCTTTCCTTCCTTCCTTCGTTCCTTTCTTTCTTTCTTTCTTTCTTTTTCTTTCTTTCTTTCTTCCTTCCTTTTCTTTCTTTCTTTCTTTCTTTCTTTCTTTCTTTCTTTCTTTCTTT